>JAMXBD010000071.1:1800000-2150305 GCA_024138025.1 Combretum micranthum | reverse complement strand
TTCTTCGCTCTTTTGTTGAAGCATTTTCAGGGTATTTGCCATCTTGGAGAATTCTTTGATATTAGCATACCAAGGATCCTTCCTTGGGACTTCTCGGTATTCAGCAAAATGCTGGTTCTCCTCAATGCGAACCTTTAAGGGCTGGATCTCAACTCCATCAGTGATTTGAATCATAGATGCTAATGTGGCTAATGCACATTGAACTGGTTCTGGTTTCTTGGCATATAAGTAAATGATATTTCTTTGAATTTCGTGCCAATTTCTAGCAAGTATTGATGATAAGGCACCAATTTTGCATCATTCATATGTATTCTCCTCGTGTTTGAAAGTTGATGAGAGAGGAGTCTCCATATACTTCAAGATCATCTATTTCCATGTCAAGTGCCATCTAAGGCCCATGATGCAAGCCTGTATTCTGCCACATTATTAGTATAACGAGAAAGTGAATCTGATGAAGAGGGGTATTGTTTACCATCTGGTGATATTAAAATTGCCCCAATTCCACATCTGCATTACATTACTCCATCAAAGTATAACTTCCATTTAGAAGTGGATTGTTCTGGTTCTTTATTGCTAGCAATATGACTTATCGGGAATTGAGTTTCTCCATCAGTCACATTATCTTCAATCGGATTTCGGTAGTTGATTCTGTGCTTGACCTTTAACTGAGTTTTGATTCATAAGTGATATCAAATTTGATAACAACATCTGCCATTTGGAAATTCTCCCAATCAACCCTGGTTTCTGAGCCAAATACTTCAACGGATCATGTTTCGTATAAAGCTCGATAGAATAATACAATGTATATTGTCTCAGTTGTGCATGTGACACCACGCACAACAGGTTCTTTCCACTTCAGTATACTTCTGTTCTCCTTCAGTGAATTTCTTACTCAAATAGTAAATAGCCCGTTCTTTCCCATCTTCATCTTTCTGTCCAAGCATACCTCCCATCGATTCAGGAAGTACCGTCAAATATAGGAAAAGAGGGCGACCAGGTGTTGGTGCTACTAACACTGGTGGATTCATCAGATATTGCTTGATTTCATCAAATGCTTCTTGACAATCTTTATCCCAATCAATAGCTGCATTTTTCCTCAACAATTTGAATAGAGGGCGACATTTGTCGGTTAATTGAGATATAAACCGAGCAATGTAATTCAAGCGTCCTAATATGCCCCTGACCTCTTTGATCGTCTTCGGGGGAGGTAATTCAAGTATGGCTTTAACTTTATCCGGGTCAACTTATTCCTTGTTGACTGACTACGAATCCCAACAACTTCCCTGAGGTCACCCCAAATGTACACTTTTCGGGATTCAACTTAAGATGGAATTTCGTAATCTATCAAATAATCCTCAATATTTCCACATCATTTCTTTAGACTTAGCAATCATATCATCTACATATACTTCGACTTCTTGATGCATCATGTCATGAAACAAGGTAACCATCGCCCTTTGATATGTTGCCCGGCGTTTTTAAGGCCGAAAGGCATGACTTTGTAGCAGAATGTTCCCCAAGTAGTAATAAAGGTTGTCTTGGTTTTATTCTTCTGCCATTTTAATCTGATTATATCCCGAAAAGCCATCCATGAATGAAAATAATGGTTTCTAGCCGTATTATCCACCAAGACATCTATGTGAGGTAAGGGGAAATTATCTTTGGGCGTGGCTTGGTTTAAATCGCGAAAGTACACAAACTCTAACCTTTCCATTCTTTTTAAGTACCGGAACCACATTAGCCACCCATTCAGGATAATCGGATACCTCTATAAAACCGACTTCCAACAATTTCTTTACTTCTTCTTTAATCTTGAGCAAGATATCTGGTCTAAATCGTCTTAATTTTTGCTTCTTTGGTTTGATATCTGCTTTAGTTGGTAATTTATGAACCACTATAGAGGTATCCAAACCAGGCATATCTTCGTAGGACCATGCAAACACGTCTAAGTAATCAGTCAATAATCTTATCAATCTTTCTCGTTGCTCAGCGGATAAGGTAGTGCCTATTTTCAAAATTTTAGGCTCATCTTCAGTTCCAATATTCACTACTTCTGTAGGTTCACTGATCTCAATTCTGCCTTGCTCATATTTTTGCCAACTTTTCTCTATCCCAGTGTGATCTAATGTCATGTTCAACGACTAACTCATTAGGGTTAGAAATGATATCAGTATTTTCGTTATCTATCGGCAAGATATCTCTTACTTTCACCATTATCATCAGATCTGAAAAAAAAACAAGGTAAAGAAAGAGAAAAACGAAGAAATGTGAGAGAAAAGAGAAAAGAGATGAAAGAAACAAAGAATCTTTATTAATGACTATGATTCATGGAGTACATTTGAGCAATTGATAAAAGAAACAAAACATAAAACCCTTCATGAATTCAACCCTTACTCAAAGGTAACCCTAGAGTTATTAAGGGGGATAGTGAACCAATTATTCAACTCCCGAACTGGACGGGAGCTGCAAGAAGGCTCCAGAACCGATGCAGTATCTGGTTTCTGGACATGAGCGGTTGTGGGAATGTGACTTTGATATCTGGAGACTCGATAGGGGTATTATACCATTCTTCTCCTTTCTTCTTTCGGGCTTTCTTTTTCATCTCTTCTATCTCAACCGGAGTAGGGACATATCCCAGTCCAAATGTCCCTAAATGTCCCTCTTTTTGAATCATATTGGCTTCTTCAAAGATTTGTAAACCAAAGTCTTCGGATCCTTCTTCGCCAATATAGGGTATAGCGTGTCTTTGAAGATAGCATGGTCTTGTTCTCCTATACCGTAACGATTTGTCCATTTGTTATAAACTTGACCATCTGATGCAGACTAGACGGTATTGCCCCAGCTGAGTGAATCCAAGGCCTTCCAAGCAAATTGAATGATCTTGGTATGTCTAGAACTTGGAACGGAATAGTAAAGTCTTGTGGGCCAATAGTAACTTCCAAGTCTATTTCTCCTGATATGCCTCTCTTGGATCCATCAAAAGCTCTAACAATAGTAGAACTGGACCGGAGGTTAGATGCATCGATACCAAGTAAGTTCAAAGTAGCCAATGGACAAACATTCAAAGACGACCCATTATCGATGAGGACTCGGGCTACAATCATTCCATTACATTTGGCCATTATGAATAGGGGCTTCGTGTGTTGAGTGCCTTCTGCTCCCAACTCATCAGGTGAGAAAGAGATTTGATCCAAAGCAAATACCGAATTTACTACATGTTCCATTGTTTCAGTAGCAACACCTTCGGGAACCTTGATTTGTTGGAGTATCTTAAAGAGAGCCTCCCGGTGTTTTTCAGAAGTCATTAACAAACCATTAAGGATATTTGAGCCGGGACTTTAGCGAGTTGATCAGCATATCTTTAATCACTTATCTTCATAATCTTGGTCAAGGCTGTTTTCTCATCAGATTCCTCCTCCTTTTTCTTATCTTTTCTAGTGGGAAGAATTCCTCTGCCAATGTTTTCTCTCTTTCGGGCTCTGAAGCTTTCCCAAGTTTTCCGACCATGGGCCTAGGAACTTGATTAACAGCTTGATAGTTGAACGGGGCGGCTTTATAGTCTTTCGGTGCAATGGGCACATGGAATTGATACCTCATCGATTTCACCTCATATGGGGCTCTTTCTGCTCTCCTTGACATTGGATAACTATCTTCTTTGGATTGGACTGGATCATTCCGATAAAAGGCTCGGGTTCTTCAATCGTGATCATGTTGATCGTGGGCCCATGGTTTGGGAGAGGATTGGTGTTGACATTAGGGGTCGGGGTTTCAACGAAATCTAGTTGGACCAATTTAGCATCAATGAGGTCTTGAATCTTGTTCCGAAGCCTCCAACAATAGTCAGTAGAATGACCTATTTGCCCCAAATGATAATCGCATTTTTGCTCGGGGTTATAATATCTGGGTTTGTAGTCTTCTCTAGGTGTTTCAAAGGTGATCAGATTGTCAGCTCTAAGCCGGGCTAGAACTTGGCTAAGGGGTAGGAATTTTGGTGAACTGTCTTCTAGGTCTATTGAATGGTTGGTTTTGGGATTGTGGTTGTTGTGACGGGTGAAGGGTTGATTAGTGTTTGGGGTTTGTTGGTAGGTGTAGGATTGAGTAGGTTTAGTGTATGGGGTTGAGCTGACTACACTAACAGTGGTATCCTTCCCTTTGTTATTGTTGGAGTACTTGAAATTTGTAGCCTTTTTCTCCACGTGGATCCTCCCGGTAATAATGGCACTTTCAATTCTACACCCCAATACTATCTCAGAGAAATTAGCAGTAGTGTGTCCAATGAGATGAGTAAAGAACGGTTCTTCTAAAGTATTGATGAAAGTGAATGTCAAATCTTTCTCCGGGATAGGGGTAGATACCATAGATGCCATTGATCTCCATCTTTGAGCATATTCCTTAAAGGACTCATCTTTCTTCTTCCTCATATTACTTAAATCCCACATAGAAGGGGCCACTTCAATATTGAACTTATATTGATTGTAGAAAGCCCTAGCCAATTTGTCCCAAGTATTAATCTCATCAAGATCCAAATGAGCATACCATGCTAAAGCTGGACCGGTAAGGCTATCCTGAAAAGTTTGGATCATGAATTGCTCATATTGAGTGTACCGGTCTCATCTTCCTCACATAGAGCCTAGTATGCAACTTTGGACAACCAGTACCATCATACTTCTCAAAGTCGGGAATCTTGAACTTCTCGGGGAAAGCTCCCGCTTCGATTGTAGGAAAGCTTGTGATTCCAGTTTGATCAAATCCTTCCATTTTCTCAAAAACTTTGAGTTTCTCGTTGAATTGAGAAAGAAGCCTTTTCTCCATTTCTTTGTTTTGAGCCTCAATTTCCTTCTTAAACTCAGAAGAATCGGTTTCAACAATGGCTAGTGGTCATGATTAATTACTTGTTCCTCAATAGTTTGACTATCAGTTCCTTTCTTTACCCCAGAATGTCCTGCGGTAGTATCTTGAGGGGCCTTAAGGTTTTGCGTGAGAAGATTCATTTGCTCGGCCATTCGGAATACCATTTGTTCCAAAGTAGTGAGCCTTTGCTCGGACATCGTTGGAATTACCAGATTATTGTCGTTGTTGCTAGCCATTCTGGATTTAGACCTAGTGATGATCGGACTTCGAACCGGGTCTGACCGTTTAGGAGCTATCTTTTAGAAACTGTGTTCAAAAACAAAATTCCCATAGTTTAGTGAAGAAAATGTATATATTATATATTTATTATATGATTCTCAACAAAATGAGCAAACGGTTAGCGGTTAATATATACACAAAAACAAATAAAGGTAGCAAAGAATATACAAGAACATATAGAGACAAGAATATATATATGGAAAAGAAAAACGCATGCGCATGTAAATTGAGATGATGATGAAACTTTGTAGCAAAAAACCATTTTATTTCATTAAAGCTGAATTTACTCAAGGAGTCAAATACATGACCTAAACATGACAAAACCGAAAAGCTAAACAAAGAAAATCTCATCCTAAACCAAACGCCTAATCTTGCTAGGATACTCTGAATGGTCCTTCAGCTCCTCGATAGTCCTCTTCGCCATAAGTGCTTGAACCTTGCCTTGAGAACTTTGAACTTCCTCTTCCATCTCTCGTTCTTCTTCATCTCAGGAGCTTGAAATTCCAACTCGTTCACTTTTCCCTTTGGCTGAGGATGTATTCTTTAGTGGCTCGGTTTCTTCGTCTCAGTATTAATGGGGTCTATCATGTAGATCGTCTTGATTTCTCTTGTCTCCCATTTGGCTTGTATGATCCTAGCTCTCTCTTTGTGCCAAAGGAACACTCGGGTCATCATACTCCATAGTAAACTCCTTTAATGATGGCTTGCTAGTTATATCTTGAAGTGCTCCATATTGTCTTATCACACGAGCCGGATAATATCCGTGGACCCGGTCAAACCAATCAAGGAATTGCCGCATATTCCCTACATTCGGTTATTGCCGTAGGAGAATGGAACCATTTAGCAACCCAAAGGAAATTGTGAGCTTCTAGATCTTGGAGTAAGTGCACCCATTCATCGGTCCTTGGAAGATCTTGAATGCGAACTCTTTCACTAAAGCTTAAAATAAGATCATAACTATCTCTAATGTGGCAAGCTGGACTCAAATTGCTCCCATAATCTCTAGTGTGGCTTGCAAACCATATTATCAAGAGTGCCATACTAGACTTGAACTTCCCATGGCCTCTTTTCTTCAAATGGTTGAGAGATCTATTTTGTTCAGCGAGCAAGGCCGGGATATAAGACTTTCCTGCTAAAACTGGTCCACTAATTCTAATACCCGATAGTGGATGAAAAGATCCCCATTCGGGAAGAGGATAGTACCGAATACGGCGGCTATAAAGCGTTGATGCGATTTTGCTCCCATGCTACTACCTCCACAGAAGATAGGCTTATTGTCCTTGTAACTATTTGGAGATCCAAACCACTTGAATAAATCGGAAAGCCGAATGGAGAACAAATTGCAATTCTTGAGGGCTTTAGACACATCGGTCTTCTTAATTCCTAAAAAGGAGTTGAACAAGTTGATCGGCCCTTTACTAAGTTGAGGAGCATATATTCCCGCATCAGTTGGTGGAGCTTGAAGAAGCCTCGTGTATTCCTCAATAGTGGGACTCAAAGTGTGCTCACCAAGGCAAAAGGCGGCCTTCATCAACATTCCATAAGTAAACCAAGGCCCTAAAAAGATGAATGGGATCTGGACCTTTGGTAGAGAAAGAATAGGTCCCAAACGGTCTTCAATAAATCTTTTTTGTTCTGGCTTGAAAGTTTGTAACTACTTACTCAAAATGGGCATCGACTAGTAGGCTCATGAACATGGATCTCAGGAGTAAGACGAGCCCACATACTATCTGCCATTTCTTTATTCTACCTATTACAAAGAGATGTGTTATAACACGGTATATACATTTACTTGGTACACTAAACTGAATACAAATACAAAAACGGGGTTACAAGGATTACAAGACACATTTACATAACGGATTACAAGAAAAGTTAACTCCTATAAATTCTTTTGTTTTGTAAAGCAATTTGAAAAACATTTTGATTAGCTACAAAGCTTGATCATCATCACCTTCATGTAGTGAATGTAAGAAGGGTAGGTTCTAAAGGTCCCCAATTAATGGGCCATGGGCCACATTAACCGAGTGGGAGGCTAATTCGTGTCTCGAATGGTGGTAACCACAACACCTGAGACCTACTGGTGCTCCCCCTAAGTTTACCTAAGGTGGCCCGGGTTTGACCACATCTAACACACATTTTTTTTTTCAAAAAAATATCCCCTCCAATAACCTATATAGATAAATCTGCACATAAGCACACGGTTAGCACAAATATCTACAAATATACAAGATATTAAAAAGAAAGCAATTTATATGAAAAACATAAAGTGGCTAGCCCTCTAAAAAATAGTCCCCAGTGGAGTCGCCAAGCTGTCGAGCCTGGTTTTTTTTCGATTTCCTTTAATCCGATTTATTAAACCCTAACCCATTCAATACGAATCCTCGACTAAGAATTAAAGGAAATTTTAATTTTAAAATATTTTGGAGTCGCCACTCGACTAAAGTCGAGAAAAAAATAAACCAAAACCAACGGGTAGGTTGATTTTGATTTTGCTACTGATCTGCGAAAAAAATCATTTTTGAAAACGAGAACCAAAATTAACTTGAGTTCGGGGGCTAACCTATTAAAACCTAAACAGTTACCACTTTAACTTTCCATATTTAAATTGCTTTCTTTTAACCCTAATTTCAAAATCTAAACTATTTACTAATCTAATTAACTAACATATGTGTCTAATATGCACAAAAATACTACTAAAATTCTAACAAATCATATATAATCTAGAAACTCAAAATATCAAATTAATCAAATCTTATCAAATTCTATCAATATTCATATATTCTAAACTAAACTAAACAAATCAAATAAATTCACAAAAATAATTTTTTACATATTTTAAGTCGCCCATTTAGTGCCTACGTACCCGCTAATCGGATCAGACTGCACGTAGTTCTTATAGAAAAATTTAGTTTGTTTAATTTTAAAATTTTTCGAAATCTTTTCGCTTTAAGTTCATTAAGTTTGTTAATTTTATGAAAAATATAATACTATCTTTTAACATGAACCCTAAATCTATTAAGTTAGGTTTTTAGCAATTTTATGGAAAATCGATTTTTCTAGGTGACAAAAATTTTGAACAAGAAATCATAACCACATATCATGCATATCGATTGATCATACATATCATCAAGAATAAAATATTATAGGAATATCAATATTCAACAAACTAATTTCAACAAAGCAATATCATGGCATAATCAAGATTTATATATCATTGACATTATATTATGAAAGGCAGGATTTCAATGTGGTTTCATATATGGTGAAATCATAAAATTCAATATCATTACAATCAAGGTCATCACTACATCATGGCATAAAAGGAATATTAATGACTAATCATCATACATGATCACACAATTCAAATATTGTAAACTTAAAACTAAAAATTTTATGTATTCTTTATGATTAGGCATGATTATAGGTATTTATCAATAACAAGATCTTAATGTAATTCTATGAACACATACCTAACATGATATATATATATATATATATAAATTCAATTTTATCACAAGAGCAAGATCATTACCATATTAATGCAAAGGGTAGAACATTCAAAAACTATATCATGACAAATTAGATCCTAAAATTCAACTTAATATTTTTTAGAACGAGTTTATGAGACAAACATTCATTAACAAGAAAAAAAAATTATTAATTATAATGACTATACTATCATGATTCAAGCTAATATTAATTTTACATATTTTGAATTTTCAAAAATAACACAACACATTTAATTTTCCTAGGTGTTGAAAAAAGATATTATAGTTAATTTTTTTTTATTTTACATTCCGTACGAGAGTATTATCTAATTATATTTTCTCCCTCCTGGATTTATATTTTATTGTTGTTGTCATACATATCTTCTTATTATATTATATTCTTTTTATATAAACATGCACATGTTTTATGTATATAATAATAAATTAGTAAAAACAAAAGCAAAGTGAAATGAAATTCGAATAAACTAATCGGTAACAGTAGACGTGAATCTTTAGATGTCAATTGGGTCAGCAAATCCTTGGAGGGAATCTGGGTCGGACTTCAAACTCATGGAGCGGCACAAAAGCCAGAAGCCGTTAATGTTCAGTCCGTCGGCTCCAGTGAATTTCAATATCAGAAAAAATGGTCAATTATACCAAATGGGTTAGAATTAAGACTCCAGTGGCAGTATTACACTTTGAAAATGATTGAGAGGCAGTGGTTTAAGCATGATGGTAGCAGTGTAAGGTTGAAGATGATTCCGGCGGTTGGAATGAGGAACAGAGACGCGCGCCGGGAAAATTCGAATCGAACGATCGACCACGACGAAAACGGAAACGATCGATAACGGATTAAACGTGATGGAAGTTCTCGAATTCTTAGCGTATCAAATGCTTTTTTTATTTTTCTTTTCTTTGTTTTCCTGTCCTCCTTTTTTCGTTTTTTTTTTATTCTTCTATTTATAGAGTTAAATTTGGGGCTTTTTTATTTAAATCCGAAAAAACGAATTACAACTATTAATTAGTTGTAAAAAAGGTCAATTATCACAAATAGCTGTCATTACCGTTATGATTTTGAACATTAAACAGCTGTCATTAACAAAAATCTCAGATTTTGCATTTTTTTTCGGAAACTAAAAACGAGTTTTTTTTAATTTTCGAATTCAAATTTCAAATCCTTCTTCTTGATGAAAACAACTAAATTTTATACCAACATAAACTACCCCGTGCCTATATTTAAGAAACGTGCTTGTTTTGTAAAAAACGGGTCGAAAACCAAGCCAAAAAAGCTCTCAAACATAGCCCATCAGCCGGCCAAAGCTAGAAGACGATGAACAGTGTTTTTTTTTTTTTTTTACGAATTTTGAAATTACATTTATCCATATTACATCTATTATATTTATTTCTATTAAATTGATTTATTATGATTATTATTTTATTTTTTATTTTTTTTATTTTTTATTCTTTATTTTTCATTCCTAGCTTTAACATTTATAATATGCAAAAATTAATTATTTAATTATGTATATACTAAGCTAAGTATTTATTTTGACAAAAAGAATGTCAAAATGAGGTGTCTACAGGGTGAAATGTTTGTGTTTGGTAATTTGTTTCTAGTGAGAAATGAGGTGATGTGGGAGGAAGAGAAATGAAAGTTAGGGTGGCTAACTTTCTGCTCGGTTTTGGAATGAAAAGGAAGGAAAGGAAGGGAAATTAGATAAAATGACCAAAATACCCTCCAAAAAGGAGGGAAAAGAAAGTAACATGACTACTTTTCTTATATCCAACATAGACATACTTCTAGTATAAAAACCCAAAGAAACAACTCTACACAAAACAGAGGATATTTTTTATATAAAAAACTAGAAGATTTTGGAACAATCCTAGTAACGGGAGCAAAATCTTTTAATAACGTGTACTTCATATTTTTCTTTTCCTTTATATGTGAGTTTGTTCAATATAAGAAGAAAAGAAAATGTATATGTTGATATGATCTTCTTTATGAATAGATTATATATTTTCTATTTTAATGTTCTTTTTCTTTTTATCTTGTTAGTTGCATTTGTAATATTTTGTTGTTGCCTCTTTGTTTTATAATTAAGCTATTGTAATGTTTTAGGCTTTGGTCATGGATAATTTTCGATTTATAGAAGACATTGACTACGATAATGATTTAAGGATAATTGCGAGGATGATTGGGTTGAGCATTTTGTAAGAATGTGGGAAATGACAAGTGCACAAGTAGTATGTTATGTATTAGAAACAATGTTTAGGGTATTTAATTATCCATATCAATACCCAGCATCACGACATTATTGGAAAGGAATACAATTAGGCAAGAGCTTTTGGCACAATTAAAAGATGATAAAAATTGTCGAAATATTATATGCATGGGTTCCATGGCTTTTGAAAACTTATGTGGCATGTTAATAGATAGTGGCCATCTTAAAGATATGCAATAGGCATCAACTGAAGAGCAAGTCGCTAAATTTTTACATATTTTAGCACATAACGTTAAGAATCTCATAATGTCTTTTTTCTTCTATTCTCGAGGTGAAACAATAAGTAGGTACTTTCATAATGTTCTTAGAGTGTTCATCTCTTTTGAAGATGTATTTTTTAGGAAACCCAATGGCACAATTGTACCATAAGAAATCTTCAATAATAAAAGATTTTATCCTTATTTCATGGTAAATAGCCATCAACTCTTTCCTAATTGTAATCTTTGTATCTTGCATACTTAATGTACTTCTTTCATTGATGTACCATGATTGTGTTGGTGCAATTGAAGGCACACATATCCGTGTGAAAGTATTGAATGCCGATGTATCAAGATTTCATGGTAGGAAAGCATAACCAATACAGAATGTACTAACTGCTAGCTCCTTTAATCTCATGTTTATATGTGTTATCTAGGTGGGAGGGTTCTACATCAGATTCAAGAATAAAAAAAGATGCCTTTTCTAGAGAAGATAACTTAAATATTCTTCAAGGTATAAATGTTAGACACCTAAGTTACTTTAAATTATAAAATTTATGATAAGTAACACATTTTATCTAATAGGAAATACCACCTTGTTGATGCTAGCTTTATGATAAGGAGTAGGCTCATACCTCCTTATTAAGGTGTGTGATATCACCTAAAGGAGTATTCAATACGTGCACCATTGAACTCTCGTAAGCTATTTAATCATCGGCATTCGTCACTACACAATGCCATTGAGAAAGTATTCGATGTATTGAAAAAGCAGTTTCCAATTATATCAAGTGCCATAAAGAAACACTACACATTTGAAACCCAATGTGATATCATCTTAGCTTGTTGCATATTACATAACAATCTAATGGGTGTTTATCCAAATGAGGCGATTGTATCTAAAGTAGACCATGAGCTTTTTAATGTTGAAATAGAAGACAATGATCACATACAAGATAATCATAGCATATGCCAGATTGAGAGAGATTTTAAGAGATCATTGTTGCCAAAATGTGGAATGATTATGTACAAGATAATAAAGGGTGTAACTCAAGGGTTTTGGCAGGAAACTATAGCATTGTAAGATGGAACATCTATATGGATCTATCACTAGCTATAGTTTGTAGAAAAAACTACTCTATGTTGTTGAAAGTGAAACATACTTTGTAATAGGGGCAATCTTTTGTACATGGTAGGAAATTATAGTTTCTATGTGTATCAACTTCATATAGTGGGAAAATTTGCACGTTTCCCTTTTGCAATTGCACGTTTCCTTTTGAAATGTGAAAGCACTTGATTTGGTACGTCTTCCCTTTTTGTGACTCATTTATGATAAATATAATAAAATTTAAAAGCACCCTAATTTAATATGTTGGAAAATTATTTTTTTCGTACAAGCATGAGTAAATGAGTTTAGGAAAAGAAAGAAACATGAATGGTAAAGCTAAAACTAAGGAAATGGCACATCTTCAATGGACAAGAGTCATGGACAAACACTTGGTAAATGCCTTTTACACCAAATGGTTAATGGGAATAAGCAAGATAGAGCGTTCACTTCATCAACATATGACAATGTTGCAAAGGAACTTCGCGAAAAGTTGAACAACATATCTATTAATAAGGACAAAATCAAGAATAGATGGCAAAAGACAATTAAACCTATTCATGAAGTGTTTGATCTCTTCAGTAATTCAAGTGATTTTGCATGGAATCCTATCTTCTATCTTTTTTAGGCTGATCCAAAGGTTTGGTAAACTTTAATAGAGGTATTGGCTCTAACATATGGTGTTTTCTATTATTCATGTATAGGCCATAGATGCTTTACTAAATAATGTTATATGTATGTATATAATTGTTTCAGGAAAAAAAGAACTACTGCAAAGAAGTGGATGGCTAAACCAGTCATTCATTATGATAAACTTCAAGAGATATTTAGCAACAATCAATCTACAGGTCAAAATATCAAGAAAGCAAAGGAGCAAATGAGAAGATAGGCTCGAGAGAAAAGCGAAGTGGGAGTTACAAAGATATCTAAAATAGATGATTTGCTACTTGAAAATGAGGTGATACTGGACAACTCATTCCTTGGCCCATGTGATGATTATGATGAACTAACAATTTCCATATTAGAAACTCCTCCTAATATAAGTCCAACATATGTATCAAGCTTCACTTCTCAAATGGATTCACAAACTTCAGTAAAGGCTAAAGGTGGAAAACACAAAGTCGATAATAAGGAAACTAATGAAAAAGAGGTTAAAAAGGTTCATCTTGTAATTATGGAGGTGGCTGAAGCTATAAGGTTAGGAAGTAAGGTCTTCAAGCTCTCTAGGCCACATGTCTACTTTGAAGAAGAGGTTTTTAATGAGCTGATAAAGATTGGGATTGATGAGTAACTACACATTCTAGCATATGAATTTCTGACAGATAATCCCAAGCAAAGTAAGGATTTTTTTTTTCCCTCCATCGAAACACAAAAATTATATCATTCACAAAATGAAGAATGAATGAAGGAACATGTAGTGAAGCTTTACATGCATTGGACAACTATGGGTAACCATAGCCATGATCTAACTTGCTAAGACTATATTTGGTTACATAAAATATGTATAGGTTATTGTTTTGTAAATAATCTTAGTCATTTGGACTATCTTTTGAAGGTTTCTATATATTTTGATAGTATGATTGTCAAGATCCATGTAGTGCATGAAATGTTTCTAGAACTTTCTTGTCATTTTGTAAATAACGAGAGCAAGACTCCTTTTGTGATGATTATCCAGAGTTAGGATTTTGTGTATGTTGATATGTTATATGGACTTTGCTTTTCTAGTTTAATGATGTTGTTTTATTCATTTTTTTATCCTTTCCTAATCTGCATGGTTAGATTATTTTATTTATTAATAGTGCATTATTGAAGTGATGTTGTTTGATTAAATAATTACATTATATTGAATTATGAGCAAGTGATCAATTGGACTATAGAGTTTGATTTCAAGAGGAGAGATGAGAGAGGCTTTCTTCAATAAAAAAACTTTAGATAGCAGCAAATGAAAAGGAGTATGCAATTCATTGGTTACATTAAAATCTCTACCATGGTTACGATTGAATCATAAGCAAGCAATGTTGAATCCATTGGATTGGAGAGTTTGATTTCAAGTGTAGGATTGAGAGATGCTTCAGCAGTAAAAAAGTTTTAGATAGCAACACATGAAAAGGAGTTTTCAATTACATGGTTACATTTAGATCTCCACCACGGTATCGATGAAGTTTAGTTGCAATATACCCTAACAAAAATTTGAGGTAAGTTAACTTAATATCATTTCATTATGTTATATTGCCATATATTTGTCATAGTTAAAATTTATCATGTTTGCAATTGTTCACTCATTGTTTATAATTACATACATTGAACATGGAGGTCTAATTCCAAGCTAGCTGGTAGAAGACCTTGTCGTCACTGTTCCTAGATTTACAAAATAAAGCATATCAATCATTAATTATTACTTAGTAATTGAATTGTGCATTATAATTTCCTGCATTATCATTTTTTTTTTCAGAAACTAAAGATTTTAACTTTATTTTTTGTGGTCAGTATCTTGGAAGGTCCAATTTTAGACAAACTGCAAAGGGTCTGTTTAGCCACCAGCTATGATTATGATGCTCCGCTTAATCAGTATGGTTAGTAGAGCATATTAACCTTTTGTTTTTACTTTTGCAGTTCATATACTTTTTTTTAGTAGCCTTAACATGTTTTGAGTTAATTGAATTGTTATATCTATTTTATTTTAGCACTCATCAATTTAACATACAAACACTAATGTGATGGAAATTTCTATACAATGAGATTCAGACGTTATGTTTGACTAGATGAGATGATGCATTAAATTATAGAATTTGATGTTTAGAGATTGAAAAATCCATGAGAGCATAAGGTGGTGCTCTATTAATTTAAAAGTAAAATGGAAGGATGAAAAAACATTGTGATTCAAACTTCAAAGTTGAAAACTTGTAAAATTTATGATTTAGCAATGACTGTCCATCATTGTTTAGACACTTGAAAAAGTACTTGCATTTATAGCATGGTGGTTGTATCATGTTTCTAATGAAAAGCAAGATTTACTAAAACACATATAATCCTATTACATAAGGATTGATATATGTATTGCAGGTAATCTAATTTCTAGAGCATGGCACAAGTGATCCATCTTTAAAGTATTGTCAATTTATTCAACAATGCCAATAGTCCTTTTGAAGGCAAGATTGAATCGAATTGGTGAAGCATCAAACACAGTTTTCCTTGTCTAGTTTTCATTTCATGATTAGGTGATCCATTTGCTACTCTATTTCGATTGTTCATTGAGGACGAACTAGTTTCATAAGGCTCAACAGTACCTTTATAAAGGAAATTGATGGTGGAATGGTTGAAAGAATCCGAACAATAGCCGAAATAGATGATAAATCTCACGTTGTTCATGACCCAAGTTCCATAGAAAACTAAAATTACAATAGCAAGCATTCATCTAAATATTGAGCAAAGTGAAAAAAACAACAACTGAATACTGGCCAGCTTTCTTTTAACTCAAGTCACACAACGGAGTGAACAATGAATTATATCTAAACCGATTTGATGAACAGGTAGCAGGTTGAGTAACCATTTGTATGGCTAAACTCTAATGAATGTTTAAGTGAAGCTCCAACCTGATTGAACAGTAGAGCAGCAACGTGCACGTTTTGGAACCACTCAAGCAACACCTACTAGAGTGATCACACAATACACAATAGAGTGCCTTTAGTCTTCATACTAAAGCACTCACGGTCCTTAAGTAAAGAGCCCTCATGTTTGGAACTAGGGGCGCTTACATGTGAGAATCCTAGTGTTTAGAAGAAGCCATATTGAAGTGTTCCAAATTTGTGATTCAAAACAACAGCAGCAATCCTGAGCCACTAGTCAATTTAGAGCACCTATTTTGAACCATTCGAGCGCACATGCTCTAACTACACCAAGCATCTAGCTAGGAGTTGGGAACTAAGCAACAATTGAGGTCCAAAAAAATTGTTGTAGCTAAAAGGTTCAATAGCAAACATGGACTATATCAGAATTAGGCATTTTTTTGTGGGTTCAAAACATTAGCCAAGCTATTCTTTGTACATGAAACAGATAACCAGTACAAAGATCAAGTTGATATGGAACTTTCAGCTGCTGTTGCTAATTACACACTATTATAAGGAGAATTGCAATCTACTTCTGATGAGATTGAAGATGCTACTAATGATAATGGATTAGCTGACAACAGCATTATAGGATATTGAAGTCAATCTATTATTTGTCAGTGATTTGCTTAATAATAACAAAGTAGCGATGAAGAAGAGACTGCTTGTTTAAACATACCAAATTCCAATGATTTTGCTATCCCATTGGTAGTTGCGATCTCTATTGATAGGAGTTATTTCTCCGTTGGCAGGAGTTTGTGGTGGTTGTTTTGTTAATTTGAAAGAACAACTACTATTATATTATAGTTTAAAGGATATATTAGTCTATTTCCATATTTTCTTTCCTTTCTTTTCACTTCAATTATATTTATCAAACACAAAAAAATCACTTTTTTCCTTTTGTTTCTAGTTGTGATATCCAAACAATGATAAATATTATTTTCCTTTCATTTCATTTCCTTTCACATCCTTTCTATCGCTTCTACTTTCATAAGAGTTTGTGAAACACAGTGTTCATGTCTTTTTCCCATCTTGGGGCAATGAAACACTAATTTGCCGCCACATTAGCAATCATTTTTCTTATGTTATCATCTCATTGAATTCAAGATGCTTACCTGCAAGCTTATTATACAATGCACCACCCAACATCGACACGAGCAAAACCTGGTCCAGACCAATGCACGTCACAACTCCAGCAAAACCTGGTCCAGACCAATGCACGTCACAACTACAGTCTAGAGTGATCCGAAACCAACCTAACTAAAAATAATTTAAAAATAATTATAGAAGAAATTTTATTTAAAAATATAAAATTAAAAATAGGAAAATATAGAATAAATATAAGACTAAAAAATAAATTTCAAAATATAATAAATAAAGTTTTAATTTTTGGGCCTAAAAACACACTACTAAAAATTCATTCAAGAGAGGTAGATCTAAGAAATAAAACTCATCTCTTTTGTTAAAATAATATCAACCAAGCCAATAATCACCTTTTTATCCTAATCAACATTTGAACCCATCTCTTTTAGTTAAAAGAGATGAGACTCACCTCTTGGCCCCCATATATTAACACTAAGCGAACAAATTTTCCTCCCACACTCATTCATTTTCGTCAAGTCAATTCTCCCTCTTTCGGTCTCTTCTCCCTCACTCTCTCTCTTTTTTTTTTTTAATTCATTTTGATCGACCACTAATTTGAACATCCGGCATCTATGTGGCGACGATAATCCTTTTTTTTGCCTATCACATGTTCTTTTTATTAAATAATAATTAATTATTTTTATTTTGTTTCTTTGCAAGTTTTCAGTAAAAAGTTTAGACGTTTAGCACTTACAATTTTTTGTTCGTTTGAGGTTAGTAAATTCATTTTTGCACGTTAAATATCTATAATGCAAAATATTATATATTCAAATAATATTATTATTTCACAAAAAAATGGCACAATATTATTAACTGATTAAAATATTAAATAAATTATAAAATATATTATTTATTGAATATTAATATTTAATTAAATGCATAAAAAAATAAAGAGCATATAAAGAAATGACATTCGTCTCCCTCCTAGTCAACTAAAGAGACAACTCTTGCCTCTTTATGCTAGTTAAAGGAAAAACTCGCTTCTTTTTGCAAAATTATGGCAAAATAAAAGAGGCGATTTATTCGCCTTGGTAGGCTAAGAGAGGCCACTCTTAGCTACATTGCTACAAGTGGCAATAGTCTTTAACATATTTGTTAAAGTAATTGTTTAAGGTATATATTTATTTATACACAAGCAAATCCATTTTTAGTTGTAAACTTAACAATGTAGGACTATAAAACTCAAGACACAACCAATCCTACAAAAGCACATATAAATCCTATGTTATTAAGGAATAAGTTTTGGCTTGAAATTTATATAAATCAACCAGGTTTACTTTTAAATGTATTTATTGCATGTATCATTAATAACAACAACACTTTAAAAGTCGTGAATATATAATTAGTTTTAACTATTTATATGAAAATTAGTTTAAACTTTTCTTTCTTTTTTATATATATTTCATTTTTTTTCTTTTTCTTTTTTTTTTAATTCTAGTGACTTGGCCCAATCCGATAAGTTAGCAAGTCGGAGGCCTTACATCACTTCCAACCTACCAACTTGTCGGGTCTTTGATGGGTCATGACCAGCATGGCCAAGTTGGGCCGACGGAACATGCCCACCAGTTTTGGATCAAGTCACGGGTCAACCCCACCCATGTTCATGTCCAACCACTTTGTATCTTGTGGATGGCATGCTTGCATACATACAATTTTCACTAATTTTGAAAATCTATGGAGATACAAAATGATGAAAGCTTTTCTTTCATTATATCTTCTTTTGTGATTTTTCTCTTCAATGTTGCCTCTTTAATATTAATTAGAGACATATCTTTAATTTTTAGATGATTACATTATTAGAATAAGGTCATCTTTATTTTTAAGAATATCTATTGATCTTTTTATGATGACACATCAACAATTTAACAAACTTCCTACTTTAAAGAACTGTCACTATAGTGTAAGATTGTTACAGGAGATTATTAATACAAACTACTTTTATCTATAAGTGATCATATTTAATAATTATAAAACAGTTTAGAAATAACATAATAAATGGCAAACCTAAGTAGCTGTCCTTAGCTAGAGGTTGATGCTTACTTAAGTATCTTACTTTATTATTAGAATTTCCATGTGAGTACTAAGATACCCGTAATTAAAATGGCCTAGTGCAATGCATATATAATAACACAACACTTCGTTCTCATGATATTTTACTTTATATGATTGTTTGTCAAATTGTCCATCGTTTCTAAAAAGTTCATCCAGTAATCACCCTATGCTGTAATATTTTACGTTCTTTTGGTTGAATTAAATAATACTGTCTACCCTATAAAAGAAAAACTTATGATCATCATTTATTGATGATATATCAATCGGGATATCATTGAACTAAATTTATTATATTTTTTATCCTACACTGGCCTAGTTTTCGAGAGTTAGGAGGATAGTAGCAGAGATTCGCCCCCTTATCCTTCCCATTGCTTGGATCGTCTTGTTTGCTTGTGCATGCAGGATCGCAGAGCAAATCGCTTGGCGCTGCTGACAAAGGACCCGTCGTCATCGGGTGTCTGGGTCTTCAAAAAATTTCGGGGTTTTTTATGAAGACCGTCAAAGAAACTGTATATATGACTTTTTTTTTCCTTTTTATGGTTTGTCTTGTATAATTTTTTTCGGTATTTCAATAAGAAGGGAAGTTTAAGACCATTGGCATATATTTTTTATTTTTAGTCTTATGTCACATCACAACCGTTTTGGGCGTTAGGTGAACTCCTAATACTAATTAAGTTAGGTTTGCATTTGGTTCGCTCAGACTTCGGCAGGGTTAAAATCTTTTTCATTCTTGATTATTTTGGTTTAATTAACGAAATCACATGGCTTTAAAGTCATGTATATTCATAAATCCAATGAAAGAAACTGTCATTGATATTAAATCCATGATGGAAGAAAATTACGAACCATTAAATCTATGAACTTTAGGATAAATGATGTAAACAAACCTTATAAAATTTAGATTTTATAAAGATGCCCAAAAATTTAAAAAATTTCAACACTTGCACATGTAGATTCCAAAGTATTTATTTAGTTATTAGATGATTGAATAAAAAGAATGCAATTTAGCTTATTTAGTTTGATTTAGGAGAATAAATCGACTAAAATGTCTGCCAACTGAAAAAAGAAAAAAGAAGAAGAAGAAGAAGATCCATAAGATTTATGATTTTATTAGGATTGTAAGTATTAAATGTATGTTGATTTGGGATAAAGAGCTATTCTATTTCATGTGTGAAGTTAATATTATACATCGAATAACATTACTCGTGAATTTCTATTATACAAAATAATGAATATTAATCCCCATCTCCATTCCTTGAATTTTTATTTTTTATAATTATCACCGACTTGAATACACCATTCTCATAAATGTAATAAATATTTTACTTTTATGACAGGGCATAATATATAATTTATTATTATTACAACATAATTTTTTTTCAATGTCAATAATAGTCACATAATTATTATACGTTTATTACAAATCTGTTTAATTACAATTCAATTACTTCATTTATTGTATAAGATAAAGTAAATGAGTTATGAATGTTTTAGATTTAAAATATTTGGATGATTTTTAAAATTTATAGCGGATGTCACCTCATTTATCCAAACCTTATTATATATTATAACTACACTAACTCTATAAAGCTCAAACATCTTCTTATAGAAATCATATAATTCCCTCGGTATTTCCACCACTATTCTAAAATATAATCCGTTAGAGATCCTTCGTGCAGAATTTCCTTTCTCAAAACATCTTACTGCCCCCACGATGTCACTTCTAGTATAAGGAATTAAAGGCCAGACACACATGATGATGACCTGTAACTGTTTTGAGAGTACTAGAGAGAAGAGACAGGAAGACAGACGCTGATGGCAGAACAGAAGCAGCCATCCTAACCCACGTAGGAGTCACTTTCTACAAGGAGTTGTGTCTCTCTTTGATGACTCAGATCTCATGCAATGCTAGGGTCCGCCATGTGAATCCCACGCCTCTGATTCCATCAGAGAATCTGACATGTTTTTCACTTTAAACTCTAAAGTTCTTATCCTATGCTTTTCGTTGAACATGTGATATCCACGAAGGCATTGATTGAATTCAAATTAATCAAATCAAATTCCTAGGAGACCATTGCTGCAAGGTTGGTTATGTTGTTAAGATATTAGGTGCAAACTAACCATTATATAGACTTTAGGCGTAACGATCCTATGCACTCAAACCATAAATAATTAGTTTAGAATATATACTCATATTTATTCTTATCATAATTAAGTTTTATGTATAGCATCTCACGTCACTTTTGTCTTTGCAAAGGAGTAGAATGATTTTTTTTCCTTTTTTTTTTTAAATGGACAACCTAGGTTTAGCTCTTTAGATCAAGTGACAAGGTCTAGGAAATACACAATTCATGACTTAGGAATATTGATGGAGATTTGGTACGACGGTCTTGTCCGCACTCTACTTATATAATGTACATTTAAACTACTTAACATTGTTCATTCGTCCTTTACATGTCTATCCATGTTATGCCCACTTATCACTGCCACGCCAATCCTACGAAGCCACGTCAAATGTAAGATTTATACTATATACACATGACCATTATGAAGGGATTCTCTTTAATACAAATTTTTTTCTTTAAATTTATTTGTGATTGTGTCATGTTTCTGTACGAAATATCATATCATGTCAAAAGCTGTCAACCCTAGCTATGATTATAGAACATTAAGTATATTATCCATACTTTGCACGCGGTATTTTTATCCACCGAAAATAATTATGGTTAAAACCAATGTTCATACATGGCGAAACTAATTGTGTTGATTTTGTACAGCTGAACTCTCCAGCGGCAACAGGCATCTTCACTAGGGTCCAAAGTCCGTTGCATAGTTTTCCGACTAAAGCTATAAACGAACGTATATTGGCAGAAAACAAGCATAATAATAGCTGAAGGCGGAGATAAGGAAAGATAGAGGAAGGAGTTTTATCGTTGCTGAGCCCATTTGTAAATTACTCAAGTTTAATGCGATCATAGATTGAATTTAACTCGGCTGCAATTGAGTTGATGGAGTCAAATTTGAGTTCAAGTTATTTAGATAGCTATTAAGTCCAAACTTGAGTTTTAAATTACCCAATTCAATTACACCATGAGTTCATTTGAACTTTTTATATATTAAAAGAAAAGAATAAAAGATTTATGCTAAAAACCAACTTAATTTTTAATTCAGTTAAGCCTAATCAAATTGGATTCAAAGTTATGAAGTATCATATCATTTAGAGCTCAAACTTAAAAATTAAAACTTGATCAAGTTTGACTGCAATATTAACCTTAGAAAGAATCATATATATGTGTGTGTCGTGTGTATGAGAAAAAATCAATATTAATGTTGGTAATGTCTGTCATTTTAGACATATTAACTAACATATAAATCTCAAATCTTCAAAGCCAACAAAAATTAAGATCTAACGTCATGATTTTTATTTAATTGCTCTTTTCTTCCAAACGCATTCAAAATTTTAAAAATTCATTACATTTCAAACAATCACATTTTTTCTTGTTTTAAAATATCATGGTTCTATTTTCCATTTGTCGTATATGATCACATGTGATTGATAGGAATAGGAGAAAGAAAAATGATACCATATTTGAATGGAAAGCTTTATCTTTCCCTACAGGACTTAACCCTTGCCACTCTCGACTTTGATCAAAGCCACTCTTTTGCTAGCCCTCAATTTGATAATACTCAAGCCCCGCCTCCCAAAAAAGATTCAATGCTGCCATTACATAACGTGTTGGGGTGGGTCGTAGGTAGACATCAATTTTTTTTTTAAATAAACAATGCGAATAATGCATCATATATCATAATTTTGAAAAAGAAAAAAAAATTACCCCCTAAATTTTGAGAGTAGCACAAATTGATTCTCTGAACTTTAAAAGCGTGGCTTTTGACCCTAGAACTATAAACAATTAACAAATAAGTCCAGCCCGTCCTCTTTTCCTATCCTTTTTCCCTCAAATATTCATACAAATTCATACAAAATCCGTACAAAAAAAGTACATCTAGAACAGTAAATTTTTTATACAAAAAAGTACAAAATAAACTTATTTGCTAATTACTTATAGTTTTAGGAGTCAAAAGTCATGGTTTTAAAGTTCAGGGTGTCAATTCGTACAACCCCTAAAGTTTATGGGGTATTTTTGCATTTTACCCCATAATTTTATCAATACCTACATACCATTAATCAATACTTATTGCATATTAGTACCATTGAAACATTTGTCCTACACCAGTGTAATCTTCAATTCGTATAAGTAATATGAAGTTTTATTATTTAGTTAGCCAAAAAAGAAAATCCTAATTAGCATTGATTTGGTATTTAATGAAGTTGAGGACCAAAATTCGATAGAATCAACTACTTCCTTGAACCTGTGTGCTAAGGAATATGTCATGTTGTATATTCAATCGAGGATCCACCTGAAGTTAATTAAGACAAAGTATAACCCTATACATACCCTATTTAGAACCTGTAACCACATATAAAAGGTTTTCAATACCATGATATCTTCTATTTTCTTAGTAAAATAAGACATCATATGCATAAATTTGTTAATACTAGAGCTACGAACAAGTCGAACCACTCACAAGCTACTTGATCTTGATTAAGAAATGACTAAGCTCCAGTTTAAAATAAAACCCTTTTATCTAAAGAGTTCAGCTCAAGCTCCTATTTAAGCTTGCAAGCCGACTCATAAACAAGCTCGTTAATAGGCTCTTGAACAAGTTCACTAATAGAGTCGCTAACAAGCTCATGAACAAGCTAATTAGTAAGCTTATAGGCTATATTAATGATATAATATATATATATAATTGTAATAAAAAAAATGTCTAGTTAATATATATGTGTATATATTTTAGAGCTCTTCTTTATTACTTTAAGGTTATAAAATAATTAAAGTGTGAAAAATTTAAATAAAAATGAACCAAGTTAAATGAAAATGAACCTAAGTTTGAGTTTAAAATAATGTTTATTTATTTAAACTAGTTAGATTCAATTTTGAATTTCAAAATCGATAACAAGCTTGACCGAGGCTCAATCAAAAGCTTCTCTCGAGCATGAGTCGAAGTTGTGTTTATGTTTAGATTTCCTCATATTATTTTATGTCATATATCGAAACTCACTGTGTTTGCATTTATTGTAATTTCTTTTTAAAATTATAATGACATACTTTTTTTTTTTTTTTGCCCAAAATAATGACATAGGATTCGACTATCATTAACTTTTAATAACATGAATAATTTAAAAAGAAAAACAATAGAACTTGAAAAAACCTTTAGATTTGACAAGATATAATATGGTTATAGAAAGACATTAGACAGGTTCTTGTTAGATTTTTGGAATACTCAGTATTCACTATCCATGCCACCTTGAATATATAAATTCTCCTCGTACTCCGGATTTTTCTTAACTTGACCCAAAAGTTGTTCTAATATTAACTTAACGTTCACTGTATCAATATATTAGCTAGCCTCCTGAATTAGATACCATTATGGATTGATTTTGAACCTAGAACCGATCTGATCCATGACCGGTGACTTTAGAATCAGGAATCAGCTCAGTGATGGCGAGTTGAACAGGAAAAAAATCCATCAGTTCTAGTAGGTTCTTACGATTTCAGCCCCAAAGACCATCTGACTATCGAGCCAAGAACCAGTGGTTATAGAACTACCAATTCAAGAACTAGTTGACCATCAGAACCGACAATTCTTGCGGTTCTACAGAACAAAAATTTAAAAGAAAAAAAAAAGAAAAGAAAATTATAACAAATTGTAATTAAAAAACAAATAGTTAAAACTATTTTCACATAAATGATAAAAATTTATTTCTTATTCACAATATTTAATATATTGTTATTAATAAAACAAGTAATAAATATATTTAAAATCATATGTTGTTAAGTTTATGTAGACTTCTTATCAAAGTAGCATTTCTTTCTTAACAATGTGTGACTTGTTTTTTTGTGTTGTTGGAACTTTTTATGATGAACCAAGGACGGTTATAATCTTATTTTAATAAAAGAATTTATTGCTCAAATGCTCTGTAACTTAGTTAAGCTACGTTTAATAAGCAAAACTTGTTTTTAATATGTTTGAGCTTTAATGTGCATATATGTATTTGTGTTTGTTTGTGTGTTGTTCCCTGCAGATTGTATAGGAACAAATTGTTATGCCCCAGTCTTGATCGTAGCCTTTGTTGAAGGCTCGATTGGTCTAATCAAAGTGTAAATCCAAGGCATGACAAATGACACAAAACAAGATGCATAGACTTGGTCACGGGTCACATCGAGGGCTCGATAAGTTTAACTCCAAGGTGAGGTAAGTTTAAATCTAAGGCTCGACAAGCATAGACTTCGTCACGAAGTAAATTGAGGCACAACGAATTTAGGGCACTACAAGTCCAGGACGCAATAGTTTAAAAAATAACCATCGTAGACTTTTAAATTTGATCATTGAAGGTTCTTTTGAGGGTGAACAGCTATGTTTTTAAAGCTGATATAAATAGGATGTTTTTGGGTGATTTTTAGCATGGATTAAAGGAGATAGAAGAGAGTACAGCTTTACTTGCATATATTATGTAAAAATACTCTTTGTGTTTGTTTCTGTTAAGTGAATAGTGTCATCAATGAGGTTGGTGAGCTAATATTGTAAGCAACTATTCATGCATTTGTTTGTGAGTGTTCTAGTGAAGTCCTCATGTATTGAGACATCCGTGTGAAGTCTTACATGTTAGGCAGGCATTGAGTGAAGCCCTCTTTGTGACGAAATGTGAAGCTCTCTCTGTTGGTGAGGCATTGTTGTGAATTTCTCTTTGTGAGATAATTGTTTTGGTTGAATGAATTCAGTGAAGTCCTCCTTAAGTGAGGTAAATTATGGATCGTGAAGACTAGGAGATGAGTCAAACTCCATGTTAAAACTGGTGTAATCTTCTCCTTCCCTTATCTCTTTATTATTATTGTTGTAATTATGCATAAAAAGATTAAAAAAAAAAAGATAATGGTTGCTTAAGTAAACTCAAAATTGGTTTAGAAACCCACCTCATAACTTCCGCTTCCGCAATTGTGCGTATAATTAAGCCTAGTGATGCATGGTTTTTGAACAATTTGTATCCTCAATATTTTATAATGTTACATTGCTAATATAACAATTAAAAAAGTGCAAGTTATTGTATATAAATAAATACTTAATTGCAGAATTTCTTTTAACTAATGGGTTATAAACAATTATTGTTAAGCTCAATGTCATTTTAAATTCATTTTTTTCTTACTTAAATTAAGTAAATTATTTAGTTAATTTTTATTTTTTTATTTCACGGTTCTCTATTCCACCAAACCATGAGAACCGATAGTTCCTAAGAACAGGAGCTGAACTAGCTCCTATGAGTCCGATTCTAATTGCACCTTTTTGGAACCGAGAACCAATAGTTCGGGTTCCATTCCAAATCCGCTCCGACCCATGATAACCTCTATCCAAAATCCAATAAAATCGGATTGCACTCTTCTTTCCACCTTCAAAAGGCCGAGCTGGGGGTTTCTACCCTCTCCACATTTCTAGCGCATAATATCTTTTGGAGGTTTCAATTTAAGGAGCCAAGACTATGGTTGAAAAGCCCCCGATCTGAAACCGGGTTCAATGGTTCCTTAGAATCAACTACGTCTAATGATCTTCACAACATATGTGGATAGTTTCAGGATTGGGACACAGTTGAAATGAGACTTAAAACACGCAAAATATGATTATTAACAAGTGTAAAAACTAACTCACATAAATTATATCATACATAACATGATTCAGATACGTACACATATATATATTGAACCGATTTAAAAACATGGTTCTTTCTTATTCCCAATATTCTCCCAACCTCCCTTTTCTCCATAACATAATAAAAACATGTACTAATGTCCTAATAGAACCCTCTTTATTTTGCTAAGAGATGCAACAAGCATGTGGATTCTCATCACTAAAGAGCTGAGGTGGTGGAAGTCTCTCAATAACATACAAAGGTTGATAGTAATGGGCATCATTCTCCTAATACCCTCATCACAAGAAAATTAACAACTACACCACCTTCACCTTCATAAGTATTATAATTAATGATCTTTGTTTCCTCTTCTTTAGTTTCACCATTTGGGTCTCTGTTTTCACCACCACTTTCCTCTTTCTTTGCTTCTTCTTGGGGTTTTTCCTCATCCTTTGCATTATTTGTCTCTTCCTTCTTTTCTTCCGGTTTTGGTTCTTCCTGTGGTGGCTTGTCTTCACCTTCCTTCTTCTCTTCTTGCTTTTCCGTGCGGGTTCGGGCTGGGCTCGGCTCGGGTTGACGAACGATCTTGGCTTGTTTTTTGGTACGTCTATAGACATAATCTACCAGCTTGTTTGCATCCATAGTCCCTGTGACAGTGACCTTTCCAGTGCTCAGCTCCGTCATGGCTGTTTGAACTCCTGTAGAGACCAAGTATATATCGTTAAAATGTTGTTACTAGTGGTTAAATTTTATGTTGGTAGTGTAACAAAATTTGAAATCCTTGGAGTTTGGAAAAATATAATACACACCAATCGGCATGTATAAAATACGTATATCATTGAATATATGTTGCTATACCAATCCGCATGAATACTATTTCCCCGTAGGGTTATTAATTAAAGGGAAAAAATAATTAAATCCGTGGAGTTTATATTATTGAATATATATGTTCCAATATATAGTGGTTGTGTTTATATATGACTATAAATAGGTCTGGTTTCAATAAGCGCTAATTAGGAGCGACGCATCATATCGTTATCTTAATAATGATTTTGAGAAATAAGAATATTCAACAGATATAAAGTTTCATTATTAGTAATTAAATTGGGTTGATTATAAAATACTTATTTATATTTTGGTCTATTTATAAAAACATGACCTATGTTATTTTTTCATGATAAATAGGGGCTTTATTTTTATCAATAGTGTCTGTATTATTAAATGCTATTGGAAAGACACATATCAACGCATTATTGGTTTAAGAAAATTAATTTAATAAAAAAATGTTATTAAATAAAATTAAATATTTAAATTGTTATAAATTTTTTTAAAAAGAGAGAAAATAAAGAAGAAAAAGAAAAAATGTAAGGAAAGCTCTAAATTTTTTTTTAGATTGATAAGATACTAACACGTGTCTTTCTATAATTATAAAATAATATTAACACTTTTAATTATAAAATACAAGTAATTTATTTGTTAAAAGAATTAATACAAATGATGTGTTTGTAAATAGGACAAAATATAAGTAAAAATTTTATAATTAACTGTAATAAATTTTACTGGCATCGTATCACAATATAATTAATATTTCCTTTGTGTATTATCAAACATTATATATAAACGACATATCGCTTTACATGCATCCACGGTTTCTTTTAAGGATGGTGTTGTACATAAACAACTAACACTCATTAGAAGAATATATGGGATGAATTATTTTAGTTAATTAAGTTTTTCCTTATAGCAAAACAATGACTTTAGGCCCCCGAACCACTTTTATTAGGTTGGTCGAGATTACGACAAATTTCAAATACCTAAAAAGGCCAGCCGCCTGGAAAGCACATGTAAAAGTCCAGTACGAATTTAACTTTTATAAAAGAGAAAAGCAAAACTTTTTACGTAAGTTCTTTTTTTTTTTCCACGTAATAAAATGCACCCCATCCCATCAAAGGGTCAAAATATAATATAAGAAAAACAAAAGTCTGGAAATAAAGATCCACGTTTAATTATATTATTTTAAATTATGGATTCTACTTCTAATAATAATAATAATGTTGTTAATACTTAATACCATATGGGTTGCAACAGTCCTCACTCCAACTTCCTATATTTAGTAAAATTTGAAATGAGAAATAGATTTAAATGGATTGTATAGTTTGTGAATAAATTAATCTCTAATTCAGTTAGAAGTTCCACATATGATTATCCAAAGGTATGTAGGATATCTATACGGATTCATCCACCCACAATGAATCAAATATTTTATTCAATCAAATAAGGAATTTGGCAAGCAAGAATATTCTCTTTTCAGACACTGTAATATATAATCTAATAATATGTATGTATGGGAGGGGGAAAAGGTTAATCAGAAGCTGAGATACACCTCTCATTTTGAGTATCTTTCTTTTAAGTTGCTCAGCACATGCTTCACAATGCATGTTTACGTTAAGCTCCACAGTTGCCAATCCAGTAACCTGACATTAGGGAAAAATAATAATATTTAACATCCCATGAATTTGGAAGATATAAATAAAAATTCAATATTTTAACTACTATTAAATCGATTCGATCCTATTAACAGATGTCTCGAGATACTCTTATTGCGTTCTTTTTTTTTTTTTCTTTCTTTTCTTTTTCAGTGTGTTGAGCTCTAATGGGAAGAGGAAGAAAGGAGAGACCTGTGAAGGACTGTTTCTGGCAAGGGCTCTCCTTCAGGTGGAGGCAAGGGAGAGAGAACTTTGGCTCTACGCTTTGTTTTCTTCATAATTCTATTGCAAACAGCTTGAGGATCCACCATGCCTTTTAAGGTCACTTGGTTTGCTGCCATGTCTATAACAACGCCCTCCACTCCTGATAATACCATAAAATTATGAGCTAGTAATAATTCTAACCAAATTAGAATACACATGTGCAAAAGTACGTCTAGATTCGACCTTCGTGGTATTTGATGTCAAACATACTCAAGATTAGTGACTTTTATTTACAATAATATTAAGAATATTTAGCAAATGTCTTGATTATGAAATATTAATAAAAATAATAATGGCATGAGCATGCTAGAGAAGAAAAGAAAAAACACACCTCTAATTTTCATGATGGACCTCTCAATTTTTTTGGCACATCCAACACAATGCAAGTCCACATACAAAATACATGGAGATGGAGGCTTTGGCTCTTCCTCCTTTTTCTCCTCTGCCTTCTCTTCTTTTTTCTCCTCCGCTGTCTCTTCCTTTTTCTCCTCTTTCTTTTCTTCAGCTTTAGGTTGCTCCTAAATATCACCACAAAGTGAGAATAAACTATAAAAACTAAATCAATGTGCAATTACTTCTAAACTAAGTAACAAAGTTAAGACACCATCATAATCCCTTATGCAATTTATGAAAAACATGAAAATTATCATGGAAAAATATCCATAATGCATTACCTGTTTTGCTTCTTCACCCATTATTTTTCTTCTACTAAAACTTCAACCCTTTTGAGTACGATGAGGAAAAGGAAGACACAAGCCCTATGGATTTTCAAGTAAGTTTTGGAGGTTATATATGTAGGATGATTGCAAATGCAATGTTGGGATGGTGGGGGATATTGTTTGTAAGAATTATACAAAGGAGAAGTTGTATGATTCCAAAGCACATGCAATGCAACTAACTAATGCAAAGAACCTATGATTAGTTTAATATTTCTTTTTTTAGGTACTTTATATTCTTCAAGAATGAAGAGGTGGAAGGGGGAGAAAACAATGGAGAAGAGTTGGCAGATTTATAGAAGGGAGGGTCATTTGAGAGAGAGAGAGGGATCCACATCATCCACCGAAAGGTGGTTTGATGAATTAATGCTGATGAAGTGTCATATGTGAAATCTCATGTGCGGACAATCTAAGAATCCTTCATTGTAAAGTATTCCTGGTATTAGGACATATTAAATCGTGTGACTTGGATTAACAATTAATAATCCTCTGAAAATTAACAACTAAGGAAAAGAAAAAGTTATGGAAAATTTTACCTTTTGCCTTTTGTTGTTGAGTCTTCAATTTTTGATAATATTGTAAGGAGCTATTTACATATTTGTCTGTGAGTGTTTTCATGTAGTCCCCATGTGTTGAGGCATTTGTGTGAAGTTCTACATGTGTGTAGGCAATTGATGAAGTTCTCTTGACGAGACATTTGTGAAGTCCTCGTATTGAGGTAATGTAAAGTCCTCTGTTGGTGAGGCATTGTTGTGAAGTCTCTTTGTGAGGCAACTATTTTTATTGAATGAAGTGTGAAGCCTCCTTCAGTAAGGAAAATTCTGGATTGTGGAGACTAAGTGGTGGGCCAAACTCCACGTTAAATCTGGTGTAATCCTCTCCTTCCCTTATCTCTTTATAATTATTGTTGTTATTATGCATAAAAGGATGAAAGAGACAATGGTTGGCTAAGTAAGCTTAAAATTGATTTAGAAACCCGCCTCGTAGCTTTCACTTTCGCTTCTGCATCTACATGTGAGTGTAAACAAGCCTAGTGATGCATGGTTTTTCAACAATTGGTATCAAAGTAAGTCTTTAGGGTTAATGCTTAACTGCATCTTAAATAAAAGTTTCTGTATTTTTTAAAAATGATAGGCTTATGTGTTTTTGTGCACTTAAAAGTGATTTATTTATTAAATATAATTTAAGTCTTTTAGTTGAGCATCATATCTTTACAAATGAGCTTTTACCTGAATACTTAACTGAGGGAGTTAAGTTGCATTTGATAAGTTTTTTATTACATGTGGCTAGGGAATCTTTAATTAACATAGTGCTAAGTTGAAGGGGAGCAATGCTGTTGAATAATTATTCTTATCAAAAAAGGGAAAATTGATGAACCAAGAGTGGTTACAATCTTATTTTGATGAGAAAATGCATTGCACAAATGCTCCACAACTTAGTTAAGTTATATTTAATAAACAAAAACTTATTTTTGATATGTTTAAGTTTTAATGTGCATATATGTATACGTTTTGTGTTTTTGTGGAGATTATGCAGGTTTTTAGCATGAACAAATTAGTAATGAACAGTCGCAGTCGAAGGCAAGTCAAACCTAAGACCAAAGCTTGACAAGTCAAAAAATGCAGAGCCATTGGTCGAGGGTCACGTCGAGGGCTCGATGTGTTAGTTAGTCAGGGCAAGACAAGCTCAAAACCAACACTCGATAAGCTCAAACAAACACAACTCTGGTTGAGAGTCAAAACCAAGACGCGACAAATGTAGGGTATGACAAGTTTAAATTCAAGACTTGATGAAGTCCACGTAAGCAAAGACTTGATCGAGCGCTAAAATGAGGGCACGACACTTTATGGTACAACGGGATTTAGGGCACGACGGTCTAAAAAATAGACGTTGCAAACTTTCAAATTCGACCATCAATGGTTCCTTTAAGGAAAAACAGCTATGTTTTTAAAGTTGCTATATATAGAGTATTTTGGGCTGTTTTTTTTTTTTTTCTTTTAAAGAGAGAAGAGAGTAGAGTTAATAGGATGAGATTGTGTGAAAATATTCTCTTATTTTGTGTTTGCATTTGTTGAGTAAATAGTATCATAGTGAGATTAACGAGCTAATATTATAAGGTACTATTCATGCATTTATTTGTGAGTATTTTAGTGAAGTCTTCATGTGTTGAGGTACTTGTGTGAAGTCCTACGTGGGTATAGGCAATTGGTGAAGTCCTCTTGACGAGGCATTTGTGAAGTCCTCATGTTAAAGCAATGTGAAGTCCTTTATTGGTGAGGTATTGTTGTGAAGTCCTCTTCATAAGGTAACTGTTTTAATTGAATAAAATGTGAAGTTTTTCTTAAGTGAGGCAAATTGTGAACCATAGAGACTAGGGAGTGGGCCGAACTCCATATTAAATTTAGTGTAATCTTCTCATTCCCTTCTCTTTAAATCGGTTTTAAAAACCCGCTTATAACTTCTGCTTTTGCGCATGTATGTGTAAACAAACCTAGTGTTGCACTTTTTTTTTTCAACAAAGAGGATGATGATCCCAAGCTCCTGAAATAACATACTTTGATAAGATGTTAATGTCATTGTAGTGACAAAACAATTTGTTAATACAAAACTATTATAGCTAATAAAATTAGTTTAGTAGGAAAGAATCTATAAAGAAGCTAACGAATGGAATGAGACATTCATCACAATAGGAAGACTAGCCTTAAGAGGAAAAAAAATTGTAAAGGAAAACTTTTGTCTTAAAAAACATCAATTAAACAAATTTGCAAGGAATTTGTCATAGTATAATTATAAATCAACAGAATATGTGATGAATTACCATTGAATTTGTAATACATACATACACACATCGCAAATTCTTCTCTAAGCAATTTTCTGGTGGGAAGCGTCATTTTTTCTTCTCAAAAGTTGTTACAATTTTATCTATATATAATATAAATATAGAGATGGATAATTTGTCTCTAAAAGTTAAAAATAATATATAAATATAAACAATTGGAAGGCTATAAGTTGAGACATTTTGCTCTTTTGAGGAAGACAAAATTCATCTTCCACTATAGTGCATCTTGAAACTTCTTATTAGAGACCAAAAAAAAAAAAAAAAAAAAAAAAAAACCTTTGTGGATTATTCCAAAGTATGCAAAGTCATGTAGCTTCAAGAATACAACATGAACTGCTTGAATTGTCAATGCTCAAATGATCACTTGAGAATGTTTGATATTATACATTGACCAACTTTTAAATGAAATTTTTCATCAAGACACTACTATAAATCTTTTTTAGTGCATATGAGTGATCTTTCCCACACTCACATAATGTTAAATGTATTTGATCAGTCATGGTTGATTTCTAGAAAGCTTTTAGATAAGAAGTCGCTGTTGGATATGATTCAAAGAAATTTTTTTCTATGTTGTTTCTAGAATAGTCCCTTCATCATCATTCATTGAATGTATTTAGTTACAATGAACTCTTACATGCAAGTAACTTGTAATGAATTTTATTTAATTAGTCAATGCAATGAATATTGTTTAAGTGTGAAAAATATTGAATACTATTTATGTACTTATTATCATAAATATATATATATATGTATAAGGAATTTTCTTTTTAAAAAATCACAAAAAATGATACATAAATTTGTGATATACAACTATTTCTTACGTAATCGAATTTATAATCGCTGTATTGAAAAAAGTAATATTTAAATTAATAAATTATTAAATTATTGATTACTTAATACCTTTCTAAATTAATAAAATTTCATGATTCCAACATTATTAATTTATAAAATATAGTACATTTGATAATGAACACTATATGATATGGACTTACTATATGTGTCTGCGTAAAATTGCTTTATTGTATATAATAAATGTATATTAGATATTATTATATGCTTCCATCAACATGTTAACACGAGATTGCTTTCTCCCTTTCATTTCTCCGGTTGAGATCGGTGAACCATTGAGATTCGCTCTCTGATGACGAAGTTCTGCATCTAAATAAAATTAACGTACTGGAAATCGTAGTCACATGGTTTGCTTCCCTTAGACCACAAAACAAACATGCATATGTCAATTTTATTCCTTCCATCCTTTCCTTAATATTTTATCTCTTTTGTTGTCCTTATAGCTCACCTGAAAGCTTTAGTAGGTCTTCCCATTTCATCGTACTTTCCGTCTCCAGAAAAAATTAAAATTCATTCCATATTTTCAGATACAATATTTTATCAAATTATCTGAATTTTAAATTAATCAATTTAATATCTAAAATATTTTTCAATATATCACTAATACTCCTATTATATTAGTTAAAAACATCACATAGTATAATAACGATAGCTAATTTAATAAAAGTATTATACATAAAAAAAATATTTTAAATATTTATATCTATTTATATATTTCATCAAAATTCGTATACAACTCACAATATTAACCTAGCATATTAACCCAGTCAGTTGTAAGGACCTTGCAGGGGAAGAATTTACCTAAATATGCTTTTTCACCACCTTTTCTAGAGTCTACCAACATCATGGCTGCTAACTTGTTGGGTGTACATAGCCCATCCCATCAAATCAAACGCCGACTAGTTCTTATGCAAGGGAAAGTAAACAACCAACTTTTCTTGGTTGTATACCTCTCTCTAGTCTCTGGAACTCAATAGAGAAACCAGTCAAAAAATGGTAAATGTCCAGCTCAAAAGCATAAATGCAAAAGCCATGCCAGCATACCAAGGGATTGAAATTGAAAATTAGTGGAAAAATGACTCATTTGGAGACATTGTGACAGAAGATATTCCAACATGCCACGTAATGTCATTATTGACCAGACAACTACTCGGAACATCTAAATGGTTAATATAAAGGGACATAGGTAAGTTAGGTTTCACCAAACAACATAACTTTCTATTTACCTGAATATGCAAAATTGTAATTCCAAGAAAGGGGCAAAAGTAAATAGGAAGCCATGGAAATTTGGTTTCTGGGTGATTTTTATTGATTACGTAATACCCTTTTAACTATTATAGAGAGACATATGAAAGTTAAGTTCACCTATTTGCATATCTTTCCACCAATCTAATTCGTAATTGTAAAACCAAGAAAGACTCAAAAAGAAAAAGCAAACCCTAGGAATTAATTTTTCGGGTGATTTTCATTAATTAAGTATCCTTTTTTTTTTTTTTTTTTTTTTTTGCCCCCAACAACATTATTTATTACATTGCGTAAAGGTTGGGAATCAAAATTTAGAACTATTTCATCCCATTCATTGCAATAAACCGCACGGATCTTGGGTAATTAAGTATCTTTTAGTTGATATAAATTATATGGATTGCTAATTACAACATTTAACTAAGCGTTCGAATACTATTTGGATATGTGTGGAAGTCTATCAATAGATGAAGTGGTACAGAGATCTTTTGATACATACATGAAATCATCTCAAGGATTAACATATTGAAATTTATGTTACTTGGATATTATTATGATTGCAGCATATTTCCTCGTACCCTAAGTTGTTGTATTTTTGCCCAAATGATATAAGTTTCATTTGCAAAATCTAAGTATAACGAGTGTGTACCATTATTATTAAAAAAAAGTTAATAATATATAAATTAGATTAAATTAATTACTAAAATTTAATTACAAAAGCACGTCTATGAAATAGGATATTGAAGTTTATATACAAATCGCGTGTCACACCCCCTATATCACATTATAAAGATATGATATAGCATTTAATTGTTAACAAGACATAGCTCAATTGGTAAGTGCATGCATAGATGCTAATACAACCGTATTTTAATAATTAATTTTATTAATACCATATTTAAGTAATTAATTTTAATTAGGACAACAAATAGACTACAAAAGCCTGCAAAATATAATTGGTTTCTTCAAAAAAAGATGTAAATTTCTTCTAAAGGAAGTTTTTTCCATAAAAAAAACATGTGATTTTTCAAAAACACATAAAATTGCATCAATTTCAAGTAAAATAACTTGTGCATTGACTTATATAAATAAATATTTAAACTTTTTTTGTGATTGTACTTTAAATAAAGGGCTTTAATCTAAGCGGCTTATATTAATTGGTGACACTGTTCACTGTTATTCTTATATTATTATCAATTTTTGCTCCACTATGCCATTAATGTTATTAACCACCGTATCTTTTGACTTAGTTGTCTTCCAAAGAAACTAGAAACATGTTATAAATCTAATAATAAACTATAGAGTTTTTGTAAATCTCTTTAATGAAAGAGACTCAATTATACATCTAATCCATCTTCAATATATAATTTTGACATAACCAAATTCTATATTATTTGACATTCACTTGCAAAGATATGCAAGGTAAGTTCGACCTACCAATATTCTACGTGTCTAAGAAGGTAACTGTTATCTAGAAAGAAACAAAAAGAAATAGCAAATCCATGGAGAATTGGTTTCAGGTGATTGTACATTAAAAAAGTAACGACTGGTTAATATAGAGAGACATATGCAAGTTAAGTTTTACCGACCAACATATCTTTCTATGTATGTAATGTTGTTATAATTATAAAACCATGAAAGAGCCAAAAAGAAATAGGGCAAATCCTAAGAAATCTGATTCCAACCGATTTTAGTTAATTTACTTGTTCCCTTTTTTTTTATTTATAACTGAAAATTAGGTGGAAGATAACAATAGGTTGTGTACACATCACCAATATAGGGCCGGTTTAAGAGATTCTAATCGAAGAGTGTAGACCCACAGTTATTTCATTGTTGGCTGGGCAATATTGAATCCAGATGATTGCTTGATTTTTATAACAAAATAATACAATAATGATCATCTTTCCACCAAGAAAAGATAGGCAATCATATTAAACCAACCCCCTTAATTAAACAACTTCAATTTTTTCTTTAAAATATAAAAGAAAAAAAAATCATATAACGTTTATTGATTAATAAGAGAATATTTGAATTTTATAGTAATGTTAATATCTAAAAAGCATTCGCAGAGGTTTTTAAAAGTCACCTAACACTAATACTATGGGAAAAAAAGTTAATATTGCAAATAGTATCTTAATTTTAATAACATATGTAATTAGATACCTAAAATTTTGAATTGATCAATTTAATACTTGAAAAAAACTTTTCTTACACGTCAATAGTATTTTTATGAAATTAGCTAACATTGTCATCCTGCATGGCATTTTTAAGTTATATGATAAAGGCTATCGACATACATAAAAAGTTCTTTTAGGTATTAAATTGATCAATTTCAAAGGTCATGGATCTAATTACACATTTTATCAAAATTCAAGTTTCATTCATAGTATTTACCACAAGAAAAGAACTTATTATCTGTAATTTATCATACACCAATCTATGTAACATCTTAATTTTTCTAAATTTTTTTTTCCATCATCCCCAATATTGAAGTATTAGCCAACAGAGGTTGGCTCAGTTGACAAAGACGTCTCTTGTGACCTTTAGTAGTCATGGGATCGTGGAGAAGATGTCTCTTTTGGCTCGGATTATGAAGTCGATCCTTGTCAACATTAAGACAATGCTGATAGATCATTTATCCTAACCATATAAGGGTATGGCATTGCCAGATGGATCTCTCCACAAATAATGGAGAGAGGAATCATGTCTTCTGTAATGATGATCACACTCCAAATCATCACGAAATTTTTTAATTGCAAATGAAAAATGTTGAAGTGTTATGCATGGTTTTGGCATATACAATGAATGCATAACCATCAACATTTTCATTGCAACTCGACAAAGCTCATAATTGGGACAGCTGGCTGGTTCACTTTGGGTTCAAGAATGATTCTTCCAACTTTTTAAGGATCAGTGGATCGTGGTACATAGTTAAAACTTAAAAGTTTATCGTGATGGGTAGAACTGAAGTTAGCGAAAAGGTTTCCTTTGCACAGGTCAATCGGGTCTTTCAATTTTCACCTAGAGGTATACGTGTGTGTGTGCATATACGTATATATAACACATGGCTGGATCTAGAGCGTTGCAAGTGCAAACTGTTAAATGGGCAAATCCAGTCTGTTCAGCGATGAGTAATAATTAAACGGGTCTGTTCATTTTGACCTATTTGAGAATTTTTAAACTAACCTGACTCATTTCATGATCCATTGCTAATCCAACAACCCATTATCGTTTTATTGAAACTAAACAAAAAAGGATAAAGAATCATCTATTTTGAATTAAAACTCAAGATAATTATAATAACATTTCTTTAGTTAATAAAATATGTTAAGAATAGTAGTTTAACTTCTTCATACGACATGAAAACTTTTAATTTTATTATATTTTTTCACCATATCTAAATATGAAAAAGACTAAAGTGCCTTTATTATTAACTTGGAATAGTGTAGTATCCAAATTCTTAAAATTATCATTTATTAGTTAAAACTTTAAAAGTGGTTCAGTTTAGTATATCTGTCAAGCACTATATTTAGTGTGTAATTTTTTTTTTTTTTATCCACATTAAGAATATGAGCTAACATTATTAAAAACTTACACTTAAAGGCTTATACCTTTGTGGAAAAATAAAAATAGAATTTAGGGCATGGAGAAATTAGGGAAATAAAATTTAGGATTAATTTAACTAACAATACCTGAACTTTTTTTATTAACATTTTCTTATAAAAAGAAATACCTAAATGATAAGCTGACGTGGTAGAAAATCTATATTAAAAAATTAATTTTTCTACTCCACGTTAGCATATTTTTTTCTTTTCTTCTACTTTTCCCTCTCTTTACTGCATACTGTCTCTCTCTCCCTCTCTCTCTCTTCCCTTTTCTTCTTCTTCTTCTTCTTCTTCTTCTTTTTCTTGACCTTCTTCCCCCTTCACAATAATTAGAGAGAGATAATGCTAAATCCGATTAAATTCAATCCATCATTATTTTTTATAAATCTTTATTGATTCCATCTATTCAAGGAAATTGTATGATTACTAGCCCCTCAAATAAAAATCACTCAAATACTAATTATATAAAATTAATTACCAAAATACTAATGCAAAATCACATCTTTAGGGGGCGATTAATAAATTTGCATGTGAATCTCATGTTAAAGATGCGATTCATTAACAAATATGAAACTCCTGTTAAAGATAAGATTCATGTATAAAATAAGTGAAACGCCCTTTCAAAATGCAATTCATCATAGAAAAAACATGAAACGCTCTTTAGAGATGTGATTTAACACTGTATGACTTTTGGCTAAATCGCATTTTCAAAGAATATTTTATGTGTAAATTTTTGAAATGCCTATTCAATATGCGATTTGCATTAGTACTTGTATAATTATTTTGTATAATTTTTCTACAAAGTTGATAGATATGTGTTTCATCCTCATCCATTCATTATGATTTTATGGATTTAGATTAAAATATTTTATACGATCAAATTAAAGTGAAAGGGATTAAAATTTAAAATTATTTGTATATTTATCAACTTAGATTCGAACTTATCCAAACAATGAACTGAATGGGTATTCATCTAGAATTTATAGCAACATTAAGAAGAACACGAACAAAATCAAAAGGACAAGATCTTTTAAAAAATGATCTTCACACTCTCTCTCTAAAAAAAATCCATGGGAGAATACTATTGTTTCTTTCTCTAACTCCTCTCCACCAACATTCAACATAGCACCAAGTCATAACAGCAATCGTCAACACCATGACTACACATTAACCCACACCAAAAGCCGAGACCATCTCCTTCTCCATCACGCTAAAGTTTCACCTTCTAAACCAACCCATATCTAAACTCAATGAGTCGACACCCCTTACCATAGCCTTCTCCAAACAACACCCAAAAACAGCTTCACCATCCTCACCTCTACCAAGCTCTTGTCGACAAACTCAATCCACTTGAATCATAATCTACAATACCCAAAAACCATGTTGAAGGTTGTGGCTTGGTTTTAGTAGTTGGGGAGGATGGTTTGGTGAAAGATGCACAGCCACAGCATGGTGGAGGTTGCAATTTTGGTTGTTGGGTTTAAGTGGTTCATGTGACCACGATTGATTTTGGTTATCTAGGAAGTGGATCTAATGCGGTAGATGAGAATCTATGATGGTGAATTGGCTCAATTCAATGTAAGATGTTGGATCACAGCCTGCGGTGGTCATAGGTAGTCATGGAGATGGGTATAGGTTGTTGTTTTGGTATTTGCGAAAGTCGCAAATATGGTGGTGTGTTAGATCAAAGGAGATGAAAAACTTAAAATTGCATTACTCGTATTCTTCGAGTTTTTGAATGAATGTTGTTAATTTTTTGTAGTTTTATCAATAAATTTATCATCTTTATGAAAAATCCTCTCAAAATTTATGTAAAATAGGCTTATCAAGGTGTTATTTTCTTCTCCCTTCTTCTTCTTTCTTCTTCTCCTCTTTCCCTTAATCTTCTGTCATTTCTTTTTTGGCTCTCTATTTCTTTGGTCAAGTAAATTACTTTTTTATTTCTTTCCTTTTCTAAATATAAAAAAAAAATAGGAGAGGGGGACAAGTAAAAAGAAAAAGAAAAATAAATAAATATGCTACATGGAAGAGAAAATTTAATCCATTAAGATATGAGTATTTATGGATTTTTTTTTTTTTTTTTTTTTGTAAAATGTGCCTCTTTAATAGTAGGTTCTTTACCAACAGATGTTGCTTAGCTGGTAAGGCTTCGGTCCATAACCCTTAGTGATCATAAGATCAATTCTTGTTGCAAGTAAAGGTATCCCTCTTATGCCTAGGGTCATGAGATTGGTCTTTATCAGCGTTAGGACGCTGCCAGTAGGTCACCTGGTGATCTCCACTACAAAAGATAGTGGAGAGTAGCTATGGTCTTCTATGGAAGTAATCGAAGCCGAAGCCGCCACAAAACTTTTTATAGCAAAAAAAAAAAAGTAGGTTCTTTAATCTAGTCAAGATACCTTATCCTAGTGAAGGGAAAAAATTACATGTATGCATCGTGTCAACAAAACATGACATCTACAAAAGCTACTCATAATAGAAAAACTAAACTACAAATTGTAAAACTTTAGCCAATAAAGGGATAAAGTTGCCAAAAGTGCAAGTACTTTTGACTTTTTGTAATTCAGTATCTAAACTTTCAATTTTAATAATTTAGTGCTTATAATTCAATTTAGTGTCTCTGTTAACGAAAAAGTTAAAATTCAATTTAGTGTCTCTGTTAACAAAAAAGTTAACACCAATACACTTTTTTATATTTTAGTGTTTGTACTTTAGTTTTAATTGTATTTTGATATCTATACTTTTAATTTTAATGCATTTTAGTATCTATTCGCTAATTAATTTATTAAAAATTAATATTTTTCTTTTTTTTAAGTGATATATTATTTAAAAATTAAAGGAAATTTATGTAATTCATTAGATTTTTATCGATATATTATTTTAGAAACAAAAATAAAATTACTTATATATTATAAGTTTGACTGTACATAATCTTTTGCATATAATGTTTGATTTTTTCAAATCTTATATCAAAAAACTCTCAACATCAATTTTATTCAAAAATAAGATCTTGCTATGTCTTTCAAGATAAAATAGAGCAGGAAATTTTTGAAAAATATTATAATTTGTGTAGAGGGCTAATATAATTATATAATAAATATTTAGATTTGACTCTTGGGCTAAGTGACAGGGCCTGAAGAGTCTAATTCATATTATGGGATGACCTATGGGAGATCTGGCATTGTGAGCTTGGAATAAGGATCGTTGGACCGGCCTGTCCACTCTCAACCTTTCTTAGAAAAGCTTATGCACTTAAAAGAGGCTCTCATGGGATTAAACTCAATATAAGCCCATGGAAGGATCCATTAACAGAAGGACTCATTTGAGCCATTGACATACCTTGCGATCTAATGGATGTTGTTAATACCCCAGGAGTTCTCATCATTTAACAAGACTGGAGACATCCAGAGAAACGTCATCGTGCTGTCAAAGTATAATCATAGAGATCCAACAAGAATCAAAACAAAGAATGTACTACCTCTCTCTAAGAATTGTGGGGTTGATGTTGTACAGCTCCTCCACTTGTTACACGTGCGTTCGAGATGTCTAAAATTGCTTACTTCTCCTCTCTACCATCTCTCCATAAGTCATCCTTATGTGTCATTGTCAAATCACTTCTCTAAAGACACGTGTAACATGAGCCAAATGCTACATGCACATGATCACTGCAACAGGATCCACTTCACAACATTTTTTGTGACTCCACTAAGGACAGAAGTTGAAAAGTCAATAATGGCACCGCCAAGAAGAAGACCGACCAACCCCAGCAATGGCATTAGCCAAGAGTTTGACACCAACATTGAAGCTAGAGAACAAAACATGCCACTCGAAAATGTTGATCCTAACGATGACATAGTGCAGGTAGCCGTACCTGATCACACACAGCTTACGCATGTAATGCAAGAGAATACTAAGATTATGAATGAATTCATCACCATGATGGCTCCATTCCTATCTACTACGACTTCTTTTACTGCTACACAACAAGGAACAACCTCAACAAATCCTGCCACTACTGTAGAGCCACGTATTGCCCAAGCAACTCGATTACCTAATACGTTAGGTACTAACGTAAACGCCACCCAAGGAAATGATGAACAAATTCGTACACCAGAACCAACTGCAACGCCTAAGGCAAGGAGTATAGGAATCCAGCTTGGAGGTTCTTCATCCTCACCTGCTATCCCTCAAGCTATGATAGATGGAACAATATATCAACCTAATCAGACACCTGTTGCACCTGTGGAGGCTGCAGCGTCTGCTCCAAGGGGCTCTTTTGTCATTAAAGAGGATCTTGATGTCTATCTAAAAGACATATAGGGAAAATCAACTGTATGAGTGTTGGATCTCAAACTCCCGTACATCCAATGTATTGCTGCTAAACCATAACCTAAGGACTACATTAGTCCTAAGTTCATGCTATTTAATAGCAAAAAAAGGAGCGCAAAAGAGCATCTCTTAAAGTTTATTAAAACCTTAGAAGTCTATGGCTTGGATGATGACTTGAAATTAAAAGAATTCTCTTAATCTCTCATAGAGAAAGCATACACTTGGTATGTCAACCTTCCTCCTGGATCAGTAGATTCATGCAGAAACATGTGCAAAATGTTCCTTGAAAAGTTCTTCTCCACTTAAGAGCGAGTCAATCTAACCAACATGGGACGCATTCGATAGAAGCCCAAAGAGGACTTGATGGACTATGCTGAGCGTTTCAGAGAACGCTCTCTTGATATCCAAGACATGTGTGATGAGAAAGAGCTGGTGAAAATTTATATTCAAGGAATGTTTACTGAGTACGCAGTACACCTTGAGAACCTTTCGTTGGTTTCCTTTGTTGCTTTAGTTGAAAATGTGCGAAGGACTAACAATTTTGTTACACGACAGAAGGGAGAAAATGAAAGATTTAACAAAAGGGTTTCATTTGTGAACTTGGCCCAGGGTGATAGCTCTAGGGGAAGGAAGAAGCCAAGAGACGAGAAATCAAGATACCCTGCATCATCATTATCTTACCCCTGTTCATTGGGTAAAGTACATGCAATGATGGACAAATGGTTGTAGGATGGGAATATTAAACTCCTAAAAGTTGACCATTTACCTACAATAGAAGAAAAGAATAACCCCAAGTTTTACAGATTTCACAGAACAGTAGGCCATCCCACTAAAGAATATTGGACATTGAAAAAGATGTTCAATGAGAGAGTGCAAAATGGGGAACTCATTATTGATAATAATGATGTCAGGAACAATCCGCTTCCTGCACATAACAATCAGCGTGGCGCTGTAAATGTCATTACTTATGACCCTTCAACGTCAGAAACGAATGAAGTGCCACTTGTCGAGACAAAAGAGGATGCAAGAAAATCAGTTGAAGGTGACGAGGTTAAATATTCACCTGTTATGACAGCACTGTTGAAATCTTCCAACTTTAGGAGTTTCTTTGATCTCCTAGGTTTCAACGAGAAAACATGGCTTACAAAAGCATCTGCACTCGTGCAAATATCTAAGGGTCAATATGCAGATTGTAATGCAGCACAGCCTGCGAGAAGAATAGCAGATACACATGAGAATGCAATTTTATTTTCTGATGCAATATGTGTGTGAAGAACCCAAATCATAATCGCCCACTATATGTGGAAGGTTTACTCAATGGTTATCCTATGAGGAGAACCTTTGTAGACAATGGGTCCTCAATCAACATTATGCCTATGACCACATTTAAAACCACTAATCTTGATAGCAGACAACTGGTCAAATGACCTATATATGTAAATGGCTTCAACCACTCTTCTACAGATACAATAGGATATATCAACGTAAATCTCAAGATTGGACCTATTCAGGGTTCCACCACTTTCCACATGATTGATGCGCCAGTCTCCTACCATTTATTCATCGATCGAAAATGGCTGCACGATCACCATTTAATACCTTCCACATGGCACCAATGCATCAAGGGTCATTGGAAAGGAAAGGACGTGTTCATCCCAGCCACCAAAATTCCTTTTGAATGCAATGAATCATACTTCATTGAATCAGCCTTCTTTGACGAATATGTTGATAAAGGAGAAACAACTATTGCAAGACCCACGGGTACCCCATTGCCTACATGGGAAGAAGTTCAAAAGGATCAATAGAAAAAGAGGAAGACGCGTGGCTGTCGTGGGGTTAAGAAGAAAAAGGAAATCAGTCAAAGAAATTGATAATTTTATCAAGGAAGATGGATGAAAAGTATATCTCTTATGACGATCTCAGGAGCCTGAGGATGTTTTCTCATCTTCTTTAGACCCCACACCAATTCAAGAAAACCAACCCACCCCCCTATAAATGCAAGATCAAACTAAGCCTCAGGTTAAGGAAATATAAGAATTGAATCTAGCGCGACTGGACGAGTCGCCACAGCCAATCTTCATAAGCAAAAGTCTTCCACAAGAAATCAAAACACCTCTCGTAACACTACTAAAAGAGTATAGAGATGTGTTTGCCTAGGCATATGAGGAGATGTCAGGACTCGATCCTAATCTCGTGGTGCATAAATTAAACATACACCAGGGACCAAGCCAATAAAGCAAGGAGCATAAGTTTTCGGACCAGAAATAGAAGTGCAAATCAAAGTAGAGATTAACAAGTTACTTAGAGCAGGTTTCTATTAAGCATCCCACTTGGCTAGCAAATATTATACCGGTAAAGAAGAAAAACGCATATGCGTCGATTTTTGGGATCTCAAACTCCCGATGAACCCTTTGAAGTATATGTTTAGAGTAACATCTGGGAAGTTTCTCGGTTTCGTGGTGCATCGAAAAGGATAAATGTTGATCCTACGAAAGTACAAGCAATTCAATTGATGCCTTCACCAAGGAATCAAAAGGAATTAAAGAGCTTGATGGGAAAAGTCTCCTATGTTAGACAGTTCGTGCCTGGCCTTGCAGAACTGTCATACCCTCTCGAACAGCCCATGAGGAAAGGAGTTCCATTCGAATGGGAACAATCACATGAAGATGCAATCCAAAAAATCAAGGGAGTACTTACCTCCCCTCATACTATGCCAATGCCAATTAAAGGATTACCGATGATCTTATACCTTACATCAACTAATAAATCCATTGGGCCTTTACTTGCACAAGAAGTAGATGGCTTGGAACGACCAGTTTATTACCTGAGTCGAGCACTACAAGGAAGTGAGGTTAAGTACACAGCTTGCGAAAAACAATGTCTTGCGCTGGTATTTTCCACACAAAAGCTACGACATTACTTCTTGGCACACAAGATCATCCTCGTCACCCGCTTGGATCCCATTGAATACTTATTGTCACGACCAGCACTATCTGGTCGAATTACTAAGCGGTTACTCCTCCTCGAAGAATGTGATATTGCTATAAAATCTCCTAAAGCGATCAAATCACAAGCTTTAGCTGACTTGTTAGCACAATTTCCAAATGTGCATGAGGCAACGACTATTGATGCCATACCTGTAGAGTTCCATAAGGATTCTCTCATGGCCGAAATAGACGGAGAATGGTCAATCCAGTTCGACGGCTCTACAGGAAGAAATGGATGGGGGTAGGAGTGGTGCTTACCACTCCTAAAGGCCAAAGGATACCTCTAGCTTTTAAACTCGATTTTCCATGCACCAACAATGCAGCTGAATATGAAGCCTTTTTTCTTGGATTAATTACTATTCGAGAGAGTGGCACACAGCACATATGCATTCACGGTGATTCCAACTTGATAATCAAGCAAGTTAGCGGAGAGTACGGCATCAAAGAACCTATACTTGCACCTTACCGGGCTGCAGTACAGGCAATGATTATCAAGTTCCATTCAATGCGGTATAAACACACAACACGATCTATCAATAGATATGCCAACGCACTTGCAACATTAGCATCAAAAGTCTCTATCCATAAGAAATACAGTATCTTGAATGTTAAAGTAATCAAGAAATCCATTCCATGTACAACAATCAAGCTCATTGAAGAAGAAGAAGAAGAAACACATGATGATTGGCGCACTCCGATCAAGGAACAGTTAGTGCACCCTAGTGCTACTTTTGTTACCACATTGAAAAACTTCTTCAAGATCAATAATGTGTTATATTCCAAAGGCTCATAAGGTATCTTATCCCGTTGTATTAGCATGAAGGAAGCCTACCTCATACTGGATAAGTACCACAAAGTATGGTGTGGAGAAGAGGGACCAACCCTATATCGTCGCATTCAGCAAGTAGGATACTATTGGCCTTCAATGTCCAAAGACGCATCTCAAGTACAATCATATTGTCCTAAGTGTGCTGAATTGCATACATAGGGAAGTGTAATTTCATTGCTGCTGCTGGGGACTGGCAACGTCCATACATCGATTACTTAAGGAACAATGTTCTATCAACTAATAGTACGGATGCCAGACTTGTGAAAAAGAAGGCGAGAAAATATCTCATACATGAAGGAAAGTTATACAGGGTATCATTCATGGGAAAACTTCTCATATGTGTAGCATCTCTCGAGATAGAGACAATATTTTCTGAAGTACATGCTAGAGACTGTGGGGAACATCAAGGGGGAAGAAATTTGTAGTACCACCTACTCAATTCAAGGTACTATTAGCCAACAATGGAAGCAAACTCTTTCAACTTTGCAAAAAAGTGTGTTGTTTTTCAACAACACGGTGATGTTATCCATGCCCCTACAGTTGCACTTCATAGTTTGAGTACTCCTTAGCCTTTTTATACTTGGGCATTTGATCTGGTTGGCCCTATCTACCCACCATCCAAAGGTTACATTTGGATTTTGGTTGGAACTGAGTGCTTCACTGAGTGGGTGAGGCAATTCCTTTGAAGAAGGCAATAGGACTAGCAGTAACAAGCTTTATGAGGAAATACATCATATGCAGATTCGATATTCCAAAGCGCATACTATCCGATAATGGAACACCCTTCATCAACTCTCACGTGTGATGGTTGCTTGCTTCCTACAATATTGATCATGTCAAGTCCATACCATACTACCCTAAAGGAAATGGCCAAGCAGAAGCCACGAACAAGAACCTATTGAAAGTGCTTAATCGCATGGTACGTGACAATCACAAGGAGTGGCATGATAAATTACCACTCGCTTTATGGGTTTATAGGACTTCTAAGCAAGGGCCGACACAAGCAATGCCATCCTCTTTATTTTATGGAGCATAAGCAACATTGCCAATAGAAGTGTTGATCCTATCTGCACGCTTAGCTATCAATGCATAGTTAAAACCATATGTTTTGTGAATGATGGACTTATAAGCATTAGATGAGCAATGTGACACAGCCAAACGTAACCTCAACAATTATCAGCAGCGGCTGAGCATTGCTTACGATCGACTTGTTAGAAAATGATCTTTTCAACAAGGAGATGTCGTCCTCCGTGCTACATATCATGTACGTCGAGGGATTCCAACACTGAAGTTTACACCGAAATGGGAAGGACATTTGTCATTGAAGAAGTCCATGAAAGTGGCTATTGTAAACTTCGAAATCCAAAAACGGATGCTATTACTGCTCCAGTGAACTTCCAATACATTAAAAAGTTTCATCTGTGAAAGCAAGTCGTACTCCCAGTTATATTGATGAAACAAATAGCTCATGTCATACGAGCTTATTTTCTAATGATGCTCTCATTAATATTTTATGTTGTTGCAAAGTTAGAGATTCATCTCCTTAGCGCACATTTGTCACATAATGCACAAATGCATTAAATAAATTAAGCATCACTACTGCTAGACAAGGAATTTATTTTCAAAGCGCATTATGTTAATTAGCTTGTGAATTGCTAGCTAATAAGAACATTATCTTCTAGACATGTGATATTAAATCCTTTAATTCAAAATATACATATTTTATTTCTTTTCTACATGATCACATGCTGTCAAGATAAGTGGGTAAGTAGTGGGTAATACCTCCTTAACTTATATTAATTCGAGTAATATACATATCATTACTACTACTTTAATGCAAAAAAACATGTCATAACGGTTCATTGCTTGCATACACACTCTTCAATGTGTGGCTACCTACTAAGAGGCCTCGATGACGGCCTTGCAAGCTTAATGCTATGAATAGCAATTGTTGTTGCTGCTGCTTAGTGAATATGGTAACTTATAAGCGCACAACGAAAAATGCAATATGCATATTGAACAAGGAAATAGAAATACTATTCATTCAAGATCTAAATGTTTTGATACAATGGGCTAAAAAAAATAATAGCAAATATTAGATGTTGGTGTAAAGAACCAATCATCAACTCAATGACGAATTTCTGACTTAATAACTGCAAAGTGTCTTCATCACGAAAAAGCCTTTTTATTTCAAACTCTGCCTCCTCAAGTTTAGCTCTTAACTTTTTGCGTCTTTGTACAACTGCATGACAACTCAACATTCTTTGGGTTTTACCAGCAACATGCTCTAAACTCCGAACTTTGAAATTAAGGCCACGAGCTCTAGTAATTTCTTTGATCAATAATTGAAGCTCTTCAGTCAACAATGAATCCCATGGCTTGTCAAGAGTTGAATGGCTCACCCTAGTAAAGTTATCGTCACATCAGCTACATCCGTACTGAGGACAAAGCACCCTATCCAGAATTCACCCTCTATGGAGTACAACCATTCTAGTGACTCTACGAGATGAGAAGGCATAGTGAATCCACGGAAAGAGGTAACCTCATCAGTGGTTATTATGGTTATAGGAATTGTTGTCTCGTTCTATAATGATATGCCAACAACTGGTAGAGGAGGAACATTAGAAAAAGAGATAGCTTGAGTAAGAGAAGTGGCAAGTGGAGGAACATCGTCAGATTGAAAATAATGTTGTGAAGCATCAACAGATGTAGTATTAGCCTCGCCGCCATAAGTTCCTACTCAAAGCAAAGCATCAACATACATCTCATTCTCAAGCCCCTCAAGCGATACTGAGTCGAAGTTCTCTTCATCCATCTCCTATTGCTCTATCTCAACAGCATTGCCAGCAACCTCTGTATTATCAAATTCTTCATCCTCAGGTGCATTAGAAGCTTCCTCCTTATTATCAACAACATTGCGTGTACTTTTACTACCGAATGAATTTGTGTCTTCATCATCCTCATTCATCGATATAACTGGCGTATGATGCCTTTTGGAATGAAATTCTCCAAGGTTGCTATACAAGTGAGGAAATGGATACATGATAGCGCTGTTGAGAGGAGCGCAAACATCAACAACATTGTTGGTCGATTGATGGGTTAAGCTAGTATCTTTTACTACCTACAAGAAAGAAAGCTACGTTAGCATAGTAAAGAAAGAAAACCGACATGAAATACGAACGGAGCAACTTTAATAAAATACCTCGTGAATGCAAGCACACTTAGCCTGACTAGCATTTGGCAAAGAAGTCGATTGATGGATTATTTTTTGTCTGGCTCGAGAATCAGAATTCGCCTTTGTGTTGGCTTGAAGATCTTGAGTTGTCTTCATCTTGTCATGAGGGGCATGGCTTGTCTTTCACTTAGCCCGTGAATCATTAAGAACTGTGTTCTTCGATGGAAGATGGAGGTAAAACTCATACTTGTAGATGATAGGTGCCTCTAAAACATCAGGCACCACAGCATATGCATACTCTCTGAAGCTTTTTGGGTAGCTCGTCCAGTAGGTTAACCAACCTGTTGTAGACACTCCTACATGATTGATAGAAGGAAAGAATAGTTGTCGTACATGTGGATGAATCAAATTGCTATGATTCGAAGAGAGTGATTTACAGTAGTGACTAAAGTTGTCTAATGGAGGAATCAACCGAGGTACTCCCTGATTAATACCGAATTGACGAGCAACTCTATGGGGTAAATATACCATCACCTTATGTTCTAAAAAAGCACCGATGGAGTTCTTACTATCTTGTAGTGATGGCAAATACCCTGGGGTACACCACATGATAAACCCCACATCACAGGCATTCAGACTTTCGCAATTGTCTATTAGAGTCACAAAGACATCCGATTTGGAAGGATAAAACTTGCAACAATCTTCATAACCAGCTATTCTCTTCACATAAGGCCGAAATATAAACTCAATAACATCGTCGATGACATTCGATAAGTATTTCACAAGCCATCTTTTTAACATCACCATTACCCAGTGATCTTTTAGCTGCAAATTATGTTGAACATTGGGGGAAGACGTGTATGTGAGAAACCGCTCATAGATGAAGAGTTGTAAAAACACCAAATCCACATGTGAGTACACAACGTAGCAACCCATTGAGTGGATTGATGCATGATGATACAAGTCCAAGCGTCGATAGAAGGAACCTAAATAAAAAGGCACTAAAGCAAGCGTTGGCCCTTCGCTATACAGATGATTAACAAAAACAGTTGTAGGTTCACTCCTTCTACTGGCCCACCAGGAAAAACATATGCTGATAGCCATAATGCCACAAATGCCGAAAGTTCATAATTACAAAAAAAAAAAAAAAGACGAAATTAGTAAGAAGCAACAAGAAGAAAGTAATCAAGACATACGCTTATGCAAAGGATGTTGGTACTTACACATGCTCAAGACGTGGCTTCGAAACTATGGCTCTATCATCATCTCTATTATGGAAGAAATGCTCAATCCAAGAAGTAAAGATAGATCTCTTTGCTCTAACTTTTCTTGCTTTTAATACAGCCACAAGTGCAGCCTGGATATCTTGCTCCTCTTATGTAGCGGAAAGAGTAGTAATATCAGTCTGCCCAAACTCATAAAGCCTCAACAATATAAATACATCCTCGAGTATTGGTGTGAACTCTCCACATGATGCAATAAAGGTGTGAGTCTAGGTACACCATCGTGAGACAACAGCTCACCATAGCTTCATATCGTCAATGGGAGGAAAATTAAACTATGTCCTAATATCGATGGTGCGATATACTTTGGCAAATCTTAATGCGTCCTTGTGCTTAGGGGCCTCATAGATATGTCTAGCCCATTCTGCCCATCCTGGGATCGCTTGTTTGGGGAACACAAATCGGGTATGTGAGAGTGGTAACACCTTTCTTTCATTTCGAAAACGCAGCACTGAGGTCGCTATAATAACTTCTCTCTTAATTGGGTTTGGTTCTGGCTCGATAAAGTGATAGGAGCTGTCAGAACGCTTCGATGCACAGGTATCTCTCTTCTTGATCCTCTTCCAAGATAAATCTTCAAAAATTACTTGATCAATCCAACTGCTAAGAGGAGACGGAATCGGAGGAGCTTGACCATTTTGTAGCAATAAGTCCTTTTGGTTGATGGTGTCTGTGATTTGCGATGCCATTACTAGGAGTCTTATAGCGTTGAGTTAGCTATAAGTTTGATGAATGATAGATGAATAGCTGTTGAGAAAAGCCACTAGATGATCACTTTAATTGCTGCCTAATAGTACCTCTACGCCTACTGATAAGCAGATCCTGCAAGAAAAAAATTAAATGCATAAGAAAGAGAGTTAATAATATGATTACTGATATGTGCAGTTTTTATATATAGATTAAGTGAAGAAGATTAGTATGGGATGAAATTAATGATTTGGTGGACCCAGATGATTTTGCTAACGTTTTGGAATAAAGTGACAATAATACATAAGTGGTTTTGGAATGCAAACGGATGGAAATTCATTATGACTACAACAGCAATAGCAAAGGACGCAAGATATCCTCTTTTTATAAGAAAAAATCGAAGGAATTTGAGTCGTCTCATTCCTACACCGATGGTTATAAATTCAATATTAGCAGCTACAAATTCAATACTGGCAGTTACAAATTTAAATACTAGTGGTTATGAATTTAAATACTGGCAGTTACAAATTCAATACTGGAATTTGAGTGGTTGCATTCTTAGATCGATAGTTACAAGTGATAATGAATTCTCTTTTTTAATGTGGAGCAGTTATATTATCATATGATTATTACAGTTGACACCAAAGGTCAAAGATAAAGGTCTGAAGTTTATGGATGAAGTTTATGGATGGATTTCAAGAGATATTGTTAATATTTATTGGTGTAGGATTAATATGTTGCAGTTCTCATGGGGGAGTGGAAAAGCATTTATTATTTATGTGATTGCACTATGTCAGTAGGTTTCCATCATTATGATATGAGCCATCAACAAATTTCAAAGTGAGATTTGATAAAGTCAGAAGAGATTTGTTAAGATAAATCCAAGCCTAAGAAGATGCTAGATAAAGATTCAATAATTCAAGTATTGAGGAAGATATCGGATAAATCTCTCTTTAAAGTTAAAAAAAGAAAAGAAAAGAAAAAAAAGGGCAAAATGAAGAGAGCTAACTTAATTATGGATGTAACTGAGAAGGGCCTGAAGAGTGGCATTATAGAAATATCATGGAGCATAAACCATTTAATTATTGACCCAGCAAAGAAGAAATAGTTATATAGACACATACGCACATATGTATAGATTCATGTCTTATGACTTGAAGAAAGCTTGGGAGCTACTAAAGGCAACTCATTTGATAAGTGACTACTACCATGGAAAGTCGTGCTGCTCTAGCAAGTTTAAATCGACATATGCAAATTGAGATAGTGCTGCAACTTTACGCACTAAGATAATTCACACATGATAAATAAATTTAGCTTACAAATGCACCCAGCAGCTTTGTAATTATTTTAATACATAAGCGCTAGGCAGCAACATAGATAATTCATTTTATGCCCAAATCTCTTTTAACTTCATCTAAAAGACTTTGGTCGGGAGGCAAAATGTAGAGGGCTAATAAAATTATATAATAAATATTTGGATTTGACTCTTGCGCTAAGTGACAGGGCCTGAAGAGTCCAATTCATATTATGAGATGACTTATGGGAGATCTGGCATGATGGGCTTGGAGTAAAGATCGTTGGATCAGCCTGTCCGCTCTCAACTTTTCTCAGAAAAGCTCATGCACTTAAAAGAGGCTCCATGGGCTTAAACTCAACATAAGCCCATGGAAGGATCCATTAGCAGAAGGACTCATCTGAGCCGTTGACACACCTTGCGATCTAACAGATGTTGTCAACAGCCAAACTCTATAAATACTTCAAGAGTTCTCATCATTTAACAAGACTGGAGACATCCAGAGAAATGTCGTCGTGCTGTCAGAGTATAATCATAAAGATCCAACAAGAACCAAAACAAAGAATGTATTGCCTCTTTCCAAGAATTGTAGGGTTGATGCTGTACAGCTCCTCCCGCTGTTACACGTGTGTTCGAGCTATCTAAGATTGCTTACTTCTCCTGCATACCATCTCTCCATAAGTCATCCTTACGTGTCATTATCAAACCACTTCTCTAAAGACACGTGTAGCATGAGCCAAATGCTACATGCACGTAATCAATGCAACCAGATCCACACCATAACAATTTGTAAATCAAGTAATAAGGGTGAGCAAGTAACCCTGTTGTAATGGATACCCACCCAGGCCCTACTTGACTAGGTAGGTTCTAGGTGAGTATTAAGGATCAGTGGACAGGTTCTAGGAATAGAATTTCCAGAACCTACTCCCACTAGGTAGGGTTCGGATATGAGTTTTCTATACCCTATACGTACCCTAGAACCTATACTCTGATAGATATAAGGTATAGGTTTCTAGTATCTTATACTTACCCTATAAAAATCTTATAAAATAATATTAAGTTATTAACAATAAAAAATTATTGTTTGTTTCTATTAATTTTTTTTGTTAACATTAATATTATTTAAGGTCGTAACACTTCTTTGTTATCTTTACAATTTGGTTTTTAATAATGCTATGATCTTTTGATTACCTTTAATGGTTTAACCTAAAAAATATTTTATGTATTATCATGGATAATTAAATTAAAATACAAATCTTCAATGAATTTTTGGTAAATTTATTTATTCTTTTATAGCTTTTTTTATTTTTCCTTCTTTTTTCCCTTCAAAAGAAATTGCCTTGTTATGTGGATACAATGTTGGTATTTAACTCATGGCCACCACTTTTTTTTTTTTTAATTCTTATGCTATTGCTCCACATCCACAAGATTTAAAATTACCTAATATTTTTCTAATACTATTTTACCCTAAAATTGTTTATTATTAATATAAATTAGAGTAAAGATAGAATGAGACTATGAGCAGAGGAAAAAAAAAGTACATCAAAACTCTTCCGTTGATGACAACATATTGGATGTTAACTAAAGTGAAAAATAACTTGCATTATGAAGGCTAAAGACATGAATGTTTTAATGATTTACATTTTGGATATTAATTGTAGGGACAAGTTGTATTATAAAAGTGTCGATTATCTTTTTGTGTCGGCTATTATATAAACGTCTTCAAGTTATTACAATGTAATTTATGTTTTTGGTTGTAACTTGCATGTCTCAACTTTTATGGTATCATTTGTACTATGAACTAAACATATTCATAATATAAGAGAATTTAAGATATTAATAAATTTCTTTCCACGATCCGAAGGCAATTTTGCTATAGCGAAAATTTGAAAACAATGTCATATTTCATATTATATAAATCTATATGTACTATAATAATCTTAAATTTTAAAAAAAGAAAAAAATTATAGGCTCCACAGGGTACCTTGTAAGTTTTACAAGGTTCAAGATAGGTACCAAGTGATACAAGTTACGTTCCAAGTATAAGATTTAGTATTATATATCTTACAGGATAAGATACAGGTACTGCTTTATACCCTACCCTTTTACCCACTCACTTTTACCTTATAGACATAAATTTTCAAATTTATTAAATAATACTCCTTATATCTTATAACATTTGTTTAGATTTTCTTTTGTAATTTCCCCAAAAAATCATTTGCGAGATTGTTAAGAAATCCTCCCTCAATCCAAGCACATGAGTCAGTAAACACAAATCTTTCAATTCCAAGATCGATTAGAGACTTTTTAAACAGAGTTTTTTAATCACACTACAAAAAAAAAAAAAAAATCTAAGTAAATTTTACAATATATATAGGTATATTATTTAACAAGTTTAAAATTTTATGTTATAAGGAAAATGATTTGTGATTTATAAATAATAACCATTTTCAAATTTTACTTAATCTATGTTATCTTGGAATACATAGTAAAATCTTACTTCCAAATACGAAAAAATATCAAATTTAGCATATTAACTTCATGCAAAAGTTTAATTAGGTACCTAAACTTTGAAAATGTTAATTTAATACACAATCAATGATTTCATGACTTTTTTTACTATCTTACTAACAATGTTTGATTTGTTTTGTATTGTAAAAGACACACCTATTAGTAATAAACAATGTTAGATGTATTAGTAAAAATTTAATGATATGTTGCATATTTCATGTCTACAAATAGAGCAAACGATGTTAAGAAGGTAAAAATAGTCATAAACAAATTTGATTGATTATTAAATTGACCATTTCAAAGTTTAAATGCTAAATTGAATTTTTACGTAAAGTTTAAATATCAAATTTAACATTTATCATTTCAAGTAAAATTAATGTTGAGAGTTTTCTGGTGATGTAAGATTTCATAAAAATCGAATATTATATCAAAAAATTATTTACATTCAAAATTATCATATATAAATAATTTTCTTTTTATTTCTGAAAATAATATATCGATTAAAAATCTAAAATTAATTTTCAATAAGTTAATACTTTCTTTTAAATTTTTAAATAATATATCACTTAAAAAGAGTAAAATATTAATTTTTAATAAATTAATTAATGAATAAATACTTAAATGTATCAAAATTAAAGTGTAGACATCAAAATATAATTAAAACTAAATTACAAGCATTAAAATACAAAAAAGTATAACAGTGTTAACTTTTCCATTAATGGGGATACTAGATTGGATTTATAAAAACTTAATTAAAATTGAAAGTTTAGACACTAAATTTTCATAAATCAAAAGTACAAAGCACTTTTGGTGTCTTTATCTCGATACTGTCTAAACTTTCAATTTTAGCGATTTAGTGCTTATAGTTTCAATTTAGTATCTTTGTTAACGGAAAAATCAATACCATTACACATTTTTACATTTTAATGCATGCACTTTAGTTTTATTTGCATCTGGTGTCTATACTTTAATTTTGATGCACTTTAATGTCTATTAACTAATTAATTTATCAAAAATTAATATTTTACTTTACTTAAGTGATATATTATTTTAGAAATTAAGGGAAAGTTATGTATTATGTAACATCCTAAATTTACTTAAAGTGTATACAGCCACGTATAATACATCATATATTATATGCTCAAGTTTCTTTAAAAGAATATTGTTTATGTTAAACATTGCTAGCTGATTTTAAATTCTAAAATTATTTAATTAGATTCTAGAGACAATTGGATTTGTAATAGGAAATCAAACTTTATAAAAACATTTATAGCTTCAACTCAAATGAGTAGATCAATTTTCTCAAAAACAAAACTTTAAAAGATTATTATAAACATATAGGCTCCATAAGGCCTTTTAAAGAAAATACAATTTCAAAAGATAAATATAGCTCCATAAACAAAACAAATAAAAACATATATAGATAATCCATCAACCCTATCTCTTACTCTTCCTCTCAGAATCATCGGAAATGCCCATGACCTGAGATAAACATCATCATCACAACAACACCCTTATCATCATCAAATCATCACCATCATCAACAATACCATCATCATCACTACAATACATGTGAAAAGACAACAATAACAACAATGAGCCAAAGCCCAATACACAACAATGCAACCATGCACAAAATGACACATGAGCTTAACTAAATGCATTGTATCAAACAACATAGGAGTACTCACACTTCGGAATAATCTTTGGGGATCTAAGGTCCTGAGTAACGGTAGCTGCTTAGGAGGTTGATATAGGCAGCCCGAATACCTATACCTCTTACATAAAGTTACAAGAAAATAGCCTCATCTACGGTTCATAGCTATTACTCATCTCTACTTAATCTCAGTCCAGACGTCAATTAGTTTAATCAGTCACATAAACGTGAACTAAAACATATTACTTCACCCCAAGTTTAAGTAAACGTTATGTTGATACTATTTGCCTCATCAGTTACCTGTCGAGCCACTTATGAATATCATTGCATCATGATGGAGGTGGCCTAAGCGCCTAAATTGTCGTGTCCCCTCGGACAACGTTGCCACTCCTCATACCAAATTCAAAGACACACTCACAAGCGACACTCATTTATTAAGCCAAGTTTAAGTGTTAATTTATTTAAGATGTCTATCCTTGCATACAACACGCAAGTTACTACGTACCTTATATTGTGAAATCCAAACAAAGACTCATACGCCATCTCAAAAGATATATCATATATTTCATATATATTCAAGAATTAAACTTATATAAGCATTTAATTAAATATCCACTTATCGCAAACTTATTTTAAACCATATTTAATCAAACACTAAGTAGGCCGTCATAGCTGCGATAATTACCCCGCCAAGATACGAACAGTTTTCTATTGTCTATGAAAGTATTTTTTTTCGCTTTGATTATAGTCATTTAGTGCAAGAACATCATTACTTCATTCATATTCAAAAACTAATATCCTAAGCAATCATACATTAGAAACAACATATTCTTCAAATAATACATGGTTTATCTTAACTCATTATTCTATGCCAAGTATAATTTATATAAGTTTATACTATCTTACTCTTAATCAAGTTGATTAAACTTAATCATTTAATTAAATTACCAAGTTGAATTCAATTATCTCCTTAAGCCATTATCATATATATTATTTAACTTGACCAAGTCAAATTAATTAGACTTAGTCAAGTTTATTAGAATTAATCATCCAATTCAATTATTAGGTCAAACTAGTTAAACTTAATCAATCTAATTCATTTTAGCTCCTTGAAGTTTATTAAGTCATGTTAAACTTAGAATTATTAACTAAGTTCATTTTATATCCAACTTTATAGTTAATCCAATCATAAATTAAATCTATAAATTCACTTAACTCATATTTAATTATATAAATTTAACTAACATAATATTTTAACCGTCATTCATCTATTTCATTTTACCTTTCTTTTTATTTTTTTTAACAGCATCAGGAGACAAATCACGTATGTGATAAGAGCTGTGATCCCCATCACTGGCCTCATCATGCTCATGATGGAGGCCATGATGATTATCATAGCCTTGTCATACCCATGACAAGGAGAAAATTTGTGACCAAAGGAGATCAAGCCCCTCGTCACGGTGGTGATGTAGGCTGTTACCTTCGAAAATTCGTGATTAGATGAGATCAAGGCCTTCATCACATCCGTTATCCCCCTTAATGTTGTTTTCTACTTGTGTCACAGGTCGTGATACGGTTGTAATGGACAAGGAGATCTTGTTATGTTTTTCCTTTGTCTTTTACTCTAATTTTAACCACTTGTTTTCAACATACATCAACAAAACAATTTGTTATTAGCATACTCATGCATACTCTTAACTTATAAACACTTCTATATTTATATATAATGTATATATATATCATATTATCACAAATCATTCTATCAAATACTTAAACAACACATGTATATACGAATTCGTATTTTGACATATATATTCATATCTTACCAATTTATCAATTTTATTACTAGATCTATATCTATCTAGTTATAATTTAACATTTGCATACATACACAATAATCAAAACAAGAAAATAACTAAACTTATCTTTTTAGCAAATCCAAGGAGGTTGGTCTTCTCTACTACTACTGCTACTTGGGTTGATGAAGCTACTTCATGGTTAATCTCCTACCTAAATCTTGTTTTTCATCTTTTGCTTCTCTTTTTATCTTGTTGAAATTGAGATTTGTTGCTTGATGTTTGAAAAAAAAAAAAGAAGAGAAGAAGAAAGGGAGAGAAAGAGAAACATAGAAGAAATGAAAAGGAAGGGAAGAGGAGAAGAAAAGAGAAGAAAATAGAGAGAGGTGGCAGCAAAGGAGAGGAAAAAGAAGAAATTAAAGATATTTTTAGGATAAAGTTATTATGTTTAAATACCTATGATAATTATATTAAAAATTATAATTAGTTAGAAAATAATTTAAGAACATATATATTAGAAATTTATGACTTGATATAAAATATAATTGGAAAGTTTAATTTATAAAAATTTAACATTTAATTTGGGTTTGGGTTTGAAATTGATTTTTTAAGCAAGTAATTGATTCCGAAAATTATAGAGATTTAATAAAATGAAAGTTAACTAAAATTTAAAGGTTTAGGAGTCTGCAAATCATTTAAAATCTCAATTTTAATTTAAATCTATTTATTAATTTACTTTATGTTAAATTATCTAAACATAAATCTTTATTTGCTTTACTTGAACTATTTAATTATTTAAGATAAATTTTTAACTAAGCTTAAATTCAATATCATAATTAACTATCAATTATACTATTTCATTAAACTATTTCTAATTTAGGTAGGTAGAGATTTGGGGTATTCATATTAATTCATTGAAAAATTTAAAATTTAGAATTTTAATTGATATATTATTTAAGAAATAAAATAAAATTATTTTTATATGATAAGTTGATTGTACATGAATTTTTTGCATGCAATATTCGATTTTTATAAAATCTTATGTCACTAGAAAACTCTCGACATCAATTTTATTCAAAAGTAATTTCTTACCATGTGTTTCAAGATAAAATAGAGCAAGAAAATTTTGAAAAAATGTTATAATTTATAAATCAAGTGTCATTTGCCTCATAACATGAATTTTCAAATTTGTTGAATAATACGCATTTATATATTATAACATTTGTTTCAATTTCTTTTGTAGTGTCTCCAAAAAATTCTTCATGAAATTGTTGAAGAAGTCATTCCTCGATCCAAAACACATGAGTCAATCAATAAATATTTCAAACCTAAGATTAATGGGTGACTTTTTGAAAATTTTCATAAGGGTTTTTTAATGACACTACAAAAAAAAAAATCTAAAGAAATATTACAATATATAGAGTTATATTATTCAACATGTTTAAAAATTTATGTTATAAGGAAAATAGCATATGATTTACAAATAATAGCTATTTTCAAATTTTATAAATTTATGTTATCTTGGAATACATAGTAAGATTTTATTTCCATATATGGAAAATGTCAAATTTAACATACTAACTTAAAACAAAAGTTTAATTAGGTGTATGAACTTTGAAATAGTCAATTCAATACCCAATCAAAGATTTCATGAATTTTTTTTCTTTCCATTAACAACGTTTAATCTGTTTCCTATCATAGAAGACACGCATGTTAGTATCAAATAGTGTTAAACATATTAATAAAAATTCAATAATATGTTACATATTCCATATCTACAGATCGAACAAACAATGTTAAAGAGGTAGTAAAAATGGTCACTAAAAATTTTAATTAAGTATTAAAGTTATCATTTCAATGTTTAAATGCAATCTACTCGAGCTTGACTTGTTTTAAGCTCAACTCAATACAAACTCGATTAGTAAACGAGTCGTGCTCAAACCTAAAGTGAAGCTCGTTTATCTAAATGAGCCAAGCTTGAGTTTTGACTTAAACTTATAAGTCGAGTCGTGAATAAGCTCGTTTAATCTTACATATAAACTTGCTAACAAGTTCGTTAACAATTTATAACTTTTTTATGAATGATATATTATATATAACTACATAATTAAAACAATAAAACTAATTTCTATTTAATATTTATGTATATATTTTTAACAACACTTATATATTATATTTCAGGTTTGAAAAAAAATGAAAAACAAGCTATTTAAATAAGTTAAGCTTGTACTTAAATTTCAGAATTGATAAAAACACATTAGGCTCGATAAAAAACTCAACTCATTTGTAACCCTATAAAGTTTAAGTATCAAATTTAACATTTACTCTCTCGAATAAAATTAATGTTAAGTATTTTCTAATGATATAAGATTTTATAAAAACGAATATTACATGCAAAATATTATTTATGATTGAACTTATCGAATATAAATAATTTTTTTTATTTCTAAAATAAATATATCGGTTAAAAATCTAAAATTAATTTTCAAATGAATTAATACATCACTTTCTTTTAAATTTTTTTAAAATAATATCACTTAAAGAGATGTAAGATATTAATTTTTAATAAATTAATTAATTAATAGATAAAAAAATACATCAAAATTAAAATATAAATAAAACTAAATTATAGGTACTAAAATACCAAAAAGTGTAATGTGTTACTTTTCCAACGGAAACTAAAATTGAAACTATAAACACTAAATCATTAAAATTGGATGTTTAGATAATAATTGTTAAAATCAAAAGTTCAAGTAGTGCCTTTATTCCAAGGTACTTCTATAGCATTCTTCCCTTGGAAAAACCAGCCCAAGAATTCAATGATAAGAAAAAAAAAAATTGAAACTGAATGCGGCATTCAATTTTCAGATTTTAGTACAATCAATTATTAGATTTTTATCTAAGTAGAAAAAAAAATAATACGGATAAATCTAAATAAATATTCTTTGGGCAAGCTATCTCAGCAAGTTCCTCCATTGAGAGCATAACTAGGGAAGTGATCCACGTATTCATTACGCCTTGAGACCCACATGTGGAACTACTCTTCTATGCATGAAACCCCTAGTGAAGGAATTGACAGGTAGATAGTCCCTCTCTTTTGCTATGAAGTCCTATATAGTAATTCACTTATTATTTGAATTACTTCACGATTCTGTTACTGCACGATGTTTTATATGCAGCTCTGTAACATAAATTACCTTTGCCATATTATATGAACCTGTCGTCTCTCCTCTTAAATTACACAAGAACTTTGTCTCAAAGAATTTATCTACTGAGCCACTACAAATGACCACAAAATTTGATTGGTAAAGAATAAGCATTAAACAGCATGCTCACCACAATTAGCATCTGTTTGTTCACCATCTCTAACTACTCTGCGTGTTGAGGACTTCCTCCTCTTCTGCCGCTTATAATCTTCATACAACTTAAGGGCAAAGGTGGTTCTATCTAATTCAGCACTTAATCTTTGATTTTCTTTGATGTCATTAAGGAGCATGAAATGCTTGGAAAACTTCTTTTGCAGCTCATCTTCATTGAATGAAGCTTCCCCATCAACAATTGACTTAATGCCAGCTGATAATTCTCCTGCACTTGCCCTTTTCCTCTTGTTGCTTGCCTTTTTGATGGTGCACTTAGGGTTGAATGATTCTCGTTCAAGAGATAATTCCAGAAATGCTTGCTGTGGGGAGAGGTTGGAGAGATAAGCTTGGTTGGGAGCCACACTCATGTTAGAAATGCCTGAAGCCATAGTTGAAATAGTGGGGTGATAATGCTTAGAAAGCAGATCAAGCTCCCAAAGGACTGAAGCAAGCGCACCACTTTGATTGGGATCTGAGGCATCTGGCTGATATCTCTGGACACAGTGACCCAACAAAAGATTTTAGCCAATAGCTGAAATTTTCTAAACCTCTAATTGAAGCAACAATTGCAAATTTCAACCAGCAAAATGTTTTCTGATAAACAAGTAGAAAATGATCAGCTGGCCTTAGATTCAAAGGATTCATACTAACTACACAATCCATCCTTTGGACTGAAATATTTCAATGATCTTTAAAAAAAGCAATTTTAGGGAATGCAGACCTAGCAAAGAAAGTGAGATGGCATGCACATAGCAGACTCTACAGGAAAGAAAATCTCAAAAAGCAACCTAAGAAAGCTACAAATTCTTACCGCTATGGAACCAGAGCAGACCCACCACCAGGATCATTTTCCAACAAAATGCGACACTTGGCATTTTTCTGGAGAAGATGCTTCAGTGTGACGAGGGCTGAAACAGTCACAAAACACTTATACCATCAAGACGATGATTAATGAAGAAATCAATTCACAACGGATAAACCAGCTCCAACAAACAATATCTTTTACCAGCCATAGACTCTGCTGAGCCAGAGCATAACGAGAACATGGCCAGACGTTTTATGAATGCAGCTGCCTTCTGCATGTCATGTTGTTTATCATCACACAACATCATCTTTAGAGCTTCAGCAAACACCTCCCCCTGATCTCTGCTTTAAAAGGTCAAGTGATATCAATTATAAACACTGCAATAACTTTGAACTCAACGGTTCATGATTATAAGTCTAAATAATCTCAAGGTGCTTAATTTGACTAAAGAAAGAGAGAGTTAAATATTACAAAAGAATTTCCATGTCATCAACAAAAACTAGAGAAAACAAACTCATTTCCCATCCATACATCACATGAGAGATTAAAGAAACAGCAGCAGGAAATATTTATATAGATAGATACACACATAGATATTAGCAAGTAAAAGGGAATGGCTGAATGCATGCATTGTAAGAAACCATCTTCAATTTTTTCAATCGTGCAAACAGCATGGAAGATTAACAATGAAAAGTTCAACCCTGCAAATAGCCAAATAGTGCTTTACCAGATTAGGAAAGTTGCAGCTAAGATAGGTAGAGTACTAACCTTCCAGGTCTGTACTCAAGTATGAGGTTGTAAAGCTGGACAAAGAAGTCTTGTAAATCAACATTCAGTGCATCCAGATTGTTCCTCATCACTTTAAAAGCAACAACACAGCATCTCAGCCTCTCAGAAACAGTTAACCATTTTCCAGGAGAACCATCAGATTTACTAGCTCCAGCAAGTCTTTTCAGGTAATTCATAAGATCACCGATGTAGTCCAAATCAATCAAGTGGGAAAATTTTCCTAGTCCACTCAAACATGGAGCAAGCAGTGGGTGGCCCTCACTTACAGAAGGCAATGATCCTTGTTCATGTCAAGTCTGAGAGGGGAAAAAATGACATGATCAGAATATACAGATAATATGCCACTCGCCAAAAAGGGAACGAAGAAGGAAAAGAGCATTGCCATGCTGGAGTATATCTCAGCAACTAATAGATCAAACATCATAGATCAGACTTTAATTGCTTCTTAGAAACATGACATGAAAGCATATTCCTATCACACCATTTCTCAAAACTATCCAACAATTAAGGCATTCAAGTAAACATCTAGAATGCCTACATCAAATCCCCCAAATATCATATAATATGCCACTCGCCTGGGAGCTATCAACTGCATGGTATGCTTCAAAATTCGAAAATATGTTTCAAACACAGCAGAAAGTGCTTCTGATTGCATCCTTCTCCGTTCCATAACATCTGGAGCTAAACCAGCTGCTTTATAGTCAGCAGCAACCTATCAGATGTATTGAGATTTATGAGTTTAACTAGAAGAGAATAAGTAGAGCCAAAAATCAAACATCTTTCAGAAAGGGTAAGTACCTCCTCTCTCATCTTCGCAATCAGTTCTTGCTTACTCTTTTTCCTGTCATTTTCTTGAATATTCTTAGATTCTTCAGATGGTTTGCGTTTTCTGCTCTTTTTGCCTCTGACATTTTTATCATTGCTTGACTCTTCTGGCTTGCCAAGATTGTCATCAAATGACAAAGACATGAAAACCTGAAAAGGCCAAACACACATTAAGGGAGAGGGAAAAAAACCAGAGAGAGAAGCTCCATTATGCAGTTTGGCCAAACACTCATTTGGTATCAGCAGAGATTTATGCGTTCATTTATTAGGTCTGCTTAATCAAAACATGATGGACAAGATAATACACCCATTAATTGATTCTTTGGTTCAGTAGTTCATATAATGTCATAGCTTTGGAAACTTGGAAAAAATTGCATTAGCACCACTTAAGAACATCCTTCAACAGACAAACTGAGACATTTTTCAACCAACCAGATTTAGATGAATGACATACATGACATTGGCAGGTACCTTCTGGCCCAACTACAAGAAAGCCAATCATATATGACCATATTAAGCACAAACTTTGCTTAAGCAATGACTTTGAAAAGGCAAAATTGGGGCAGGCTAATAGAAAGATACTCAATCTGCAAAACCAAGAAAGCTGTAGCTCCCATCATGACTCTTTTTCCAAGTCACTAACTATAAACTAACAACTTTAGTCACCTAATGGCACGACTTTCTGAAGAGAAAGAGAGAGCATGTCCGCATCATTATTTATCAGAATCTCTATGCTTAGATTGAATTCACGTATAAAACAGGTAGTCAAAGCCAAAATCCAAGGTGTTGGAAATATCAATAACTACATAAAACAAAATAGTGGACATACTTCAATGGAATCTGGATGCATTTGGCAATTATGTTCTTTGACTTGATTTGCAATGAACCGAACAGCCTCCATGGTTGCCTCACCACCATGCTTTCCTTCATTCTTGAAAAGAGACTTGATAGTGGTACAACAAAGTTTCCTGCTCAAAATCACCACAACCTTAGCATGGACTACATATGTTTCAGATATGTTGAAACTTGAAACAATGTAACAAGAAAACCCATATTGATGAGAACGGACTCAATAACGGCAATGCATGCCACTAGATGGGGTCAGAAAAAGAAAGCAAAAGGCAGAAGTGACTTTGAGTAATTATTGTATTAAAGCACCTCAAGCTTAGAATCATAAAAATCTTCAAAATCAATTTACCTTGAAACCATCAAGAAACAATGGGCACTAGGCTAATCAGCCACTGAATACAACTTGGACTCAAAAGCAATCACTTAAGTCATAATTAAAGGCCTAAAAGAACTTGAGACAACAAAAGTCTCCATAGCAATAGCTTGCCGGAATTAATGACATGAGTAAGCCCTCAAGGGAAAAAATATATGCCATGAGGCATATGTGCTAGACTCCCTATAACCCTAATGCTTCCACATGTTCTTGACCAAATTTACATACATATACCAGAATATGCCGTGAGGCATTTGTAAAAAGGAAAACTCTGCCAAGCATCAAAATTGGCAGATAAATGATGTTACCTTCCGGCAAAAAAATCAGCACAGTGCCTTTTTCAAATTGCAATAACAAGTTATATTAGCTTCTAACCCAGCCAAATGACTTTGTTCCATCATGACTTGAGATTTTCATCACTGGAAAACTAAAAGGCTCAGAACAGATGCATAGAGAGGAATAAGAATTTGGTAAACCTTACGACGTCATCTGAAGAATTCATGTTTCTGACAACTGCTTCTATTAAGATCTCGCGAAAATTGAAGTGAGGAACAGCATCTAGCAAAGTGCATACACAGCGAGCCACCACATGTTGATACAAGGAGGCCTTTTCAAGTTGCAACAACCTTTGCAAGTAGGACTGATAAAAAGGCAAGAATTCAGGCAAAGATTGAGGTAACATGGAAGCCCCATATCAAATAGTGAAGCACCAATATAAGATTATTTCAAAACAAAAATAGAACTTTTAATAGTCAGCAGCCAAATGATTCATGCCTGGTTGCATCAATAAAGAAGAATAATACCTTCTCCATTTTGCAGTCACACATTCTATCTTAGGGATTAAAACCATTACTTCTCCAGCATTCATACTCTTTATTTGAGGACATTTTCAAGCTATGATGTTATCAGAAAGAGCATTTGTGATACATTGCCCTCAATGTTCAAATCAAATCCACCCCGACAAGTCTCCACCATAATGTTGTGCAAGTTCACACATTACTAAGCCAGTTGCATATCACATTTCTTCACTTCAAATTAATAGTGACTATTAACTATCAAGCTATTTTATATACCATGACTTTCTTTCATCATTTTCCTTGATAAATAACTGCTCCAAAAGATCATCATTAATCCACCAAAATAAATAAAGAAAAAATCTTATTCCAAATCTTCCAATTTCAACTTCACAATTACACATCACCAGGATCCATTTTTTGGTGAACAAGTTATTGCAAAATTGAATTCAAAGACCAAAAGCCTATTAATTGCAGAAGCAATAAGGCTCAAAGGTTGCATTATGCTCTTCTTTGATACAAGAGCCAGATATGGCTCTGTTTTGCTTAAAGACAAGGCTTTTTTCAACTATTCATGTGTCAAAAAGGAACTTCCACAAAGGAATTATGTGGGATTTGATTCACAATTAATACCACTTCCTCACTTGCCATATTCATTCATGCCTGATTGGCCATGCAATGCATTCATTGCAATGAAACATTATTCATTGATATCAAAACTAAGGATCTAAAATGGTATGGTTTAAACCGTAAAATTAGTAGCATCCTTCTGTCATATCACTAGCCATTTATGAAAGCTCTCCAAAAGAAAAACTTTGTTTGGAAATCCTTACCAACAATATCTTCTATCATATTACTCAACTGGACTACATCTCTAGTTTATAGCTTTACAAAATTATGTGCTTTTAGTGATGCATGCAAAATTAAATGCTTGAATAACCATACTTGAAAATTGATCAGCTATCAATATTATGACTCATTCCCAGAATCATTTTGTGGAGAAATAATTAATTTCTTGCAAGGAAAATATATTTAACCGCCATAATGAAAAGAGGTGGGTAACTCAGCAACCCTGTACAATTAATAGAGTTCTAAAACATTGTAAGAAGACTAGAGTAATCCATTCTTAAAAAGGAACTCGAAGCATCGTATAGGCAAGAATTTGACTGGCTGGGATTTTCGGTTGGGATATAAGTTTCCCCAGGCAAACTCAGTTCCTAAGTCTCCAAATGCAATACACTACTGCAACAAGTGCAACTCTCCAAGTACTGACTCTTGAGGCCAAGGGAGAAACTATAGCAATTTTTCCAGAAACCACACCATGTCAATGATATACAAAGAGAGATGTACGAAGGTATGGGCAACCTCAGACCAAACTTGTGACAAGCAGGTGCAATCAAACAACAGATGGCAGTGCTCTTCTAGTCCAGTTAGCAAAGAAAGCAAGATGTAGAGCTAATTACTCCCCGCTATAAGATTTAGAACACCGATCTTTAGAAGTTGAATCACACATTTTACATATTATACACTTTCTCCATGCATATGAAAGAAAAATAGAATACAAACTAAATACCTTCACCAAAATGGCATATATATCCTGTATGAACAAGAAAAACATTGCAAACTGAAGGAAAAAAAAAAAATCAACAAATAGCAAAATCTTTTATGTTTTCTTTCAAACATTCATCCATTAATATCAGTGGGATGCCACTAGGGAAATAAAAACACCCACGCGCACACGCACACACACATCTGAAACCCATATGACAGTATTAGACAAAGCATATGAACACCATCATAAGACTCAAGCAATCTCAGGAAATGATGACAAAAACATCCTTTCTTCAATTGATTTAGGAAAATAAGAAATAATTAGACCTTGTATGATGACAAAAGAGTGGATTCATAATTCCGCATCTTTTTGACATCCTTGGAGACTTTCATCTCCAGCTCCTTCTCAGTAGGAAGCCTGATGCGATAGCTGTTAGGTAACCAGAAAGAAAACCATTAATTGTTAGACATTGCAAATAGGAATGAAGTCATAGGTATATGAAGATGCAGAAGCATAAGGGATATTATTACCCAGGAATAATGTCTTTAAAGACAGCCAGCAAGGAAAGCAAACCGAGCTTAACAATTGCATTATCATGATCTCTGCAAAGCTGCAACATATCCTTCAAGGACTTAATATTAGAGTCAGAAGCAGCAAGCAGTGCCATTCCCAATTCCGCAAGTTTTTGCTTCTTGTTTTCAAATGCTTCTTCCGCAGTCAGATCTTGTTTTACCTCAGCCTATGAACAAACAGCTTGATGACATTAATCATATATTAGGAACCAAAAAAAGTAAAAACCTTCCGGGAATTGCATCTACCAAGACCGCAGCTTGGGGGGTCTGTTGGAGTGGGATGTCTTCCTTCGGCTGCAACTTTGCCTCTCTCTTAAGTTTCTTAAGCTTGGCTCTCCTCTCAGCCTTAGTGAGCTTCACCACACCATTGTCCGCGTGTTTTTGAGTCCCTTCAGCTTCAGTTTCGGTCTCTCCATTATCCAACAGAATAGATGTTTGTGGAACTGCATATGCATCACACAAACCGCAAAGCATGACCTTTAACCCAACTGGTTAGAATAACAGCAATAATAACAAACCAAATTTAATTCGATACCGACGAGTCCGATAGTAAAGCTGGCCATCCAACGTCTTGACAGGGAGAGAATCAAGCGGTTGGACTCGGCCAGCCTGAGCTTGCTTCTCATCCTCCTCCTCCTTCTTCTTCTTAAGCAGTCTTTTCTCGTAACGAGCCTCCAAATCATCTTCTTTGGCATCCGCAACACGAGAGACATACCTTTATATTTTACATACCAATAACATAGATACGGATTACTTCCTAAATCGAAACTCAAGTATCGATATCTACACAAGAAAACAAAACAACATCGACTTACTTGTTGATAGATTGTGTATCTAAGCGGGAAACGAAACCTGCGAAGTCAGGGTTCTCGTTGACGAATTGCAAATCCTCATCGGAAACTTCGATATCTTCTTCAGCAATCTCCGGTGGAAGCTCCGGCGGCAGTATTATCTTCTGTTTAGCTTTAGATTTTCCCATTTTGAGCTGCCGGAGTAGACGGAGAGATTAGTCTTTCTCTTCGATTCGGATTTGGAATCCTCGTACTGTAAGGGCAGCCGGAAGAAGTTAGGGCAGGGTTTAGGGTTTTGCTAACGGCATGTTTGGGTCATCAAAAGAGAAGATGTCTTATTTTCGTATTTTAATAATTTTTTTAAAGCCTCTTCTACGTTTTCTTTATTAATCATCTCTTTAATCATTTTTATTTTATTTTCTTTGGCCAGTTTTGGATTTGATTAAACATAAAATATTTTGTCTAAAAGATTAAATTTTTATTAAGAATTCATCAAATATATTTAATCCATTTAGTAATGAAATACTAAGTCTATTATTGTATTAATAAAACATTCTACCCACAACTTCATTATATTCATTTAAACTTATTACTGAAAATTTTAACCATTAAATTTAATAGAGGCGAATAAGTTATCTTGTGCAGAGCATACTTTACTTGATTAGAAAATAGGTTCATGTGGAAATTAAGAATCATGCCATGGTGTAAAGGTACAAATTTTTTAGAGTGATAAGGTAGCTAATAGGTGCATTTTAATCTTTATTTAAGAAGGAAAATTGTGATGTAATTAATATATTTTGATAATAATTTGTAAAGATTCGATACTTGATTTGGTTAATTTCTTTTTTCATTTTAAGATATTGAAAATGATTTGTTAGCTTAAGAAGTAAAATTAATCAATATTGATTGTGGAAGAAAATAAAGAAGTTATAGAAAAAGGAAAGAAAAACACGGGCAAACCATGAACCCATGCTTAACTCGTGTTTCACATCAAAGAGATCCATGACATAAGAAGTCGTGTCCATTTTGTAAAAATTAGATAGTTACATGACTAGTTACTTCATCTTGTGTTTCAATTGTGCTTTTCTAGAGATGTTCAAGAGAAGATATTAGAGAGATCCACGATTAGATATAAGCAGTCATGTTTTACCTGTGTAAATATAGAAATTGTGGAAGGAAGAAGTCAGAGAGGTTCATGGCTCATTACATTTATGCGTCTTGTTGTTATGTGTTTGAGGCATTATTGAGGACTTAGAAAGAAGCACATGACATTACTCCATGTCATGTTTATGTCGTGTTCTATATTGATTGAAGATTTTGAACGAGATTGGAAAGATACACCGTTCGATCTAACCGTCCTTGCATTGATTGTAGAGTTAAGACATTTTGTGAAGCTTATCTAATCTTGAAGATATCTTTTCAAATTGATTTTTATCCAAAATTTATTGGATTGACTAGGACTTTGATGTCCATAAATAGGTCCTAAAATAGAAATTAGACAGACTTGACACAGAAATTACATATTTCATACAATTGTATTCTTAAATTCTTGTCTAGGGTTTTAGAGACAAAAGCAAGTCAAGAAGAATAGAGAAGAGAATTGCTAGATCATTCTCTTAAGTTGTATTCTTTTTGTATTATAATGTTCTTATTAATATATGCTTGTTCAAACTTCCTTTAATACAAAACTTTACAAAAACTTCTCACTTAGAGTAGGTTAACTTTACATTTATATATACATCATTAATACCATCCATTGGTACTTCCTTTTTCTACGAAACATAGATCTTTACAAAACATAGAAGAAAGAGTTAAATACTTTATGTTTCAAACCATAGGCTTACATATATCTTAACAATAGGATATACAAAGCTTCCAAAAACTCTTAATAAGTTTTTTTCAAAAACAATGAAACCAACATCCTAAAGTCTTGATTCCTATTCGTCCCATTCATCAAGAAACTCCTTAAAGTTCGTGCCATGACTAAGGTATCATAAAAATCATCTTCATCAACACTTAAAAAGAAAAAGTAAGCTAGAGGCCCAGTACACAGCAACACAATAAAATACAAAGTGGCATATGTTCTTAAACTAATGCACTGCAATAATTGTTAAGTTATTATATAAAATTTAGTATAACAAATCAACATTAGAGTATTCAAACTCCGATAATAATCCATTGCGAACCCGAGGTCTAAGTAACAACAGTTATTCAAAGCGTTGATATAAGCAATCCAAATACCTTTATCTCCTCTATCTAGCTGAAAAAAGAAAAGTAGTGCTCTCTAGGTTCACAGCCATTTCTCATCTTTACTTAACATAATCCATAATACCGCTTAGTTCAACCGATCCTATAAATGTAAACTAAATCATATTACTTTGTTAAGAATAAGCAAATGTTATACCTATACCGATACCGATACCGATACCGATACCGATACCGATACCGATACCGTTACATTCATTGACTGCCCGTTGAGCCACTTATAAAGCGTCACTACATCATGACATAGAGGTGCTAAGTAACTAAACTACCATGCTTGGCTCTAAGTACAGTTGTCGCTCCTCCAACCAGCTTAAACGACACATGCACAACCAATTCAAACATTTTAAGGTCGTCTTTGTTTATAGTTTGTTTAGGAATGCCTATCCTATCACCCAACAATCAATTTACTCTCCGTACCTCAATCCTTTATCAATTATTAAACTTAAATAGAACTCATATCAAAACACATTTAGCATACATATATATATATATATATTTATTTATTTATACAACACATTCCATTGTTCTAAATTTTGAACATAAAATTACTTTTATTTTTTAAGGAGCACGGGCAAGTACACCACCTGCTCTTCCCTGTGTTTCCCTTTTATGAGAAACATAACCTATATAAGCTACGTGTTTTGTTTGAAAACTTAACTCAAAGAGAAGCATGTCGTGATAAGGTGTGTCGTGTTTCAGTCATGTTTTTTCTTAAGTTGGAAACTAGTGAGAAATATGACACAACATGACAAACCATGTTTGCCCCATGTTTTGTTGATGTTTTAAGTGTTTCAAAGGTTAGAGAGAAGCACGGCGAGATACAATTATTCGTGTTTCTTCATCAAACCATGCTTTTAAGAGTCAAAGAGAAGCACAATTAGATAGGGTAAGCCATGTTCTAGTCGTGTTGTCTTAAAATCACATTTGTTAAATGAACCAAGAGAAGCATGGCTGAATAGATCATCCCGTGTACTAGTCGTGTTCCTTCTCAAGTAGCTTTATATTCAAATTCAGCAAGATGCACGATTAAAAACACTGCCCCGTGTTCCCTTCATGTTTCACTTTGAAAAACAAAGCATATTTGGTTCTAATACGTAAACATCAAATTTTACTTCAACCTACTTGTTTACACTTCTCACATATACTCAACAACATCATATATGCATAAAAATAAATTTCACTTCATCTAACAACATCCAAGACTTCATTTCAATGACATTTAAACATCTCAGAAATTACACCAATTCACTTATCTATCAATACAACCATAACAACTTCATTCATCCATTCTTATAAGCTTCTAGGATTTATCTAGACCTAAGAATTAACTTAGTTTTTTTATCAAAACTACTTATTACTTACTGAAACTTATTTAGACAAAACTTGTACTCACAAAGAAACAAATAATAAATTATTAGAAAAGTATATAAAGCATTTTCTTATATGACCTTAGCTTATAGATGAAATAAGAAGAAATTCTTATTGAATTTTGCAAGAGAATTTGATTAAAAAGATTAAGAGTGAAGGGCAAGGGAGATATACGTATATTAGGGTCTGTTATGGAGAGTTACTTTGCAAAGTGAGTAAATAATTCTATATTTAATCTACCTTGACTTTTGGATGAATTTGGAAGAGTCTAGAAAGTTTCTATAGGCTTTGGCTTTATTTAATTTATAAGGCTTGGATCTTCATAAAAATAAAGAATATGGCTTAAATTTGATTCCACAATATCATGAAAAAAAAAAGTTTAAGCCCACATTAAGAATTTAAATAACACAACACTAATTCAAGTACTTAACTAATTATTACAATCAAAATTATTGTAACAAAATCATATACTAAACAAGCAAAACATCTATGCTAATTAATTACGTAGAACTAATTTAAGATACTTCATCCTTACTATAGAAAATAATGTGACACATTACAATATAACTCAATTCGACATATTTCACTACAATTGCCTAATTACACCAATGCTTGAAATTTTTATCAACTAAATTATCACAATTAATTTATGCACTTATCAAACAATATATACACACAAATTATTTAGTATAACTAGTTTAGGATATTTCATTCTTTCCCCTTTAAAAAAGTTTTGTGCCCAGAACTTACCTTACCTTACTGATCAAACAACTCAGGAAACTTTCCATCTCGTAAAACTTTCCATCTCCTGTGTAACTTCTCTTTCGAATTATCCACTCCATTGTACTTTAACAAAAGGATAGTCTTCCTTTTTAAAACTTTATCCATTCAATCCAAAATCTTAACAGGCTTTTCCATTGTGGTTAGATTTGGTTGTATCTCTAGTTAATTCGCATTGATGACAACTTATGGATTTGATATACATTTTCTCAACTGTGACACACGAAATACATTATATACACTTGTTGAACTTGGGGGTAATGCTAGCATGTATACCAATGGTCCAATCTTTTTTAGAATTTCATATGAACCAATGTATCATGGATTCCATTTCCCTTCAACTCCAAATTTGAACACTTCCTTAGTTAGAGTTATCTTAAGAAACACATGATCACCAATCTCAAACTCCAATGGCCTTCCTCTCACATCTATATTACTTTTGTACCTATCTTGCGTTGCCTTCATTCTTTGTTTAACAACTTGAATTTTGTCTATTGCTTGTTGCATTGAATCTGGACCAAGAATGGTTCGCTCACCTACCTCATCCCAATATAAAGGAGATCTACACTTTCTTCAATATAGAGCTTCATAGAGAGCCATTCGTATCATTGCTTGATAACTATTACTGTATGCAAATTCGACCAATGATAAATGATCATCCCATCGCCCAACAGAATCTAAAGCACAAGCTCTTAACTATCCTCCAGAATTTGAATGGTTTTTCTGATTACACATCAATTTGAGGATGATGTGCTGAATTGAAATTTAGTACCAAGTGCTTCATGCTAACTTTTCCAAAAACGACTTATAAATTATGTATCTCTATCTAACAAAATCGATACCGGTATTCCATGGAGTCTTACTATCTCTTGAACGTAGATTTGTGCCATCTTTTCTAATGAACAATCGACTCTTAGTGGAATAAAATGCATTGACTAAGTCAATGTGTCCACAATTACCTACACTACTTCATTTCTAGCCAAAGTCTTGGGCAAAGCAATCACAAAAACCATCATTTTATTTTCCCATTTCCACTCTAGAATTGACAACGATTGTGGATCACCACCGGGTCTCTAATGTTCAATCTTTATTTATTAACAAGTTAAACAATTAGACGCAAAATCTACAATATCTCTCTTCATGTATTCCCACTAATAATGCTTCTTCAAATCTTTATACATCTCAATGCTACCTGGATGTATTAAGTAGGTAAACATGTGGGCTTCTTTCATCACTTCTTTGTTAAATCATTAATCATAGGTACCCATATTCAATTTCCATATCTGATGTGACAATAATCATCAATTTTCAATTCTTTTCTTTTCCCATTTCTTATGGTACTCACTAACTTTTCCCCCTTTAAGTCTTCTTTCTAACCTTGCTTAATATGCTCAAGTATAGAAGGTTGTAAGCTCAAACTTGCAAGCATGGCATCTATTCTCTTAAAAGTCACTTCAACGTCTAATCTTTGGAGTTTCTAATATTTCCTTTTGACTAGTAAATCATAGTTTTCATATTTACCTTTTTCTTTTGGCTTAGAGCGTCTGCAACCACATTCACTTTTACCCGTATGACATAAAATTTTCACATCATAATCTTTAATTAACTCAAGCCATCTTCATTGTCGCATATTCAATTCTTTCTATGTAAAAATGTACTTTAAGATTTTATGATCAGTATATATCTTGCATTTCTCTCTTAAAAGATAGTGTCTCCATAATTTTAAATCTAAAAATACTGTTGCAAGTTCCAAATTATAGACTGGATAGTTCTTTTCATGGGGTTTCAATTTCCTTGACGTATAGGCAATCACTCTACCATCCTGCATTAAAACACATCTTAGTCCTTGATTGAAGCGTCACTTATAAATTACAAATTCCTTTCTATTAACCGGTAATGCTAACAAGAAGTTATCAACCAGAGTATATCACCAACCTAATTTGACATGTCCTATCTAAGCTGCTTAACTCTCAATCGAGCTATAAACAAAGATAGCTAGTGCGCCAGATGGACTTTAGCAAAAAAAATCAAAATAGCCACGCTGTAAAAACACCACCGAGCATGCTTGAGAATAGCAACCTGAGCAGCTTCTATGTTGATCTGAGGTGGAGATGAAATGCGTAATTTTTATAGACACCAAGCTTCCTCAATTGACCTCAGTTGTAGTGAACAATAGGGCTCTACACCATCCATGACGAACAACAAGCTCATGTCGACCTTAAACTTTAGCAGAACAGTAGCAACCTCCTTGATAGTTAACGACCCACTTATGCTACTATCCAAATCCGAGCTAAATAAGAGCTCACATGTTAATGTCGACCTACCACAACATACTAAGCTACAAAATTGTCGAGCTATACTCTAAGTACACTTTAACCAATCCTCGTATCACAAATGACCTCAACAACTTGTCTCTTAAACTTTTGAGCCCATCCTTTTTATTACTTAAAAAGACTTATTTTGTTTCTTTTAAGCCCGATATATATGTCCCATGCACACACTCATAAATGGGGGCAAGTGGCTTAATATAGAGAATTAGATAGAGAATAACACAGTAGCATTTTCTTAGTTTTTCTTTAGCTTTTCTTTTAAATTTCACACAAGATCAAGTGGGCAACATCATTTGTACTTGGATTTAAGCACGGAGTTTCTCGATAAGGTGAATTCATTCTTTTTTCAAGTCTATTTTATGGATGGTGTTCGATACTTGTTCCATTGCCATTTATTAAGGTTTTGAGTTGATGTTTCGGTTAGATTAGTTGGTGGTTGTTGGTATCGATTGATTGTTGCATCTGTTCAAGTTATTAGTAAGATATCAATGAGCATGTATTTTGAGTTATTCTTGGAATTCATCTTAGATTAAGGTTGTGTTTGAGAAACCCTTTAATAATCAAAACCATGAGTTGCAAATTTGGATTATAAATCGCATAGAAATATGGGTTTTCATTCAATTAGGGTTTAGAAAATTAATACGGATTAATCAATTAATCACTTTTATAGAAATAGAAAAAATTAGTTGGTTAATCTTAAGTAATTACTTGCTTTGAGAAGAGGGGTTTTTACTTGGTGCTCCATTGATCGAAAACCTAAATACACAATCAATTTAGATCTGCAAGCATAACTGTAATTGATAGCATACATTCAATTAATTCCTGAATCATTTGGCTTTAAATCGAATTCATTTCAAGTATTGGAAATCCCAAAATCTCTATTAAGTAGTTTAATTTTCTTTTTCTTCATAAACCTCATAATCTAACTCATCGATTTGCCTTGCTATGATTATGACTAATATAGCTGAGAGTTAGCCCTCATTCCTTGTGGATTTGAACCGTTATTCATCAGTTTTTACTATTGCATACGCACCTGGTACACTGGCTAGTAGTTTTTACGCTATAAAAATAGTCTTTGACAAAAAAGCATATCTATTTTTGGTGTTGTTACCGAGAAATGAATTATGCTAATTTCATTTTTTTAAGACTATTTTAGATTATGCATTTATATTGGAAAAAATGCAAATTTTGGAAAACATAAATATTTTCTTTATTGTTTGTGAATAGCAGTCCTTGGTCATTGATAAAGGCATTTTACACTCTTATTTTATTGGGAAAATTTTGTTAAACTATTATTGATTTTATAGAAATTATAAGGAAATAGTACTTAATTATGCTTATTATAATTTTTCAGATCTTTGAGAACTTAGAGTGCAATTATAAGAAAATTGGAGGAGTTTTACATAAATGAAGAAATTCAGCAAATTTTGGAACGAAGGCCACCAACCTTGGGTCAGCCTTGAACATACACCGGCACCTACACCACCGACTTATAAAATGCGGAAGTCCTCCTTTGCTTTTCCTATAACTATGCCATGTGTTGTTATTTTATGTATTTTTTATCTTTTAGTCTATTTTGGAAACCTAGATTACATTTGTTGAGAGAGAGTTGTTCTTGTGACAAACAGTGTTATCATTTGAGAAGCTTTGGCATTAGCTTAAGAATTGAAGACCATTGTTCTTAAAGCTTTTGTGGAGTTTTGCAATTTAGGGTTTTCATATTATCATTTTACTAAATTGGTGATCTCTAAACTTTTGTTTATTTATTCAATTCAATGTTTGGTTCTGTTTGTTAGATATGAATCCCATTGCTTTCTCCTATTATTTATTTTAGTGTTATCAATGCCATGGTTTTCTAAACTTTCTTTATGGGAATATGATGAAATCCTACAATAAACAAGATGGTGATTGCAGTCATGTTATAAAATTTGTAGATATGTGGAAAATTCATATTGTAATTCCTATAATATAAATCATGATTTCTTGATTGAATTGGACATATAGAAACTTTAATGACTTGGAAGGGAAATTAGGGTTTAATAGTGATAAATATCCTAAGATCCTTATTATTGGTGCATTATTGAGCATATTCCATATGCTATTTAATTAATTTATTGAAGAAAAGGATTTCTATTGAACTAATTTTGTGTTTCAGGGACAATCATGGAACAATTTGGCTTTTCAAAGGATTATTAAAGAAAGAAGTCAAGATTTTGGAGAGCTTTGGATCCTTTTGTGAAGTTGTTGGACATACACTAGTATTTTTATATTATTAGTGTACTTTTGGAGGAGAAAAATCGAAGAAAATGTCAAAGTTCCAGGATACACGACCCCACATACACCAGTTGTATACAATAGGTCATGTACATGCGCCAAAAAAGGAAAAGCGCACGAAGTTAATGGGTACACTATCCTGATGTACACGGGTCATATAGGGGTCGTATACACACTAATATATATATATATATATATATCCGCACCCTGAGTTGAAAGAACATAATTCATTCACTTGTTTTATCACCCAAAAACCCTATAACGTACTTTAGAGAGCTTTTTGAAGAGGAATTCGCGTTACAACTTGAAGATCCAGAACAATCACTTCTATAAAAGGGTTTTATCATCATGATCTTTCCTATTCCTTCCATTGTATTTATTATTGTTGTCAATCTCTTCATGGAAGAGTAGTTGTGTATGCCCTGGGTTTTGGGAAACCCTAGCTTTCATGTATTGACTTGATTATTATTTGAATGAAGTTTGCTTTTGAGTCTGCTTCATGATTCAATTGTTTACTCTTATTAGAAATTGTTTTAGAAATTGTCCTATCCAAAAAGCGAAAGCTAGAAGATGTTCAAGTAACTCCACATCAACATTCCTTGAACGTATTGTATTACTTTTCTTGTTGGATTTCATGCCCAAGCACACGAATTGCAAAGTTAGGGTTAGTTGTGCGAAAATTTGAGGATTTTTGTGAAATTGAAAGGATTAGTGATGATTCGGGCAAAATTATAGTTTGAATAACATTTAAGATGTTCAAAATAAGTTTGTATACTTGTTGATCAAAATTTTCAAACTTTGGGTTGTATACTGCACCTACACTAGTCGTGTATACTTACTAGTGTATACACAAATTCTACAAAACTTGTACATACCCAACTCAATTGTGCTCTAATGCTTATATACTTGTTTCTTATGATTGTTGAAGCTTGTTGTGGTTCATTTTATGAGTTTGATTCTTTCTTACTTGTTATACTCAAGTATAATATGATCTAATCATGTAGGTATGGCAAGACCAAAGCAACCTGTCAGAAGGCCAGGATTAAGTCGGCGTGCTTCACAAGCCCAACATGCCTCATCTTCACAAACCTCAACAAAGAAGCAAAAAGTAGCTCAATCACAGCCACAAAGAAGGCCGAACCCATTACATTCTGAGACTCCTTGGGCCAAGAATACAACGCAACGACTATCTCAGAAACCTTTTGGAGCCCATAGATACCTAGATTAGGATATGCTTGGGAATTATGGAAAGAAAGAGGAGATCAAGGAGATGCTATCAGTTGGGCCCTGGGAAAATTTATTTGTTATCCACACTCCTGCCTACAAGAGCATTACACTGGAAGTACTCGCCACTTTGAAACATGGGGAGAAGCATAGGGATTCAATAGAGGATGTCACTCTCACCTTCCAAGCTTTTAAGAAGGTATATACAATTACTTTAGCTTATTTCTGCCATTATGTGGGATTGTATACCAAGGAGGACACCAAATCAGCTGAATTTAGAGCACTCCCAGTTAGGCTACCCCGACATGTGGATCCCCACAAGTATTGGCGAGTATTATGCCAAAGCACCTTCAAGTATGAGCCTTCCATGTCAAAAGCCTCTGCTATCTTAGATGATAACTTGAAGATTATTCACCACATCCTATCTCATACCATTGGAGTGCACAAAAGTAGCAATGGTGTGGTGAATAATTTTGATTTAGGGCATTTGTACAACATTACAAATGGGCACCGGATTAATGTAGGTATAGAATTGGCTCAGTTCATCATTCGGTAAGCTACTGATACTCGTACTAAAGGGATCTTCCGTGGTGGCTATATCACTCAATTATTGAAGGGGATGAAAGTGTGGGAGGAGCTTCCTGATGGTGTAGTCAAAGTGGATGTTAAACCAATGTTAGATGGCCCTTTCAGACATTGGGGACTTCGGAGTGTAAGGGAGAACCCAACTCCTTCCAGACAATACTCCACACCTCCTAAGGCTCCTTTAAGCTCTCCAGCTGCAGGTCCATCTACTCCTCAGGTATCAAGTTTTGACGATGATTGGAAACTTTTCAGGAAAGAGTTCCAGGAGGAGAAAAGGAAAAACAAGGAGGAGTGGAAGAAAAATAAGAAGTTTATATCAGCAGTTTGGAGTTTTCTCCAGACAATTGCTAGATGCCTTTCAAAACCCCCAGAAAACCTCCCAACTTATGAGTCCTCAGCCGATAGGACCACTTCTGAGGAGCGTGAGTCGCCTCCTGTGGTCAATTAAGAGGGAAAGCTCAATTGTTGCATCATCGAGCTCAGATGAGGAGGTGGCTACATCTAGAGATGAAGTGGAAGAAGATGGTGAGACTATAGCTTCATCTGATAAAGATGATGATGAGGGGGAGGCTGATGATGATGATGAGACCGATGATGATGACAGCAAAGTAGAGGATGATGCCTGATGATGATGATGATGGTAAGGATGGAGATGATGATAACAGCAAAGATAGTGATGATGATTATGAGGAGGCGAAGGAGGACAGTGGGGATAAGTGATATATCCTCACTTGATGTTACTTGATTTTGCCTGATCTGGGATCTTTTTGTTGTTTATCTTTCTGTTTCTATTTAAAGACTATGTTGCTGGTTTGTATTTTCTTTCTAGAGCCCCCTAGTGGGAAGACTCTTTTTGCTTCTTATGTTTATGTTGGTTGTTTAGGATAGGTTATGTTATCTTGTTTAGCTGTTGGTTTGTATATTCTTTCTAGCTTCTTTCCTTAGGTTGATGGCTGACAAGTGTTTGAAGCTCCTAGTGCTGAGAGCAATTTTACCCCAGCAACAATTGTCGTTGGATCCAATGTTACTTTAGGGAAGTTATGATTTCCTTTTCTTCTTTTCTATTCCTTTACTCTTTTCCCCTTGTTATGATTGCATTGGTAGACATTAAGGACAATGTCTTGATGAAGTGTAGGGAAAGGGTAGTTTTGGAAGGAATATTTGGGTATTGAATGATACAGGTCTTTATGTTTTTTATTGAGCATATCATTTGATTAGTAGACATTTTGTGTATCATTTTGTGCTGATTTTGAACAAGTTCAAAAGTCCCCCACTTTTATGTTTTCAATTGTGCTTTAAAGTTTAGTATTTTTGGATGAATCTTGAAAATATACTAAAAAAAAATTCTTTAAATTAGCATTCAAATTAAGAAAAAGCGACTTACACAGTTCCTTACTCACCTATTTTGTGGTTAGCATACTTAGGCGAAATTATAAGATGAAATCTAGGTGAGGTAATCTTACTTGTTATTTAATAATGAAATCTAGAGTCTAGAAGTGAACCAAAGTCCTTGGTTGAAAGTTAAATGGTTATACTTCTGAGCTTTTTAATTAGTATATTAGCTTTTCAAAAACTTTGAGAGCCCTTCTAACCTTTTGAGAAAGGGGCAAATGAAATTTTCTCTTGGTGATCCTTTTGCATTAATCTCCCTAAAATACTCAGTCAATTGATGCATTAAACAAATATGAAAATCTAGTCAGTATGGGTGGGCTTTAGTCCCTCAGAAGAGTGAATTCTGACCCCACTACTGACTAAGCAAGCATCTTACACAATTGATATAAAAAAAAGAAGAATAAAATAAATTTTAGTTGAAAAGAAGCGGGCAAAAACCTGTCCAAAGGAAATTAAAAAGATGGAGGCTAAAACCTCCCCCTTTGAAGACTATAGAGATTTCAAGCAAAAAGAAAAAATCCAGGGGATTAATAGAGGCCATGTGCTTTCTTTCTAGGTTATTGTGCTTAAGGAAGTGGTTGAAGAGCTTATATACTTGTTATTTGGTGGTGAAGTGTAACTAAGTTCCTTTTGCTAATGCTTGAATTTGTGTTTACTTTGCGACTTAGGATTCTGCTATTAAATGGTGAGGGTAAAGTTTAATTTACTCAGATTAGCCTTGTAATTTTGTTCTAGTATGCTAATTACGTTCTTATGATAGGTTGGAGTGGTAGGCACAAAGTGAGTCATTGTGATATGAAAGAATTAATGAATGCTATGTGAATCTTATTTTTTGTGGAAAAATTTTTGAGTATATTTCATGATAGATCTTAATTGTCCTTAGTTGTTTGCTTGAGGACAAGCAAATGTTTAAGTGTGGGGAAGTTTGATAAATATCCTAAGACCCTTATTGTTGGTGCATTATTAAGCATATTCCATATGCTATTTAATTAATTTATTGAAGAAAAGGATTTTTATTGAACTAATTTTGTGTTTCAGGGACAATCATGAAACAATTTGGCTTTTCAAAGGATTATTAATGAAAGAAGACAAGATTTTGGTGAGCTTTGGAGCCTTTTGTGAAGTTGTTGGACATACACTAGTATTTTTATACTACTAGTGTACTTTTGGAGGAGAAAAATCGAAGAAAATGTCAAAGTTCCAGGACACACGACCCACATACACCAGTTCTGTACAATAGGTCGTGTACATGCGCCAAAAAAGGAAAAGTGTGCGAAGTTAATGAGTACTCTATCCCGATGTACACGGTCGTGTAAGGGTCGTATACACACTAATATATATATATATATATATCTCCACGCCCTGAGTTGAAAGAGCATAATTCATTCACTTGGTTTATCACCCAAAAACCCTATAACGTACTTTAGAGAGCTTTTTGAAGAGGAATTCGCGCTACAACTTGAAGATCCAGAACAATCATTTCTACAAAAGGGTTTTATCATCATGATCTTTCCTATTTCTTCCATTGTATTTATTATTGTTGTTAATCTCTTCATGGAAGAGTAGTTGTGCATGCCCTAGGTTTTGGGAAACCCTAGCCTTCATGTATTGACTTAATTATTCATTGAATGAAGTTTACTTTTGAGTCTGCTTCATGATTTATATTGTTGTTTGTGATGATTTTAGGCCAAGGTTATTACAAACTTGATTCTTGTTAATTTGAAAGAAGATTTCAATTAATGGGTTTGATCTCTCATGGGCAAAGAAGTTGAGTAATCCACCTAGAAATAGGGTTTTTCCAACTTTCTATCAATTAGGGTTCATAATCTTCATGCTATTCTAATTTGATAATTATAAAGGAAGAAATTCCTACTTTTGCAATTAGGGTTAGGGGTTAATTAACTTGAAGAGAGTAATTAATCTATTTGAGAAACCCGATAGTTCAAGATCAAGTTCCATTCAATTAAGTCTATCTTTAAAGATGAAGGAGGCTAGGGTTAACCAAAACTAAGGGCATTATTTGTGAATTGATTATCTTGAGGAAATTGTGCTTATCTTTTATTTTAGGTTTTTGGGCTTATTTTTAATTAGAATTAGTAGAAAGTTAGTATTATTCTCTCAATTGATTAGACTAGATAATAGTTAACGGGTTATTACTAATAGCTACACATAGATTTATAGGTTGATATCCGAGTTAATTTTTATATTACACGATAGGTGCACTGCCTTGTGTGGGTCTAGAATTAACAAGATTATAAATTTAAAACTTATAGATCCAACGCATCAAATAGGAATTGTTAATTAAAGTTAAATAATATGTGGAAGCGGTATTGTTTACTCTTATTAGAAATTGTCTTAGGGATTAATGCAGTGTTGTTGGTTAATTTCTCACTAAGGAATTAACAGGGATTAGTTAAGACATTAGTCAACCATAGAACTAGAAGGTTTATGGTTGTAGATTAGAGTCCTCTGTTAATTTGTCTAGCAGAAGCTAATGGATTAATTTAGGTTTTGAAACTTTAAAACTTAGAAAAGAATTAAAGGCTTCGACAATTTCATATGAATATCCACATAGTTAAGAATTATTATAACATGATGGCAATCTGATTAGTGAAACTGGGGTATATTATGTTTTTCCCACTCTCAATCAATATATTTTTCATAACAATTCTCTTTTTGCTTTGAGTGACAATTTAAGTTAATTAGTAGTTAATTTGCTCAATTCAATTGCCTAAATAATAATAAAGTCTAATATAAGTTTAGTACTTAAGTAATCCTTGAAGGATCAACACTCTATTTAGCCTATATTACTTGATCGACCAGTATACTTGTTGGAAATCCATTCATTAAAATTCTTTTTATCAGATCAATCATTTGTACATATCCACTCCCTTTCTTTTTCTTTTTGCAAGCGCTTGTAGATTTTTGGAAATCACCAAGTATCGTAGAAGGTTAAGCAATGGATGATCAACAAGCACAGACCTTCCCTTTTTGTTGTACTGCTAATCTTTAACTAGAGGTATGAACCTTTTAACAGAATAAGGAAGAGCCTTTGTCAAATGCATAAGGAAGATACCATAATTTGATGCGTAAATGCCCCTATCATGGGCCACCTACTTGTTCATAGTTAGTAGTATTCCTCAATGGTATAGGAGCTCATGATTGGATGATAACAGAGTCTGCTGCTAAAGAGCCATTAACAAGAATGCCTGTGAAAATGTTGTTTGAGATGATTAAAGAGCTTAATGAAGCTAATAAATTAATCCATATATTTCCCCTCCAATAGTATTTTTTTGGTGTGATTGACCACATGAGAGCTCTTAATGTTAAAGAGGTAGACCAAAAATGGATCTACATACTGCAGCTCAAGAGTGACCTCACCATAGTAAAGCTCCAAGAGAAGAAAAGGTTGTTAACCATTATGCAAATCCGACTACCCTAGCTCTAGAAAAAGAGAAAAGCATTGAAGAGATTGTGAGAGGTTTAAAGCAGAAGCGAGAGGAGAAGTTTGAGAAACAGCAAGCTGTTATTGAGAGATTTAAGGCTTAATCAGCGTGCATCATGGAATTTGTAGCTACCATGTTGCATATGCTTAATATGAATAGAGAAGAAAAGAGTCATAGTGAAGAGAATGAAGAATGAACCTTAAACGGGTCCCTAAGACATGAAGAAGAGAAGGTTGAAGTATATGTGTCTAGAGATGAAAAGTTAGAGAACACTTCTCCTGTGGCTATTGAGGTAGGAGTAAAAGAGGAAAAACCATCTTAGGAAGCTACTATTGAGAAGCTTACCAACTTGACTACTAAAAGGGTTTAAGAAGTTGGGGAGGCAAATTGAAAGTGTTGTGATAAAGACTTTGGCATCAATTGAGCTAGTAAATGAGATCAATATTGAGTCAAGCAAACCGATTGAGAAAGAAGATATCCAAGCTTCTATGTTAAGTCAAATGGCAGAGGTAGTACAACAGGAGCACACTCCTATAGTTGTTGAGCCCACTATCAAGCCCTATGTACCACAAATTTCCTTTCCAGGACAATTAAGAAAGAGGAAAGAACATGAGGAATATAAGAAATTCCTAGAGGTATTCAAGAAGCTAGAGTTCAACTTTCCCTTAGTTGATGTCTTGTAGCAATCACCTCTATAAAAGTGCTTTTCAAAAGAAGTAATGTGCGAGAAAAGAAAGATGAATGGGAGAGAGAAGGTCATGTTATCTTAAGTGTGCACGAAAGCATTGAAGGATGCACTTCTACTTAAGCTAAATGATCCAAGGAAGTTCACTTTAGATTGAATCATAGGAGATAATTGGTTCAAGAATGTGTTATGTGATTTGGGTGCAAGCATCAATTTGATACCATTCTTTGTAGCAAAGAAACTAGGACTAAGGGATGTAATTTAAAAGATTGGGATGACTATCCAGTTGATTGATTGTTCTCTTAAGAGGCCTGAAGGAGTAATTGTAGATGTGTTATTAAAAGGAGGCAAATTCATAATTCATGTAGATTTTGTGATATTAGATATGAAGGAAGATCCAAAGATTCCTATCATCCTTGGGCGCCCATTCATGGCCACAGCAGGAGTGATGATTGATGTCAAGAATAGCAAGATAGCGTTGAGAGTTGGAGGTAAAGGGTTGCATGTGAACATCATGAAGCATTGGATGAAGAACCCTTAACCTACCAAGTCGAGCACAACATTTGAAGCTCTAAGTGGAGAAGATGAAAAGAAAAAGAAGAATGATGGTGAAGGGACCTTCCAATTTCACCTACCATGAGAAAGAAAGCTGGAAAGTCAGGCTGAGACTATAAATCATGTGCTGAGTAGGAGGCTGCCCACTAAGGATTCTGTTTTATGCATTTTGCTTTTGTCTTTTGTAAATATTTGTTGTTAGTATTATATACGTGCTACTATCAGATCTTTTGTTGTTTTGTTTTTGTGTAGGTCAACTAAGAAAGAACATGGAGTCATTGTGGAAAACACACTTCTTGGAGAAATTTTATAAGGAAGATGAAATATCGAGGTCATAATCCTTAGGTTAAACCTTGAAAAGACCAACAAATCAGCCAAAAGCTCAAGAGGAGACCTTTCTAACCCATACTTTCTCCTTTTCATTCATTTACATGTGAATATACAATGAGGACATTGTAAATTTTTAAGTAAGGGGTAGTATGCTATGTTTTTTGTAGTTTGGAGTTGCTAGCTAGTAATTTTTTTTTCTTGTGTTGAAAAGAGGCTTTTGCTGCTAGAGTTTGATAAAGATGAGTCGGTTGTGATTTTTGAGCTGTGTTGGCTATTAACTATATCTTTGTGTTTTCTAGTTTCATGTGCTATTGATGTGATATGAGCTGATTTGAGGCATTTTGATCCTTATGTTCTTAATGAGAAATGCAACTTAACCTGTCACTCTTGATACTTCTCTTGATACTTACTCCACATGTATCAAACTTTTTTCTAAAATGGAACTTTATTTGCATTTCACATGGAAAAAGAGAAAAAATGGTCCAAATTTTTCATTTTTCGTGTTTCTTGGAACTTGATCATGTGTTGGACACTCTTCACTTCTCTAAAGTTAAGCCATGAAATCATTACTTTGTCGAGTTACATTTCATTTAGCTTGGGATTTGAACATTTGGGATTGATACGGTGCAGTTGATTTTGGATTAAATTCTTGCATTTTTAAGCTGACTAACATGTATCCGATTTTTTGAAGTTCTTGAGACCAACATGATTATGTAAATTGTGCAAAGTTTAAGCTTGCTTTAAATGAAGGGGGCAATAAAAGCTCCTCGGGTAAGTGAGGATGTACGTATGGTAAAAAGAAGAAAAGCTCATCCAATGCAATGCAAGTGAAATCTAATCTAGAAAGGTGGTGCAACTGTGTCAAAAAGGGGGGAAAAAGAAAGAATAAAGAAATGTAAATTCAAGTCCATTTCAATAGGGGGATGCGTGGGTATCAAAGACAAAAGCAAAAATCAAAGGGAAAAAAAGTAAAAAATAGGAAAAAAGCTGGCAATAAGCAAAATAAAGAGTAAGTTTGAGGTTTTGTGCTATTTACTTGGTGATGCTATGCATGATATATGAATTAGGAGTGTATACATGTTAGTCTAGTATACAAAGTGTGAGAATCTCTTACTTGGTTATTTGATGCTATACTTGATCTCAAGTAAGAAGACCTTCAACTAAATAAGAAGGTACAACTCTATTGAGTAATAAATTAGTGGTTTGAGTTTCTTGTTACTGACTTGTGTACATTGATTGGTTAGGTGATAAGAAAGATGGAAATCATTTAAATTGTCATGTTGGAGCTATGAAAGCATGAATTTCTGCTAAAAGTTGCAATTGGTTCCATTTAGGTCCAAAAGCTTTGATTTAGTGCATTTGTGAACAAGCGACATCAAGAGTGAGTTATGTGAGTGTGCTCGACTGAGTTTGTTTCTTTTGGTGTGTTTTGGCCTTAAATTCAAAATTTATAATTTTCTTAAGTACAAGCTATGAGCTAAGTTGGGGGTAATTAATAAATACATAAAAATGCTTATTTATTCTACATTTATCTCACACTTCATGCACATTTTTAGGCCTTTAAAGTGAAATTGTGCTATCAATAGATGCTTGTATGAATATCGATCAACTATGGAAAAATGTGCAAAAATATTAAAAAATGATCAAAATGATGCTCGAAAGACTAAATGGGTCATATTTGTTATCTGGATTGAGTGCTTCAACTGTGCAAGTGGTTAGAGAATATGTTAAATGCATGTCTGGATAATTTTATGCCTAAACAAATGAAAAATAGAAAAAACAAAAATTATAAGGACATTCTTGTACTCATGTTTTGCATTTCTTGTGAATAGAGATGTGATTGTCTTACTATAAGTGTCTATGTCCTGTAATTCTGCTTTCAACAGCAACTAAAAGTGAAACCAAGAGTGGTTTCAATGTATCTAGTACTAATATTCTTAATTAGACATGAGTAGAGTTAGACTATTGGTGTATTTGAATTCTAAAGTGTAGCAAATGATTAAAACCATTTGCAAGCAGCCACAAAAGCAATCTCGAGTAGCTACATCTATTAAGAACCAAGCAACCTCGCTATGTATTAATAAGAACTGGCTACTAAACAATAGCACATTCCAAGTGCCCCACTTCAATGCAAACGTTAACCTAATCTCAAACCTCCGAGTAGCTGCTCAGAGCTCCACCAACCAGATATCATTGTTAAAGCTTCACAATAGCTAAAATGAAACAAATTTGCATCCAGCAAACATGCAAAAAGCAACCATTCAAGTACCTAAACCCCTAAACAACCAGAACACAACCGAACACTGAGCTAACCAAGCATACCAAGGCTAACAGCCCAATCAACAGTAATCAAATTCTACAACGAAGGAAACAAGAAGTTATTGACCAGAGTACATCATCAACCTGGTTTAACATATCCTATTCGAGCTTCCTAATTCTTAATCGAGCTGTAAAAGGAGACAGCTAACACACCAAGTAGGCTTTAGCAGAACAAATTAAAACAGCCCAAGTTGTAACAGCACCATCGAACATGCTTGAGAATAGCAACTTGAGCAACTTCTATGCTGATGTGAGGTGGAGATGAAATGGAGACAGCAAACACTCTAGGCAGAGTTGTAACAACACTATTGAGCTGTAAATGGAGACAATGAGTACACCAGGTGGGTTTAGCAAAACAAATCAAAACAGCCTAAGTTGTAATAGTGCCACCGAGCATGCTTGAGAATAGCAACATGAGTAGCTTCTATGCTAATTTGAGGTGGAGATGAAATGGCTAACTTAACCTCTATAGACACCGAGCTCCTCCATCGACCTCAGTTGCAACGAACAATAGGGCTCTACACCATCCATCACGAATAGTAAGCTCATGGTGACCTTGAACTTTAATAAAACAATAGCAACCTCCTCAATAGTTGACAAATTACTTATGTTGCTATTTAAATCCGAGCTAAACTGGAGCTCACATGTTGATGTTGACCTACCACAACACATGGAGTTACAAAATTGTCGAGTTGTACTCTAAGTATACTTTCATTAATCACCGTTTCACAAATAAACTCAGCAATTTTTTCCCTTTAACTTTTGGAATCATCTTTTCTATTACTTAAAAAGACTTATTTTGTTTCTTTTGGGCCCGATATATATGTCCCATGCACACTCATACGCGGGGGCACGAGACCTAATACGGAGAATTAGATATAGAACAACACAATAGCTTTTTCTTAGTTTTTCTTTAGCTTTTCTTTTAGATTCCACACCAGGATCAAGTGAGCATAACACACATTTACAGTTGGTTGATAAGCACAAGATTTCTCAACAAGGTAATTTTGTTCTTTTTTCATTACATTTTATGGATAGTGTTCAATACTTATTCTTTGGCATTTATTAAGGTTTTGAGTTGATGTTTGGGTTAGATTAGTTGGTGTTTGCTAATATCGATTGATTATTGCTTGTGTTTAGGTTGTTAATGAGATTTCACCAAGCATGCATTTTGAGTTATTCTTGGAATTCATGTTAGATCAGCATTATGTTTGAGAAACCTTTTCTAATCAAATCCATGAGTTGCTAATCTGGACTATAAATTTTATGGAAATATGGGTTTTCATTCAATTAGGGTTTAGAAAATTAATACGGATTGGTCAATTAATCACCTTTCTAGAAATATGAAAAATTAATTGATTAATCTTAAGTAACTACTCACTTTGAGAAAGGGGTTTTTACTTGATGCGTCATTGATAGAAAAGCTAAACCCAATATCAAGTTGGATCTGCAAGAATAAATTTAATTGATAGCATATATTCAATTAATTCCTGAATCATTTCGCTTTAAATCGATTTCATTTTAGGGGTTGGAAATCCTAAGATCTCTATTGAGTAGTTTAATTTTCTTTTTCTTTATAAACCTAAAAATCAAACTCATCAGTTTGCCTAAGTACGATTAATACTCATATAGCTGAGAGCTAGCCCTCCTTCCTTTTGGATTCAACCTAGTACTCCCCAATTTTTATTATTATATATGCACCGGGTACATTAGCCGGTTGTTTTTATGCTATAAAAATAGTCTTTAACAAAAAGGTGTATTATATGTATGTACTTGAAATTCTAAATTATATAGAAGTGAAGTTTATCTTCCAAAACTAACTAATATAGAAGTATTTCCGAAGTTTCTAATATTAGAAATCACTACAAGTTATACAATTTTGTTTAATATTGCATGAACAGATTTTGTGGGTGTTTATGACAGAATTCAACCTTCAATATAAATAAATTCTATATGTTTTAGAACTTATGATATTAACAAATTACTTTTTAAGTTTCTCTCCTCGTATTGTTTATAGTGAATATATAAAATAATGTAATTTTTCATATTGTATGAAATATATATAATATTATAAAAATTGAAGCCTAAAAAAATATATACAGATTTCATAGAAAAATTTGCAAGTTTTATAGGGTACCCTATGTCCTATAAAACATATAGGGTACAATGTACAATATTGGTACTGGGTATCACAAGGTAGGCTCCGAGCATAAAGTTTAATACTTTGCTTCATACCTTATCTACTATGTGTCCATTCACCTTTGATTAATGTAATAAAACTAGAAATTTATACCTAATTTGAAATTATGTTTTGATGAAAATATTCATTAGTAAAATATTCTATAAAAAATAATTGCCTGCTCTAATTGAAAACTTGATGTGTTAGGTTTGTTTCTAATAAATTTTATGTGCCAATATGAGTTCATAAAATAATTGTTTAATACAATTATGATAAGATATAAAGTCTAAATAATGTGATCTAATAAGGTTATAAACTTTAATATGTTATATTGAGTTATTTCATGTGTAGAAATCACATCTACGAATTCATTTGATTTATTCAAATTCCACATTTATGGACTCGAACACATTTCCTCAGATTTGTGTAAATTTGTTTGTTGCATAATCTTATAAATGGATTACTCGGTCTAAGAATTTAAGGTTTAATAAATATCAACAAATGGAATCAAAGCGATCTTATGTAAATTAAAGTCATAAAGTTATTTTGATTGATAATTATATAGAGATATTGTCCCTAATTTTTTATATTGGAATTTTTAGCATGAAAAGAAAAGAGCGAAAAGAAAAACTATCGTAGAATTAATAATCATTTATTGACTTCTTAACTAGTGTAAACAACATGCCTTTAAGTAGGCTTATAAAAGAGATAAAGCTTTTAAAATAATAACATGAATGAATAATGATTAAGATTATGGGAGAGTAAGGATGGTTTTGTTTTGCGTTTAACAATGGTGATTGTTTATATTGATAAAACATGAATTAAAGTACATCTTTAATTGAATTTGGATGACACATTACTTCGTAATTTGATGTTGATCTCAAAAAATGTGTTATTAAGGTTATTTAATTCTTAAATTATGTTTTTGTCATATGATTAAAGTTTAGAGTTACACGATTTCAAATTTAAGAAATTTGAGATGAATTGCTCAGCTTGCAACTATGCACAAGCAAAACATGGTCATGCTCTTTGGCAGTGTACCTCTCTAGTTAAGAGTAAACATGATGTCGCATAAAATACGTCGTGTTGAGGATAAATAAGTGTTAAGAAAAACGAAGAGAAATACGATCGTATTCTTACCTATGTAAATCTAGGTTCAAAGTTAATGCGCTTAAGGTTACATAAGATGTTCGACTCAAGAACATGGCCATGTTCTTGCTGTACCTTTCTAGTTAAAAACATGTAAGGTACATGACCAAAAACACGATCGTGTTCAAAGCCTTGTACCTCTTCGATTGCAAAGGTCAAGAACATGGCCAAGTATATGGCCATGTTCAAGACCTTCTACCCTCATAACATATCAAAAGAAAATGGAATGGGGAACCTAGAAACCTTTGGTTTGTGCTCCCACCACAAAATTCCTAGAATATTTGGAATTCAAATTTTACAATTTTGTATGTATTATTTTAAACAAGTGATTGCAATAGCATTTTACCAAGTAGTCTCTCCCATGAAAGTCATCTATTTTAGATAGATAGAATAGATTGAATGCATGTGAATCATGCAATATTGAAGACCTAACGGAAGGTTAGTATTTAGTCAATTTACATGTGCACTTGCGATGATAAATGTGTAATTGTTATTTGAATTTCCCCATAAATGACCGATCAATCTAAAGAAAGGTCTAATCATTTAACAAGAAGTTACTATCGATATTTGATCACTGCATCAAGAGTACCATTTACAAATTAACATTTTTTTATCTAAAGACTATATGACAAATTTATATATTTTGGTTAGAATGTAAGTATAGTTTTGTTTTGTTTACTTTTGTTGTTTGTAGTTATTGGTTCTACTTAATATATCTACCAATATAAACTCAATTCCCATGTTGAATGGCATAAATTGTAAGACATGGCTAGAGAACATGATAATAGTTCTTAAAATCATGGATCAGACCTTGTATTAAGGGAAGATCAACCCATTGCTATTATAGATGAAAGTATCTCTAATCAAAAGAGGCATGTGAAAAAGTGAGAAGGATCAAATTACAAAAGTCTAATGATCATGGAGCATTCTATCTTGAAAGTATTCAGGGTCACTATGTCCAAAAAGATTAAGATGACTAAGGAGTACCCTCAAGACCATAAGAAAATATATGTTAGGAATGAAAAAACTAAAAATAGTATACTATTGGCAAAACTTGTCTCAATAAGGTATAAAGGGAAACAAAAATAATTATGGAGATGTCTCATATAGTATCAAAACTCAAGGTATTAAAATTGGAGATTTCTTCTAGCTTATTAGTCACTTAGTTTTAATATTGCTTCCTACACAATTTAGTCATCAAGATGAGTTGTGATTGTTAAAAGGACTCTTGGTCTTAAATGAGCTCATCTTGTACCGTGTTCAGGAAGAAGAGAGATTAGACCATGAGAAAGTAGACACCACCAAAAAGAAACCACACAAGGAGAATGATCAGGATGTTTATTCCTTTTGCAGTAGCAAAAGCCAAATGAAGAAGCATTATTCTAGCTATCATGCTTTGCATGTAAATAAGGATATGCTTTTGAATTTTTTTTCCCTTAGGTTAATTTGACTTTAGTACTTAGAACACGTGGTGAATAGATTCAAGTGCAATAGCTCATATCAATGTGTCTATGCAGAGTTGCCTGAGTTGCCGAAATCTCAACGATGATAAAAAGATACATCAATGTTAGCGATGATAAAAATCCGAGGTTAAGGTAATAGAACATTTTAGATTTTCCAAGAATTTTTTGTTTATATATTTAAATGATACTTTTATTGTACAATCTTTTAAATGGAATTTGATTTCTATTATTACATTAGACAAATTAGGTTATACTTATTTATTTGGTAATTGCCAGTTCAATCTCTTTTATGATTTAAAACCTATGGGTACCACTTCCTTGTTTTATAGTGATGATATATATGTGATGAATACTTTTGTTTCATATAATAAGTCCTTGCATGTTTGCACTTAAAATTTAAATTGTAAATTAATTAATGAGAATTCAATTCATTGTGGCACAAGATATTAAGCATATCTCTAAAAGAAAAATAGAGAGACTTGTATTCGATGGTATTCTCGATCTCATTAATTTTATAGATTTTGAAATGTGTATAAATTGTATAAAGGGACAACAAATAAATGCTGAGAGATTAGGTGCTAGTAGAGCACAATAAGTCTTGAAACTAATTCATATGGATCTCTGTGGACCATTCTCTATGGCTTCTTGGAATGGTTAATAGTATTTTATATTATTCATAGACGACTTCTCTTAATATGGCTACCTGTTTAATATTTATAAAAGTCCCATCATTAGATGTATTCAAGAATTATGGCTAAAGTTAATAATCAATTTGGCAAAAGGATTAAAAGTGTCAAGTCTAATAGTGATGGTGAATATTGCAGTAGATATGATAAATCAGGTGAAATGTCTAAGTTCTTTGCTAAATTTTTGAAGGAATGCATTATCATCCCATAGTACACCATGTTGGGTTTACTTTAAAGAATGGTATTACTGAGAGATAAAACAGAACGCTTAAGAATATGATGAAGAATGATGAGTCATTCTACCTTATCAAGATTAGTCCAAAGAGAAACATTGAAAATTGCAATATACTAAACTCAATAAGGTACCTATTAAGGTAACTAAGAAGACCCCTTATGATTTTAGATAGATAAAAAGATCCATTAAAGAAATCCACTAAAGAAGAGAATGCAATTCCAAATAATCACGTTATATTTCTTCAGGAACATAAGGATGACAATAAAATGATAAAAAAGATCCAATCAACTTCTATCAGCTAGTTCAAATTCTCAAAAGTTGATAGATGTCATGAATGAAGAAATGAACTCCATGAAGGATAATGACATATGAGATTTGTACCATTACTTAAAGGTAAGAAAACCTTCGATTGCACATGAATATGCAAAACAAAAAGAATTTGAAAGGCAATATGAAAAGGTATATGGCACGTCTTGTGGCTAAGATTTTCACACAGAAAGAAGCTCAAAAGACTCTTTAAAGATTATAATGATACTTATAGTACATTTCATTCTTGAGTAGCACCTATCAAATATATAGACAACATTCCTCAATGGTGATATTGGTGAAATGATAAACACTAAATTATCCTTTATTGTATGTGCCAATTAATAATTAATTCGATTGTTTTGGTAACTAATTTTATGAAAATAGCACTTGAAATATTCTTAGTTTGATTTCAATCTTCCAAACTATACATAAATTTAAAATAAAGAATTTGATCAAGTCCACATGCTTTAGAGGTGAAATGAACAAAATTTAAAGTATTTTGTACTAGACATAAGCTAAGACATGATCGTGTCAAAAGTGGTAAGAAATTTCTAAGGAAGAAGAATTGACACCGGACATGACACAATTGTGTATGTACTTGTGTTACACCCAAGGTTCAAAGTTTTACAAGCTAAATTCAACACAACCATGTCGCAATAGGGAAACTTGTGAACAATGTCGATTTAGACATGTTCGTGCACATTAAAAGTTAAAATCTTAAGTTCGAAAGTTAATTTTAAGAGACAAAAGTTACCTAACCTAAAAAGAAAGAAGATTTTCCATTTTACAAAGAGGGAATTTTCCATATTTGAAGACTTGTAGCTTTTCTATTCAGGAGAGATTACAACTTGTCTATTTTGAAGATCTAACTTACTAATTTTGAAAGATTCACTTTCAAGATTTGAAAAATTCAACTTTTCATCTTTGAGAGATGCAACTTTACCATTTAAAGAGATTTTAAATTCCTATTTCACTTTATGCAAAGCTCTACAAAAGAGAAAGATTGAATTTCTACGACATACTTACATACCCACACGTATACTTAAACTTTTGTAAGACAATATTTTGGGCTTTACTAAAGTTTGCAAGATTGAGTTTGTAACAAGAGGCTTGTTGATATATTTTATGTTTCTATTATATATTATGCCTTATAAATGAGTAATTTTTTTTGCTTAGATTTTGATGAATCCTACAATTTCTATATAATTTTTTTATTATTAGTATTGTCTTCAATCATTGTTTATTTTTTTTAATATAATTGTATGTTTTGCATGTTTATCTTGAATTTCTTGATTTAATCTCACATTACTTGATTGAGAAATTGCTTTTATGATATGTCAACATAAATAAAGAGGGTTTCAGATAGTTCTAGAGATAAAATAGCACTATTCTCCTAAATTATGGTAAAACAAAATATGGAAATTCATAGAATAAGAATATAACTTTAAAGGTTTTAATTAGAAAGAGATTCCAATTAATCAACTTAGGAATAGTAATTAATTTTGTTGAGAGAGATTTTGATTGCAATTAAGAATTCCCATTGATCAAGAAAATCAATAATTTAATTGAATAATCCTTTGCATGATTACGTAGAGACCTAGTGGGTGTTCAGAATATAGATATTGTTGCAAACTTGATATATATTTTATGATTTTTGCCTTGTGTGGATAGTTAGTTAATTATTGATTGATTTGTGAAACTTGATTTATTAACTAAGCAATAGTATAAAGGTAATTACTTATATTCACCAATCCTTATAGGAACAATACATGTACTTAAACTCTATACTATAAGCATCAATGGATACACTTGCCTTTGCAATTATAATTTAAAATTGACTCTAAGATTTTTATCTTGTTAATGATTGTTATTGCTATTGCGATCATCATACCATGAAATGAACTATATGGTGCAACAAAAAAAAAATTTGAATCAGAAGATTCAAAGCAAATGGTTCGCAAATTAGTGAAATTCATCTATAGACTCAAGCAAGCATCTCATTAAAGGTATCACAAATTCTACGGAATCATTGTTTTGTCTTATTGTAAGATGAATACCGTTTGTGTTTTTATAGATGTGTGTCTGTAAATACTAGTTATATTTGATAGTTGAGTAGTTTTTGGAATAATTACCAACTATTATCACCATTTATTAAAATTGTATTAATACTTACACATAATCCATGCATATAAGCTTGTAGGAACAAACTCAATTGTTGTAGATTACTTAGTAAAGGTTTGCCATCTAAGGTCTTTCTTGACCATGTTGCTCATATGGATGTTATGTATTTTTATGGTGTATGGTTTTTCTAGGAGTTTGTATTTTATGATAGTGCTCATTGTTATGAACATTCTACATTGTCTACAAACTACGATACAATTAAGGTTAAATTTTCACTTTAAATTTATTTTTCAATCATAAGATTTCTAGTTATGTTCAATTTTGAGCTCATATAAGGTTGATCTCCCTAAGGTATGAAGTTGGACTAGTTGGAAAAGGAATTTTACAAACATTAAATGTAATTTTCATGCTATACTTTCATACTTGGTCTATCTCATTCAATTACGTTGATATATGTAATCATTGATAGGGTCAATTAATTATGAAACCCATTTTAGTTCTATTTTGACATGATCAGTGGATCAAATTGTTTAGTGATACATTCAATGATGATAGCAAATTTTTCAGTTATTATTATTATTGCCTTGTTTTGTTTTAATATTGTCTTCAAACTAAACATTAAATAAAAAAATTACTAAACAAACAAAATAAATGGCCTATCCTAAGTCAACTTTGTTGGAAAAAGATTTACAAATACTAACACCTTATATGTAAGAGTTGTGTACAAGTATTATTACCATTTTAATAAATGGTGAAAATAATAGGTAATTATTCCAAAAACTACTATGTATCAAAATATTACTAGTACTTATAGACACCCATCTAAGTATATAGTATCTTAGTACATTATTGAAATCTTTTTATTTAGATTGAATCTATTTCTAACATGATAAGTTTATTGAGGAAAGTTGAACTATAGAGTTAAAACACAAACGATCGAGTTGATTGTGATTGTGGTTTGATGGAATCCTCTCAAGCTTTATACATTGCATTTGCTCCTAGGTATATGAACTTATTAACGGGATATAAGGACTAGTCAAATTCTATATGTTCATAATTTTTTTTTTTTTGGGAAAAAACATAATGCATTAACATAAATAGTAATTACAAATATTTACATAAAAACTAGTAGCATCCAGCTACTAAGCAAAGGAGTACCCTTAAGGTAAGTCTTGTTCCAAAATGGACAAAACATTCATGTGAGGAAATTAAAAGGAAAAACAGCTGAATCTTCTTCCATGGAATGATAAAATGTAGCCAAATAGCTACATCTGAATTCAACTTGATAGGTCTTTGCCCAATTTCGCACCTGCTGCAACCGAATGATCTTTACCCTGCCACTCAAGAGAACATTATGGTATTTCAACATTGGGTTATCATCTACCTTTAATAAAACAACGGCAGCACTAGAACAAAATTGATCTTAGGTGTTTAGTAAATTCCCATAGCTCTACAAAAAGGATTTCAGTTATTCTAATCCTCCTTGCAAAACCATAAAGCAAATCAACTTGGTTGTCCGGAACAACACCTCCAATGGCTACTTCATTGGTGTTTATTAGAAATGAACAAATTGTACTAAATTTAAATCGACCCCTCAATTGGGATTGCTATTTAAGATTCATAAGCTAAAATACTAATCAAATGCTCCAGACAGTTTAGCAACCCTTTTGCTAGAAATAGTTTCTCAAATGGGGAAAATATAAAAATTTGTACATGAACTCTATTAAAAAAACTCATAAAAAAATTTAATTTAATATATGAACTTTAGAATAATTAATTTAATTTTTATTCAAACTTTTTGGATCTATTTTTTGCTATCTTACTATTATCTTTGTTATATTTCTTGACATAAAAAAAAATGTACCAGTTCTAACAGAACAATATAAATTCAATAATAACTATCTCTTACATGTCAATAAAGAGAACATACAATATTAAAGAAATAACAAAAATAGAAGAAAAAAAATAATTAAGACATTAAATTAACCAATTTTTCCATTATAAATTTAACATTTACCCTTTAAAAAAAATTATATGGCGAGCAATATTATCGCCATTTGTCAAAATAATTTTAATACTAAAATAATAGGAATAGATCCCGTTTGGTCATCGAATGCTGCCAAGACTCTCGAGACAGCCATCTCTACAAGTTGTGCAATAGTGGGTCCTATAACCATGCAAAAGAATCCTTATTGAATAAGCAATCGACTAGCAAACAACAAAGAAGACATCAAATATCAAATCTAGCTTCAAAGAACAAAAAGCTTCCCACCTTCGAGGAGGTGACCATATATCTAAATTCTCACTTTAATCTAAAGCATGCAGATAACAAAACTGCTAATGCTCGCATCATACAATGTAGTATCTGGTCTACACTAAAGTTAAAAGACATCAAAGAAGAAACACTACCGGGCTGAACACAGAATAAAACAACACCGGCTATTTACATGGAACATTACATAACTAACCAACACTATACATAACAAGTTAATAACACAACTCGATGCCTCTGAACAAGTCATAATCCAAAAATGCCTTCTCTATACATAAGAAGGACGCATTACTGTCCAAGCACCTAGCACACTAAGAAAAAAGACTAAAATAGCAACCGATCGAAAGACATTAACACGTGACCACACTGAGCGTACCACAAAAGCCTTCCGGGAAAAAAATGATGCATGGTTCAATTTGGAAACTTTCTCATACGAGTCTAAACCACGCATCTTCCCATCTTTTAACTCCGAAGAAGACTTCCTCTTTCCACTAGAATCAGTATAGGGAACATCCTTCACTTCATCCACAATACCAGCTGCATCATCAGTGCTCGATGCTCCATCAACACCACTATCAAGTTCATGGAACTCATTACCTTCCTGCATTCAGGCTCCGCGATTAGACAACAATCCATGAAGTCATTACACTTGAAAAAAGCTGCAGTGGCAAAATATCACAAAACAGTTCCAAACTAACTTACCTCTGTGACAACGGATTCAGATTTCTGCTCATCAATACTAAAAGTAACATCTAGTGGTTGTCGTCCGCAAGTCATTGGCCCAATCTGAAGTTTACACTGTGCCCGTATTCTTCTTGGTGCCGTGCCCTGCCCTGAGTTAAGCCATGAACGTTGAAATTGTGGTCGAGACCTTATTCTAATTCCAGTATCAGAAACATCACTATTATCAACAACAGTTGTGTGGCTGCTCAGATCATTAAGGTGAATGCTGTGGCTTTGGTCCATGTCAAACTGAGATGGCAGTGCATCATTCTTGGGATGGCTTTGTAATAAAGAATTGGAGTGGTAAGTTTTATGCAGTTGGTAATTTTGTTGAGGAGCTCCCATCACTAAAGAAGCTTTCCTCTCATGGTCCAGTTCTGACGATGCATCTTCTATCTTACAGCCAAGCTGTAGTATAGAAAAAGTGACATTAGATATAGCACTTTGTCAAAAGAAAAGGTTTGCCACTAAAAATTTTCTGGAATGATTAATCCAATGAATAACAAATGCAGCGAGAAGCAAACTGCCACAGCCTAAAATCTAGCCGCGTTGATTTTAAGACAATTAAATACCTCTTGCCCAGCTGCTTTGACTTCTGATATACCACAATGATGACTGGAGACATCTAATGCATCAATCCCACAGCCAAGAGCTGGATTCTGCAGGCTCTCAGAGTCAAAGGCAATGTCGCATTCATGGTTCAAGATAGTGTCCAAGAACTTGGCTACATATGCAGCATCAGCTTCATTTACATCATGCTGTGGCAGCAGAGCACAAGGAGGGATGATTGTATTGTTATCAGCAACCTTATCCATGTAGGAAGATCCTATATTATCTACTGTGTGCAAGGGAGACGGTGAAAATATAGGTGGCAGCATTGTGTCCCCAAAGAACTTCGAATAATCATCCTCCAGTACAGGTCCCTGAATTGATAAATATGATTTTAAAAAAGTATAAAGTCAGTACTTAGACTTCGAAGTTAGCCAGAAGTACACAAAATTAAGCATTCTAAATCCTTTTCCTTACCCCACTAAGCATTACCTCCTGGTCCTGATCTTCTGCTTCATCATTATATGAACGTGCCTCATCCTTTATGGAAGGACTCTCCTGAGGTGCCACCACGTCTGAATCAGTATTCTCAGGAGGAGTAATAGCCACAGGCGAGGAAGGCAGTTCTTCTGTTTCATCTCCAGGGCCTTTAACTGTCTCATCGTGCTTTTTGAACAATCGGCAAAGGACAAATGCACACTGTAAAAAATCGCAACATGGTCAATCAAGATCATAGACGATAAAGCTTCAGTAATTATTTTAGTGACTTTGATTCTCATGCAAGGTGATTCCAGCATAAATTATCTCATGACTGTTTAGGACCCTAAAAAAGTTTCTCACTACTAGATGTAGCCGCCAAAACCTCCATTCCCTCTTAACGCTGATACTTTCCTTCTCTTCTTCACATTCATTCAGACAGGGAACTTAAATTTGTCATAAAAATGGCTAATTTTGTTTTAACTACATCAAACTACAATGAAATATGGCTCATGGAATTTCCATTCCCCAAATAAGCACAAAAAAGGATGCTTATAAGCATTATTCTAGTGGACACTAGGACTAACCAAAATGCTTTATTCATCAGATCAGTGGGTTGCTCTTTTCAGTTAAACTACTCTAAAGACAATGAAATCAACCAGAGGCTGAATTTAACATAACACAAAAGTTTAAACTTAAACCTATTCTGGCTTGTTTGATTTGCGTAGAGAATACTTCTAAGAGCGTATCAGAAAAATGTTTTATAAACTTGCTTTAGTGTTTGATATAATGAACATTCACAATACCTTTGCAACAACCTTGGAAAGAGGAATTTTATATAATTTCAACTCAGGTACAGGTTAAACAAAAAGTCAAAATCGAGCAATTTTTATAGCTTGACAGAGCCAAAAGATCATCACATTCAACACCCAAAATACAATCCAAGTGCCTGGGTAAGAAAAATGAAAAGAAAAATTTTAAGAGCTTGATTAGATGATCGAACCTGGCCAGGACGAGTCCCATCGAGCTCCTCCAATGTGGTCCTATACTCGTGCATAACCCAATTAGTCCTCTTTCCTTTAGGAGCACGGCCAGTGTAAAAAACCAGAGTCTTCTTCATCCCAATCAAAGCAGCTCCAGACTTGATTCTCCTATCTTTCCCAGTTGCTTTCCAATACCCAGCTTTTGTGGCTCTATTCAATCTGTGTCCGTTCGGGTATTTCTTATCTCTAGGACAGAAGAAGAACCACTCCGGATCACTTGTTCGTATAATCGACAAGTCTACACAACACAAAACACCCAAGAAAACATAAGCATCAGTTATTGTCAAGGACCCAGCTTTGGTAATAATTCGCGATCATAACACAATAATTGTTCATAGCATAAGCTAATTATCAATTCAATATAAGATCCAAATAGCATAAGACTAGATTGTTGAATTAGGGTAGCTCAAATCTTATAGAAAGTCATGATCTTTAAAAATATTAAAGTAGGACAAGCACAATGTATGTGAAAAAAATAGAAACAATATAAGATTTAAAAAACAAAAGTCCACAATAAAACCCAGAAAGCAAACACTTAAAAACAGTTATATTAGAACAAAAAAATTATGATCTTTGATCAAAATTAATAAATCAAATTGGACACATACCCAAAACCAAAAAAAAAAACGAAGAAAGAAAACAAGTAGAAATGGCACAGACCAAATCATGAATTACAATAATTGATGATCATGAAGAACAATAATACCCAGTAATGAAACTTGTAAAATACTAAACGATAACCCCAAAAGTTACTATCTTTCTTTAAGATTATTGGGGGGGAAAAAAAGTCGTTTCCTTTTTTTACCTGGTAAATCCCAAGGTTCCCATTTGCAGACATCGATTTCTCTAATAACTATAACTTCTTTATCATTCCCATTAATTTTTAGACGTAAATAATAATTCACAAGCTCTTCATCGGTGGGTCGAAACCTAAATCCCAGAGGCAAAGCGTTGTACGACAGCACTGCCATCACATAGGACGACAATAATAACCAACTTCAACTCACGGTCACAAAAAGCAGCAAACTGCGATCTTCTTCTTCTACTTCTTCTAGAGAGCGAAACAGCTGTGTGAGAGAGAGTGTATTTGTAAGGTCTACGATGGCTTTTTCCAGGCAAATATAAGATTAGCTAGAAGGAGGAAAGTGCAGAGAAAGTGACCGTGGCATAGACAGAGGGAAGTGATAGAGAGAGAGAGACCGCGTAATTCATTTCCTCGGATATTCCGTGTGAAGATGTTTGACCTGATTTTATCATTTTATTACGGAAATACCACCCTCGGAGAGGGGATGATTTGGAGGATCAGTAGGGGTAATTTCGGAATTAATGACAAACGTGGAGACGAAGTTACAAGGGAGTGTACGCTGGCTAGCCAATGGGAAAGGAACACGTGGAGAAAGAGACGCAGAAAAAAGACAAACGGTTGGGACCTAGAGGTATTACATGGTGCCATGTCGGATGGAAACTGTGGATTCTGCTTGGAAGGAGTTGGTTTGCTGGTTTGGTACTTCACGCCGTGAAACTGTCCGCGTAAATTTGATCCATCTTTCCGTCAATTTCCATGGATGGCGTTAAATTTTACAAGCATCGGAGAAAGCTGTTGGCTTTTCTTCCAGAGTTATACTCCTACTACTCTTTGAATATTTTGGGGGTAAATAGAAAGTGGATAGAGAATTTGGATTTGGTGTATCTAATTAAAAAATTAGGTCCGATTATTAAATTATAAGAGTTTTTTAGCTATTTATTTAATTCACGATATAACTTTAGAATTCCATTGAAGAATATATTGTATCATTACAATAATATAAAGCTCAAACTTAAATTTGAAAATAAAAAATTAATATAATATTGATTTTTCAGCTTAATTTTCTTTAAAGAAAATTCTATAGTCTCAAATATTTTTTTAATAGGACCATTCTTGTATGATTTATGATCAATTCGAATGTAAATCTAACAATGATCCAACCTTTAAAATGTGTTGTTATACAAACTTTTTATAATCAATTTAATGTAAGACTATAAACTAAACGGTTCATGGCAAAATTATATAAGTAGAATTGCAAATGAGTTGTGCTACTTATAAGTAATTCAAATTTGACTCATTCAGTCCCGACTTTGCTCAAACTCATTCAATAAACAAGCTGACCACGAGCTCAAAATAAAACTTACTTAGTTAAATGAGCTGAGTTTGATCTTTTCTTTAGGCTCGTGAGCCAGATTCATTAAGAGTTTGCTAACTGACTCATGCATGGTTTTTTTTATAGTATTAGTTTATTATATATTATTATTTGTATTCATATATTTATATGATATTATATAAAATTATTTATATTAATATGATATTATTAATATAATTATATATAATGATTTACATAAACGAGCCTAAATTCGAGCTCGAGCTTATTAAGTTAAACAAGCCTAACAAAGTTAGTTTGAGCTCTGCGAATCCTCATCAAACTTGGTCTCGAGCCTCTAGTTTCTAAACTTATTAAAAACTCAACTCAAATTGACCTCACAAATTTGTCAAAAGGATCGAACCCAAACCTTTAAAAGCTTGACTCAATTTGGCTCGTTTGCAATCTTACATGAAAGTTCTTTTTGCTTAAAGTGTTATTTACCTAGTTATAGCATTAATTACTAAAGGTTATACTGTAATAAATATACTATAATAAATTACGTATTAAATTTAATCTAATTTTGAATTTAAAAAATTCAACATATATGAAATGACTTTAAAAAACTAAAAATGGCATTCTCATAAAATAAGCCGAATGATATCAAAGCACTATAGATCAAACAACCTCACACTCACACTCGCACACTCTCTCTCTCTCTCCCTATATCTATATATATGTATATGTATATATTCCAAATCTCAAAACAACTTGTTGTTATAAGTTACAATAATTTTCACTCTCTTATGCATGTACCCTCGTGCCTTCAAATTTCTAGCTAAATAATATTGCTTTCAAATTTGTGATGATCACCTATATTATGGTGTTCGATCAATAGGTTACTAATGATAAAATCAAGAGAAGAACCTCTAGACTTTTGAGACAATCATAATGCAATAAAACTAGCTCATTTTAGTCAACAAAGCTAATAAACTTGTGCTTATAGATCTATTTTTATATGCTCTTATTATTAGTCAATATCCTATGCGATTGGCCTCTCTATTGTTTTAGGTTATTCACCAATTCTAATAGAAAAATGGATTCACTCTATAAATCCAAGGTAAGACCAAGTAAGTTACGTTAAAGTTTCTTACTTATTATGAGGAGTTCTTTTAATTACTTTCTTGGATCAAGGAAATTTTTTTCCCTTCGCACCTTTTGCTTTTAAAGTCTCTTTTCCTTTTAGTAATGGACTTTATTTTCTCCTAGGGCTGAGTCATAAGATAAGTTTTTTCTTTCCTTGAAACTGTAAAGGAAGAAATGAGAAAGTGTTCTTATTTGGTATGGAGTTAAATCAATGTAGTTTACACGCTAACTACAATACATTGAATTGATATTAATTTAAGTGAGCTCATCCATTACAAGTGGGTTCAAACTTTATTGCACTAGAAAAAACTATGGTGTGGACTTCCTCTAAAATATCTTGGATAAAGGATTAATATTTGTCTAAAGCCGCACAAGGCAGGCCCCTTCAACAAAGCCCACCCTTCTATTCTTTTCCCCTTACTTGCTATGCACTTCTTGGTTATCACCTAATGGTTTTTTTTTTTTTTGTTCTAAAAAAATACTAAATATTTTTAATAATTACAACCAATCGACAAATCTATAACATAGATGACTATGATCATAACCTTGCTCTTAAAAATTATTATAGATTAAATTGTAAGAATTTTATTATTGTTATTAAATTCCATGGATCCTTTAAAAGCCCATACAGTGGGCTGCGCAATCCTCTAATATAGTTGTTGAATTTCCATCAAAACTTAAAATTTCCTTTTTCATTAATTAGAATCATACTAAGACGATCTAATTGATCCTAGTACTGAACATAATTAAAGAAAGTTTCTGAAAAAATTCTTTAAAAACCATCATTTTAAAACATAAGAGCCTCTACTAATACAAATAGAAAAATAATAATAATTAGGATCAAATCGACAGGCCAACCGTGAATTAGCTATCGATCCACTGACTTTTTAAAAAAAAATTAATCTCCAAAAAATCTAGTTAGCAAAGGATTTGGATTCGAGTTAATACATTACTTTTAATGGATATCACTTGGGGCATTTAGAAATTGAAGTGCCCTAATAAAAATACTATTCTCATTTTATTTTAGAAAATAATTATAATGTCAAGAATCAATAAAATAGTAAAAAATAATTTAAAAATTACCTAATATTTACAAAAAAAATATTTGAAAATTGATAAAAATCAATAAAATTAGTAAAAATTATCAATAATGTGAAAAATCATCAAAAATAAATATTTTAAAATAGCAAAAATTTATTGAAAATGCCACAAATGTGAAAAAGGAAAAAAAAAATATTTTTATTTTTTTTAATGGTTGCCTCATAGGTGTTTACTTATTTACTAACTAAAATCAAATCCTTATAGTTTGCTTTTTACTTTTATAAAATTTTAGTGTGTTGATTAATTTTAATTATAAAAAAAGTGCTAAGCTCTTGTTTTCTAATCAAATTAAGTTTTTACTCAAGGAAAATCCTAGAATGCTTAAACTTGAAGGTTCAGTTTTTTATTAAAAAAAGAAAAGAAAAACTAAGTGCAAGTCTTAAACCTTGAGAGAAATAGCAAATAAATTTATGCAATACAAGTCTTAGATATGCCAGATATGCAATCTTTAATAAGGACATGCAAATTTTTAGTAAATAAATTATCTTTATGCATAAAATGAATTTTAGTTAAAATATGTCATCATTAATCTTACTTTATAGCTTAGTTCTCAAATGAATTTTAGATAAGACAACTCGAGTTAGACTCTTATAGAGTATCTATTGTTTGCTACTTTGATAAATTTGTACAAGCACAGCTACACTAAGCTTTGACATATCTTCAAGTTCAGCTTGACATTGACTTACACAAGACTATACCAAAGCTTTTTTTTGTTACTTGGATCTAGTGTTGCAAATCGTATTTTTTGTTGTCCTTTAAAGCTAATTTTAATAGATCTACTAGCTTAAATCACGATGTCCTTTGGAGTGCTACTCAAATTTGCTACAAACAAGTCAGATTCTGATTGCTGGTTGATGTTATGCACTTTGATAAATTCCTTAGACACTATTAATGTTCAAGTGAAACTTGAGTAAGATCTCCCACAACTATTGCTTGATGATGAAAGATTAGGAGCTTGGTCCTACATTAAGAAAAAAAAGAAAAGAAAAGAAAAGAGTGAACATAATCAGTATTGATTCATGAATTAGAGCTTGTCTCATCCTCTTTTCATAACTTGGCTAATCATGTGTGAGCTATTGTTCGACTTGGATATTGCTGCTACTCTTGTTTAAGTTGTTTTGCTTGATGAGTCATGTGCTCTATCATAGCATGAAGGATTTTAGATCTTCAGTTAGAGCTTAGCTCAGTGTCATTTTGTGACATCTATTGCCTTATTAAGAAATGGAAGAATGAGCCACTTAACATGTGCTTCTTTTTTAAGTTGCTACAAATAATAGATTGAAACTTTAAGTAAGTCTTGTGTAGATTTGCTCGAATCAGGTGATAAATTCTAGTTACTTGGCTTTAACTTTAGCACGTCAATTTTTTTATGGAGGTCATTTTTGGAACTCAAGTAGATGTGTGAGTTATTGTAGCTTTACTAACTCTGTTCTTTCTACTTTAGCATTAGTGGTGTACTCCATTTTGAATTTGCACCTCTCAAAAAAACTCATATTTGATATTGGTTTGATCTCCAGTTATGGGTATTCTTAGCTACTACATTTATGCCCTCAAAAACAAACCGTGGGTGCTTCTCTAACCGAAGCAAGCACTCAAATGAAACTTGATGGACGTTTCAGTTTTGTCACGACACTTTAATTGCAACTTGAACACAATATTGTAGAAAAGCTTAAGTGCTCAATTTTGCTTTGGACTTGGTTACACTAATTGACTTGTGGAGCTCAGGTCAGACAATTGCTACTGTTTGAGAGCTTCAATTGCTTGAAATTAGATTTGGTTTGCTACTCTTTGGATCTCAATGTATCTTGACATTATCCTTGAACAACTCAAAGCTTACTACAGCTTGTAGTTAAATCTTGAATCATGCAAGTGTGCTGTAAGTTAACATGTTTTGGGCACTTTAAAGAAAAAACAGGCGCTTCTTTTGCATTAATGGGCACTGTCAACTTACTACAACGGGTGCTCCTTTTGAATCTTTGGGGTGTTCTATTTTGTTTAACTAATGCAATTCTTAAATCAAATCAAGTTTATTATGTTAGTGAACATCTTGGACTTGTGCATAAGTAATGTAGGTTTGTGAATTTACAGTCATATGGTAGATTTTTTCCCAATTAAATCATGTATGTCTTCAAATTGGGTTTTTATTCATCAATCAAAGTATTTGAGGCAAGTTGTCACTTATGAGTTAGTTTGATCAAGCAATTGCTATCTCTATATGGTAGTTGCGTAGTTGTGTTCTGGTGTAAGTTCTTCATTGCTTGATTATAAGGAATTGAGCAATTACATGGTAAGATAATTTAGTTCAATCTCATCTTATGATTGGTTGGATTGAAGAGGTTGCCAGCTCAACATCTTGTTTGACTTAGTTGTTTGCCTTTGTTATTGTTCTAAATTGAGGTTTAACCATCACTTTGTTCAACTCTTCAATTTTTTCATCAAACTCCAAGCTGCACTTTAATTACTTTCATGGCTTGTTTTAGTCTCCAGTGTACATGTGTGTGGTATACATATGTGTTTGTGGGTAATATATTCTTGTTGGGCTCATAGCTTGCTTAAGTTGGGATTTTATTATATTTCAAGTTCAAATGCTTGTAGTAAAATTTGTTATAATGATAAACTCCCAATGGGTTTATATTTGAAGACATTTTTTTCCTTCATTTAAAGATATTTATTATGGATTAATTGTTTAAGTGATAAATCTCCTTAATGATCTAATCTTAGGATGACTTACCTTTCGTACATGAACCTTGTAGAGGAACATTTTAAGTTTTCAAGCATTGGATTCTCTTAATTAATAGAATGGCTTATAGTAAGAATTTGTTTAACTATTCTAATGGAAGCAGGGGGATTATAGTAGCCTTTAATTTGCATGGTTTTTAGGGATTGTACTTAAGAAAACCCATAAGAGATAGTATAAAACTTCAACTTTATGACATTTCACAAGGTACAAAATTCTTATTATCATATTGAAAAGAATCTTATAGTAAATCTAAAAAATAATCATCATATCTTTCAAAAAGTATTCATCAAATGTAATATAAAAGACCATCTTCTATGTCACTATCTTGAGACTCACATAATGCAAATATACAACTTTAATTTTGAAGCTATATTTATTACCAGTTCTTTTTCCATTCTCTTAACTTGTCCTTAAACTTATTATATGCCACAATACCACCAAGATGCTATCAAATGAGTGTGAACACTGAAAAAGAATATAAGGAGAAAGTTATAATGTTTAAGGGTTCAAAGCATGCCGCATGAAAATTCTGAATTTTCTACACTTTAGGGAATGTGGACAAATTGCATAAAGTAAACCATAAGCATGTGGTAAAGAGGAAAAGCAACCAATTTCGAATTGAAGGACATCATAGTGCTTTGGTGAAACATATGCAACAGCAACCCCTCACCCATGGTTGAATGTTTTCTTTTTTCCCTTTTTTTCTTTTCTTTTTCTTTTTTTTTCTTTAAAAAAAAAGAGGTCAAGGGATCTCGATGTCCATTCCCTAAAAACTAACTTATAGAACATGTTTTCAAGACTATGGTCAACTGGCTATTAAAATAAATAAAATAACAAATATATAAACTATTTTAATGGTATGATCACGGTTGGATATTGATCTGAGCTATTAACAATTGGTATGAGTTAAAACTAAGGATGGAATCATATAATTTTCGTACTTCATCTATATATATACATATATATTTCTTTTTTCCTCTTTCTTCTTATACTCTTCTGACATAAATGGCAGTACTAATGCTATTTTTATTAGAAAAGGTAAGACTACTTTTCAAATTTTGTGCCAAATATGATTTAAATTGATATCGTTTGCTCATCCTTCGACTGAAATGTGTTTACGCGAACCGGCCACTGCCTAGAGACATTGGATGCATGTATGACTAAGACTAATGCAAAAGCAACCGCACCTCTTTTTAACTACTATTCGTACATAAATGAAAAGGAAAATCCGCTTTCTTTTTTCAGCACAAGTTGATAAAAAGGAAGCCTTGTTAAATTAATCACCTTTCCATGATTCCTCTAAGTAAAGTAGTACAGATATCCGTTTTTTTGATAAATATCTATTTAAAAATGATAAAAATATGATGCTAAAACAATCAAAAAACGATGAAATAAATAGACCAAATACATAACACATGGCATATAATAGGTCTATTTGGATAGTCTGTTTTTTATCTGTATCTATATCTGTATCAAAACGATATATATAAATATATCCAATCTGCATCTATATTTTATCTATTTAATTTTTTAGATGAAAATTATCAAATTTTTTTATCTGTATCTATTTTTTGATAAATAATTTGTTAAAAAATGTTTTTAAAAAAGTCTTTATCTATTGATCCAATATCCAATAAATCTGCTTTCTATTTCTTTATGCAACGAAGTTCAAATTGTTTAATCTTTGAAGCATCTTTTGCAGTGTATAATAATTCCAGTAAGAATGATACCCCTTCATCATTTGGGTAATCATGCCATGACATCAGATGTCATACCACCGTGACTGCTGAGAAGGGCTGTAAGCTTGAATGTTAGCGACTTTACAGCTAAATGGCGTCCAAAGACCATTATTATTAGGAAAGTTCTGTAGTAATGTGGATTGACAGTCGATCATTAAAATAGATATAATAAATAATATATTAAGTATTTTATAAATTTAATTATGATTAGATATAAATCTTAACCGTTAAATTATTAACGAGACCGATCTCATAAAAAGGGAGAGAGGGAGAACGATAAAATTTTTCATGTTATTATTGCTGCTGATCCTTGGGAGGAACCAGGTTAACAAGCTCATCAAGTCTTTAGCACCTAGCAATAAATGGAGTCGTTTATTTTTTTCCCTTTTTTCCGTTAATTTTCTGCATTTAAAAAGAAGGGAAAGAAACATGAAGTTGTCGTTTACATGCTTGGCAATGTCCAAAGGCATTTGCTTATGGCATATGTACCTTATATAAATATAAAATGGACCCACGTATAATATAAAGAAATCCTGATACCTTTTCCTATAATCCTTATAAATAAAGTTTAAAAGTTCTTGTAAATGCTCATATAACACCCAAAATTCCTAGTGGCTGGCATTAAATATACTTTTAATAGTAGCTATCTTCTTTTTTTTTTTTTTTCCCTGGCAAATTATTGTTCAGTACTAACATAGCGAAAGCTATCTTTGTATATTATGAACGCAAAACAACTATGTGATTACAGTTTACAAAACCAACATGTATATATGAGGTTTTATTGCGTAAATGAAAAAATAAATATCAAGTGTGGTAAATTCAGTCCCGAAATAAATCATTGATTAGCCGTAAAAGCTAAAAACTCCTAAATTTCATTGTCGTCGCAATTCTTTGTGAGGCGAAGAATTTTGAGGGCTGTTAGGCAACAGTCGGCATAAATTGTGATGGAATTCTTGTTTTTGATAGGTCTGTTTGGTTGGTTCATTGTTCGTGATTTTAATTTTTTTTATCATTTTTAAATAGATTATTTGGTAAGAAATAGATATAGATGAGAAAATATACTTTTTTACTCATAGTTAGATTAAATAAATAAATATAGATGAAAGGCAAATGAATATTAGATAATTTAAATACAGCTTTCGTAGGCAATGAGATGTTGGCTTCTATATTAGATTCTGGTTGTATTTGCAGACACAATGATTCACTAGTGAAAATGGTGGCATGGGACGTGAGATTTAGAGGCAAGATTTGCCTCTGAATATTTCTATAAATAGCACCTCATTGGTGCTCTCTCTCTCCCCCCTCCCCCTGGCATAGGTTCCCCAAGTAACTCCCCCTCTACATTTTACGCCAGCATTTTCATTCGTTATAAATATATATAATATTTTAATTAATTTAATATTAATTTAAATTATTCATCTCTTTTAAGGGTATTTTACAAATCGTTTATTTGAAGCCGGTATTTACAGTACTACTATCACTTGAAGGTTAGTGAAATATTTTTAACGATTTAAATACGTTTACTTGAAAGCTAGTATTTAGATATTTGTTATTTAACGTATATTTAATTTATATATATGTCTTGTTAGTATATTTTTATTCAAGAGTCATTAGTTTAATAATATGATTTTTAGAAGTTATTGTTTGGATATTAGTATTTTCGATAATTAGATAAAAATATATGATACAACAGGGTATGGTCATTAATTAAATACCAATTTGGGATGTTTGCACCAAATTAACACATGATGCATGATTTGACAACTGCACAATATAGAAATTGAACTAGGGATTTTTTACAAGTTACTATAAACTATCAAAAGGCAAATGGATTAATAAGATGCCCTTATAAGAACTGTCTCAATAGCTCATGGTAGTCTATCTGTATTATTGAGTATCATCTTTTGACGAGGGGAATGGCCTAGACCTACTCAAGGTGGATTTATCACGGTGAGGAATACAATGATTTAGTAGACAATGAAGATAAGCTCAATGATGATGTTGTCGGGGGCAAAGGGAGTATTTTGCCTAAGTACCCACACTTTAAAGATGAAGCAGATCAAGAACTTTTGGAGGCCTTTACCGCTAATATGAGAAATCCCAAAGGCAATGACGTTGATATCAGGGATGAAAGCATGAAACTAAAGGGGAGCAGTGGACAAGAATGTTCGAAAATGCAAAGAGTTCAGTGTATCCAGGTTGTACCAAGTACTCTGTATTGTCGGCAATACTTTAGATGATGAATCTAAAGGTTGACGGCAAACAGTCAATGAAGTCATTTAACAATTGGCTTGCTATAATAAAAAGTTTGTTACCAAACAACAATTTCTTATCATCCCCATCCTATGAAGCACACAATATGCTAAAGCAATTGGGCATGGACACAAACATGATCCACACATGTAAAAATGATTGCATACTGTTTCAAAAAGAATTCCAAAATCTCGATAGTTGACTAGTGTGTGGTGAAGCAAGGTGGAAACTTCATTCTAAGAAGCAAAAGACAACACCGGTTAAGATTTTGCAGCATTTTCCACTAATTCTAAGATTACAACGACTATTCATGTGTCAGAAGACAACTCCAAAGATAAGATGACATAAGGAAACTATGTATTCGAGGAGGGTGTGCTGGGGCATCCCATAGATTATGAACAGTGGAAGGGATTTAATGGTAGATACCCTTAGTTTGTGTCGGATCCTCGGAGTGTGCGACTGGAAATTGCTACTGATGGGTTTGATCCTTATGCAAACATGAGCACAACATACATCATGTGTCTAGTTACTCTATATGCATATAATCTTTTACTGTATAGTTGCATGAAGGAGCCATGTCTAATGATGCCTCTTTTTATACCATAGTCTAGATGTCTAGGTAGAGATATTGATATATACCTATAACCCCTTGTGGAAGAGCTAGAAGAGTTGTGGGCAAGTAATGTGAAAACACTAGATGTGGTAGATGATCGGACATTTTGAATACATCTTGATGAGCCAATGTTAGTTACAATCTTATTTTGATGAGAAAATGTATTGAATAAATACTCTATAACTTAGTTAAACTACATTTAATAAGCAAATATTATTTTTGATATGTTTAAGCTTTGATGTACACATATCTGTTTGTATTTGTATGTGCGTTATTCTCTGCAGTTTGTGCACGAATAAATTGTCATGCCCTAGTCTTGATCGTTACCTTGATTGCGAACTTTGTCGAGGGTTCGATTGGTCCAATCGAAGTGTAAATTCAAGGCATAATGAGTAGAACAAAACAAGATGCATATACTTGGTTGTGGGTCACATTGAGGGCTTAATAAGTTTAAACTCCAGGGCACGACAAGTTTAAATCTAAAGCTTGATAAGCACATACTTGGTCGCTAGATAAATTGAGGTGTGACAAGTTTAGGGCACGACAATTTAAAAGATAGTTGTCGCAGACTTTCAAATTCAACCAGTGAAGATTCTTTTGAGGAAAAAACATCTATGTTTTTAAAGCTAATATACATAGAATGTTTTAACGTGTTTTTTGATATAGCAAAAATAAGAGAAACGAGACAGTAGAGCTTAACTTGTATTTATTAAGTAAAAATACTCACTGTTTGTGTTTATTTTTGTTAAGTGAATAGTGCTATAGTAAGATTTGTGAGATAATATTGTAAGATACTATTCATGCATTTGTTTGTAAGTGTTTTAGTGAAGTCCTCATGTGTTGAGGCACTTGTATGAAGTTTTCGTGTGTGAAATAATGTGAAGTCCTCTGTTGTGACGCATTTGTGAAGTCCTCTTGTTGAGGCAATGTGAAGTCTTCTTCGTGAAGTATTGTTGTTTAAATGAAATACGTGAAGTCTTCTTTGAGTGAAACAATTATGGACCATGGCGATTAGGAGATGGGCCAAACTCCACGTTAAATCTAGTGTAATCTTCTCTTTCCCTTATCTCTTTATTATTATTGTTGTAATTGTGCGTAAAAGGATAAAAGAGATAATGGTTGGATAAATGAGCTTAAAATTATTTAAAAAACCCGTTTTGTAGCTTCCGCTTCCACAATACGTGCATGCAATCAAGCCTAGTTATGCATTTTTTATCAACACATGTTACACTATTGTGGACTACCAATGATTTTCTCGCATACGGTGACATTTTTAGGCGAAATGGCTAAGGGATACAAGGCATGCCAGAGATTTCTTCTATCTATTTTTGATATTCAAATTTTCCATTTCTATATTTCTTGGACTTTGATCTTCCATTCTAGTTCATGTGGACCTTAAGACTTATTTTATATTTTTAGTTTGTATTGATGGATGGTATGATGATTTCCATGTTATCCCATGTTAACTTATCATATTTTATAAATCTAGATGTGAACTATATAATAAACGCCAAAACATGAAGTAATGGAGACCTAAAATTAAATTGAATATTTGGTTTTATGTATCGAAGGTAAGATCTCACATTATTATTACTAATTAATTTCAAAAGTAATAAGTAAAATGTATTTTAGTATAAAAAAAGATAACACGTGTGATATTTACAATTATGTATAAGTAAAATGGATTTTAGTATAAAAAAGATAACAAGTGTGATATTTACAATTATGTGCTCAATTTTATAAAGTATTATTACTAGTATCAAATATATAGCATATATCAATTGATTTATATTAATAGTATTTGCTATATATAATTTATATCATAATAATCAACTAAACTTAATATTATTTACAATTGTATATAATTTATTTGTACCATTAATAATTTTGAACAACTTAGAATTCTAGTTTTTTTTTTATATTAACTATGTGATTGAATTTAGTGGGTGTGGAAAAAAATTTTCACCAAATAGTTGCCGAGGGCGCAAAATATTTGAATTTAGCAAGTAAAGGCAAATCCCGCCTCAGTATTCTGGTCATGAGGCGATTTTTGTCTCATAGTTACCCTATATATTAGCTTCTTCGCCCCCTCCCCCCCATTTCCCATTTGCAACTCATATATATATATATATATATATCTCATATATCCCTCTAAAGATTAGCATGATTTGGTTTAGATCTAGAATCAGAACCGAACCAACAGTTCTTGATCTAAAATTGGTGGAACCGAAATCGAACCCGTGAAAGCCGAGTCAATTCTCAGTTCTTAGGAACCGACGGTTTTCGCAGGTCGATTTTGGTTCCACTAGAACCATGAACCATTCAATTCTTTTCTTTTCTTTTTTTTACTTTTTTTAAATTAAAGAAAAATACTACATACACCAAAATACAAAATATATATATATATATAAATAAGTCATATGCATCCATTTGCATATTAATACCAAACCTTTTAGACAAATATTCATAACTCAAGTGTTGATAATCTAGAGCCTATCCACTCATTTCCGTAATATATATTCCACAACAAATAATAATGCCCAAATCTTATAAGAGGTACAACTAATAGCCAAGATGGATCCAGAACTAAATGGTTGAGAGAACCAGGTTCACTGCATTCTATATGTTAAAATGTTTATTTATTGTTTTTCACCTTTTATTATAATATATATATTAATGAATATTTACCTATCAATTTACTTTAAAAATACAAAAAAATTATATAATTTTTATTTCAACAAAATAGATTAGAAAAAAACATTTTAATAGGAAACTCTAGGTAAAATAAAAAGATTAATATGAATATCGGTATTCTATATTTTTTTTTTCCAATAATAACTTTGCATGTTTATCAAAGTAACAATATCAACCATTTAATAGTTAGCATCATAGCAGTAACTATATAAGGAAAAATTGTTATCAAACCGTCAGTATCATTTGATGATTTAAGCAATAAATGCATCTTGAAAAGTAAAAATGCCAATGGTGTGCTTTGAACCCATGATTTATTGGTTATAAGACCAAGCATTTTACAACTTAGGCATGCATACAAACATATTTATATTTGCTTTTTAAAATATACATACTATACATATTCCTTTTAAAAAAAAAAAAAAAACCAAAGAATGGACATTTTCCAAGCTTGGCAGCAGGGGCCTCCTTTTGGGCCCCCTCTAAATCCATCTATGCTAATAGCTCTCTCCTTCGTCTAAACCTCATAGAAGCTTCCAAGTGACAAATCATATAAAAACTTCCACATTAACAAGCAGAAAACCAACATGCTAGAACAATAAATCCTTCCCATGTAAAGCTACTAAGATGCTAAAATTACAAGCATGAACAACCATCATCATGAGAGTCTCCCCTCCCTTAAAGCTTTAGATCCCTTAAAACAACATATATTCTTGGAGTTCATTGAAAGATGACCAACAAAGAAATGTAGAAATTTAAGGATGTTCACATGTGTCTAACATGGGCAATAGTACCCACTTAGCTTTAGATGTTTCTAGCTACCATCAAAACATGGACCAAAAGAAGGTAATAGCATCCTCTCTCTCTCTCTCTCGGGGTGGATGCATGATTATATGACTGGGGGACCGGACCTTAATTAAATCAATCTTAAAATTATTTATTAATATTCGCTTGCTGTTACAATTATATTATATTTTATATATATATGAGAAATTCATAATGGTTTGAATGTGATTTTTTTTAAACTTTATGAAAAAAAATCATTTAAACAATAATTAAGAGTAATTAGTGCATTTCATAAGAGATGGTATATACGTCACTTAAAAATTAATTATAAATAAAAAAATATAGAGTTAATATTTATATAAAATTTGCTTTTAATAAAAATAAATCATAAAATATATCTAGACAATATATTTATTCAATACTTCATATCCATTTTTATAGTGTTACATGTAAAAAAAATAATATTACTAAATCAGATTATATAATTAATATACAATATGATTCCTTTTAGCATATATACATCATAAAATACATGTAGATATGATGATTATTAAATAATTCATGTACATTTAAATAACATTAATTGAAGAAAAAAAAGTTACTAAATCAAACTATATGATTAGTGTGCAATAAGATTTAATTATAATATGTATGATAATAATTACTACTCTATCGTATACTTTAAATATAAAATAATTATTAATAAGCATTTATTTAGTTTGATAAATTTATAATAAAAGAATTTAATGTTATTAGTCATTGTGAAAGAAAAAATTAAAAAGAAATGTGTGTGTGTGTGTGTGTGTGTGTGTGTGTGTGTATAGAGATAGAGAGAGAGAGAAAGAGGGGAGGGGGAGAGAGTAGTTAGTATAAGAATAAGAGAATAGCTAATGTACTAAATGCATGTTAAAAAAACGTATGGATTTGCACCTATAACCTTATGGATGCAAAAAGATACACCTAACAACTAGACTACACCTAGTTTTTATGTTATGATTCTCTCTTTGTAATATACATATAACATATAATATTTTAAAAAACATTTTAAAAATTAATTTTTCTCGAGGCTGGAAGGCCAGGGCCCCAATCGCCCCCTAGATCCGCGCCTACTCTCTCTCTTATTTTTCTTTTAACTTTGAATGACGGAATTGCTTGGGAACCGCTAGTTCCACAACCAATTCCATCTTGAACCAATGGATTTGCATGATGAATCAGATGGACCCACTAGGTGGTTCCTCCCCGCCACAACCAAGCTAGTTCTCAATTCGAAATTGGCGATGATGCATTGGATCGGTTCTTGGTTCAAAAAACCCTTGATGATGTCTATGTCCCTCAATTTACATTGTGTTTTTTTGTTTCTTATTTTTCCTTCAACTTGTCTATTGTTATGTGATGATTTTAAACTAATTGTTTTGAATGTGAATTTTTCAGGTGTTGATCATCTTATAAGCGTGTTAATATTGATTTAACAAAAATAAATTATAAGTAATAGCTTATTATTATAGGAGTATATTTGTTTTTTCTTCATTTGTATTTGTTCTATGTTTTATTAACTAATTGATGAATTTTAATTGATTTTTCAAGTGTTTGATGACTTGAAATATGTAATAATTGCACAAACAAAAATACATTGATGGCAACATAATAAATTCATTATTTTTAAAATTTATGCATAAAAATATAAAATCATAAAAAACATTTCACAGTTATAATTGACGATTTAACATTTCCATTCAAAATAACTCAAAATAAGAAATAATAATGTATGAACAAATTTTTGTTTAATTAAAATGATTAATTTATATAAAAGGGATTTTTTTTTCAAAAACAATTATAGCGGGACATATTTATGTGCCAAAAAAATTATTAAGAGGCGAGTTTTGCCTCTATCCTAGTTAGAGGCGAAACTCGCCTCACTACCTAATGTGTGCCTTTGTTGGCCAGAGATGGCCAATCATTTTAGGTAAAATATTGAGATAAGAACTTCATCTCAATAAGCTTACTAAGACAAAATTTTAGCCTTTTTAGGCAAGTAAATACACCTCTTTTTTTGCCCAATTTACTACTAATGATTCTACTTTTAGCCTCGCAATAAACTGATCTTTTTGTGAGGGTTTTTGTTTTGTTCAATAAATGCCTTTTCTCTTTACAAAAAAAAAAAAGAAAAAGAAAAAAAATCAAATAAAGAGTATAAAAAAGGGTAAAAAAAGATTAAAAAATTGACATAATAACTTTTCTTCAACTGCTCCCTTTTCTTTCTGCACCATTGATTCACGCATAAGCTTTATACAATTGCAAATGCATTCTTTGTTATATCGTCTAAATTACTTACGAGAGAACCAATTATTTATTATTTACCCCTAACAAAGAACCATTCATAAGGTATTATCTTTCATACAAAATAACAGGATTTTCTATGGTCCCGTCATGGGATTGTACCGTCAATATTACAAAATTAAATAGATTATCAAAGAATTGGTGTAAAAAAATTTAAGTGGTTCGATCTCGATTGAAAAAGATCTGGACCATTCATTGATGTAACGAGATCAGTCTCGTTGTAATTGCCATGAGACCATAGAACTTTCCCAAACCATATATTCAAAAAAAGGAAGGAATACAATATTAAAAAAAATATTATCAAGATTTTATTTCTGTAATATAAAATAATTCAAAATTATAATGAACGACAATGATGCCATATGTTGTTAAATAAGAGGAAAAATAAGTTTTTTTTTATAAAATAAGTGTTGTTAACCCTCACCTAAAAGAAACATATCTCTCTCTTATCGATTTCACAAGGAGCCAAACCCTAGGACTCTCCCTCTTTCTCAAGCTTGTATCTTATTCCAAGGAATCAGGTAAGCAAATCAATAGGTAAGTTTTCTCCTTTTCAATCCTTTAGATTTAAAAGAGTTGTTTTTTCTAAGTTTTCTTATTGGTATTGGAGTGATTCAATCTTTTGGAGGACTTTTGGAAAACCCTAAGTTTCTTTGTTAGAGATTTTGGTGTTTTGCGATCAAAAGAGAAAAGAATGCCTTTTATGTTTAGGTAATATGTTTATAATGATACTTTTCATGTTGATAAGTATGCTTTTGGAAGTTTGGTTTGAGTTAAAAATCAAGAAAAATGCTTTCTTTGGTGTTTTTTTCACTTTTTAGAGCAAAGGTAGTTCATACAGGAGGTCACAATCGTATCATAGGCTGTGATCTTCTCGGGTGTAGTGAGTAACAGTACATCACAGTTGTGACAGAGGCCGTAATAGCCATCACCCTATCATCGCCGTGACAAGGGTCGTTGTAATATAAAGATAAATAAATTATAAAGAAGGGTAAGTTTGTCATTTGATATAAAATAAGAGGGTTTTATGATCAATCCAAAAGTATATAAATGATTATTAAGAAGGGTCAAATAGTCAAATGTTATTAAATAGGAAGGTTTTATAGTCAAAGTTGAAATACAATTGTATTGTATTCACATGATAAAGACTTGATTAAGAATGGATTATGGCAGAAGGCTGCTTAAATTGGATATGAACCTAGCGTTTTTCCTAAGCTAAGTTAGCCTATATATAAATGCCTTAGCCTAGTTTTCCATTCCTTTGTTTGAGCTTTCGGAAACCTTAAACGGAGCAAGAGAAAAATGTCTTGGTAAGTGTTTTCCCTCCCAATCTTTTCACAATCTAAAACCGATTAAATCTCTAAAATCTATCTATCTATTTGTAAGGAAAACGCTGTGGAGAATTCTTTGGAGAAACCTTGCAATTCTTTTGAAGATCCGATTTTAGGAAATCAAGAGATTTTGAATATCAAACCTAAGAGATTCAAGATCTATAAGCGTTTGGAGAAACCTTAAGGTCGGATTTAAAGATTTGTATGGTTTCAATTCGAAGAAAAAGGTAAGATCTTTCTTAGTGTTTTGTGATTTTTAGGATCTGATGATTATAAGAATATGATAATTTGGAAATTATAGTAATTGGGAATAAATTGATTGTAATCAGGAGATTAATTGATTTAGGGTTTTTGTTTCAAATCAAGATATGCAAGTTCTAGGTAAGTAAGGATCCATCCAATCTTATCATTAAATGAAATTTATTTATTGTTGCAAATCAAATTGTTAATTGGAGATTTTATATATATATTGAAGGAATTGTGGAGATATTAGAAATTGAGGAGAAAGCTGAATTTGAAGGTTTCATTGAATTATAAACAAAGGAAACAAGTGTGTTAACCTCTTTTCATAGATCTATGATTAGGGTTATAGATCCTTTGAGTAAGGTTATGAAATTAAGGATTAGGATTTAATTATGTGTTGCAATTGGAATTTATTAAGATATACCGTTGATCAGGAATATTTGTGAGATTAGGGTTCTATTCTTTTAAGAAGATCTGTTGGTAGATTAGAGTTTGGAAGCGAATCCAGGTACGACTATATCTTGTTTGTTGTTTATGCTTATAGGATTAGACATGCATATAAAATGAACTAACCCTTGTAGGCTTTTAAAAATTTTATGCTGCTTGTGTTTGGCTGCGGTTAGTAAAGACCACGACAAAAGTGTGATACTAACGCTGGCAACCTGATGATCTTTATGTGGCGATGTCCCAAATGGAGTTGCACTTGGAAATGATTCTAGTAGATTAGGAGTCATCAACTTAATTGTGGAACGCAATTATATATATATATATATACATACTATTTTATACTATGGTTTTCATCGGGTCATAAGTTACTCCGGGTTTAGGATTAGTCATGAATAGTCCTAAACTATGTTGCTTGTTGGTTAATTAAAAGATAATAAACCTGTAGATGTTGCACAAGCATATGATGCATGTTAATTTGCTTGATGTGTGTTCATGCGCATGTGTATGTGGTATGGCATACTGGGCGTTTTCGCTCAATTTTTTATTTTTCAAGTGCAACTGAAGATGATGTTGGTTAAGAATTGTCTGGATGTGGCTTTTATGTTGACCATGGGGGACGACATTAGTAGATTCGACTTTCCTACTAGTGACTAACAGATTTTGGATAAAGAAGAATAGGAGAAAAGATCTTTGAAGACCATAAAAAGTATATAGAGTTTGTTTAGATTATTATTGATGATGTTTATAAGATAAGTTTTTATGTTTGGATTTTATATAAGTATTTTTTGATAATATCAGTTTATGTTTCTAAGAGACGAATTGTAGTAATGATAAATTCAAGTAGCCTTTTATGTGGAATTTGGAGATAATTATATTTGTGGTTTGGTATTTTATAGCCTTGGCGTGTCCTTTTTAAGAGAAGGACACGTGGCGAGTTGTAATTCTGTTAAGTTAGGGCGTTATAGTCGTGATGGCAATCATCCCCCTGGAAACAGGGGAGATCAGGAAGTTTTGTTATGTTTCATTTTTTTTAGAATCTATCACAAACGTGACTAGTAGGAGGATTTCAAAGTTTCTTTTTTCCTCGTTTTTGACCTTTTTAAACACCTAAACTCTTAGTCTATCTTCTAGTACTCTTAAATCCAAATAGTAAGGCATATCTAGACCTAAAATAGTTGTAGTTCTTAATATTTTAGGAGATTAGATAACCTTAGAAATATGTTTATCTTTTGAAAATAAGTTTTGAGTTAGTTTTGCTTTATGTGATTGGGCGTTTCTAGTTAAACTAAGTTATTTGTTCCAAATGTTGTTTTAGGTATGTCTTTATCTTGGTTATTATTTGTGAATGTAGGCTTAGAAACTGTAAGTGAACTTTAATGATATCCGGCTTTAAATTGGTTGTTGCTTATATTTAGCGTTATCCCAAGTGGAATTGTACACAAAGAAATTTCCAGTAGTTTAAGAGTGGTACGAGTACGGTATCTAAGTTGTATGAGGAGTACCCAACACCAGTTAGGGGTATTCATAGTTCAGTTAATCGATCCGTGATCTTATTTTTTTATTCAATCCATAATGTTCGATTTTTTAAAATCCTGATCCGAAATTGATCCTTTATTAACGGTTACACCTTAACGATTAACCATTCTTTTCGGTTAATTTTTTCGGTTTTCAGTTTTTAACTATTTAACATAATGGTTAACCAATACAAAATCTCAAACAAACATCATCATCTTTTGTTTCCTGGGCATCTTCATTATATTTGTACCAAACCATGCTTTTTATATTATAAAAAAAATCACCAGCTGCATCTATTTTTTCTTTTTTTTGGCCATACCTGCTACATCTATTAAATTTCACATTTTCCAGCTAAATTGGGTTTGGCAAAACATCATCATCCATTCGATTGGAAACCTTTGGCTGCTTATTGGCCTTTATCGGTTTTTATTTTACTGATAGCATTTTTAGATCATATTGTTATTATTAGATATTTTATATGAAAACCTGGGTTTTTTTTTTTAATAACTCTTTTATTAGTATATATGCATATTGAACGCCAGTAATTTGATTTTGATTACATTAAAATTTTATACGTATTTGAATGTTTCTAATTTATTGAAAAGAAAATACTGAGAGGAAAGCTGGAGAGGAATGGGATAGTTTAGTTTTAGGGTTTTATGATATTTTAATTTATATTTATTGAAAAATTATTATATATATATATATATTATATTTATAAATAATAAATTGGTTAGCCAAAAACATTGGTTTTTTAATGTTAAAAACCAAAACCAAAAACAAAAAAATTTAAAATTCCAATCCTAAATCGAAACTAATGGACCGGTTAACCATTTTTTTGGATTGGTTTTTCGGTTTCACCTGCTTTTTTACACACCCCTAACTTCAGCATATTTATAAGTATCTATATATATTATTGTTTTCATGGAGTCATAAAGTAACTCTAGGTTTAAGACTAGTTGCAATTGGCTCTAAATTGTGTTGTTTGCTTGGCTAATTAAAGATAACAACATGTGATTACTATATGTTGCTATGTCGCATGTGGATTTGTATGATGTTTGTTCATATGCATGTAGTTGTGATATGGCGTATTGGGCCTTTGCGTTCACTTTTTTTACTTTTCAGGACAGGTGAAGAAACGTATGGTGTTCAATTGATCAGGGTATAATGTATACGTGGGTTATAAGGATGATGATAGTGGAGTCGACTTTCCAGCTGACTTTTAGATGAATAGATTTGAGATAACTAGGGTTTTGGAATTATGAAGTTGAAATTCTTATGTTATGATTTAGTTGAAGTTATGAGACTTGTCATATAACGTTTTTAAGTTTGATTTTGAGTTAGTGCTTGGTTTATACCAATCGAGTTATTCAAATGTTTTTATTACATTGCAATATATTATGTTATAAATTGTGGTTAAGTAGAGTTTAAGCCTTAGTGTGTTCATCTCTAGTGAGCACACTTGGGGAGCTGATAATACTTTTAGTTTAAGGCGTTGTAATTTCATTGATAGGACCACAAGTAAACATCTAATTAACTAAATAAATTGACAATTTATATAATGGCAAAAAAAAATTGACAATTTATATAATTATTTAAAAAAACGTAAACTTAAGTTGTAAATTATGACGTTGCCCCTTTATATCACCTGAACATATGGGTGTCTATATGTAAGGTACAAAGTAAAATACTTGTGTATTGCTACTTTGCTAGACTATTTTAATGCACGTGCTGCTCAAATTAGTATGAATATAGTTACCTTGTGTTTGGTTTATTAGAATAAAATTATCATTTTAACTTTATTAATATGGAATTGTTATTTCTTTATTTAGTTTGTAAAATATTATATCATAAGGAATTTCTATTTCCTACAATATGGAATAAATAAAGAATTCTCCTCTCTTCTCATGATCAAAGGAACTACTCTTTCTTATCAAATAAATTTCTTTTTTATATTAAAGAAGACCCTAAAGCATAAATAAATTGAATTGCTATTCCTTTTACAGTTAGTTGATTACACACGTACTGCTCGTTCACTTCGCTATAATTGCAATTTTATTACAGTTTTATTCCTTACGAATAGCTATTACGACGTTTAATTCACCGAATAGCGATTCCATAATAAATTCCTATTATACAAAACATTGAATATCTATTCTTTATTCAAACTTATAAACATCAATTCAATACTGGAACTATTTTTTTTAAATACAATCATTTAAATAAAAAATTAATAAAAAAAAATCCTATTACAACTCTATTCAATTTCTCCCTAATGGAAATTTCATTACAACCTTATTTCATTCGGCGAAGTGAATAGGCCAGTAATATTAATATAACCTTACTGGAATTATCTTTCCATTCACTCATCTCTCAAACATGTTTTACGTAATATTATTGGTCAAAATTTAATCTTGTCATGTTCATAGAAAACTCCAATATGGTATATATGCTTTTAATGTTCTTCCTTTATTTAAATATCAAACATGTTACTTTCTTTCCTTTTTGATGTATATTTTATAAAAGGAAAGTTAATGTGGTGAGATTTTTTTTATATATTTATAAAGAAATAAATAATGAAACTTATATAGGATGTCTAGTTGATCAAGATTAGGTATGAATCTAAGTTATTAAATTATCAATAAATCGGTACCCTCAAAATTAATAATGAAACCATAAAATTTTTCCAAATAAATAATCCTCTAACACTTAAACCTTTAATATAGTTCTAATACATCCTAAATTTTGATAAATTAAGTAATCCTTAAACTTTGAATTTGTACCGATTCACTCCTTCCGTTAAAGAATGTATTTTAACACTCCTAAACATGATAAGAAAATAACCAATATTTTTTAAAAATATATTGTATTTACAAATTATTCATACTCAGATACTTATATCTCATTATTCAATTTATACGATTTATTAGTATTTCTTTTGATTAGCTAAAAAATACATTAAGAAAAAGGCTTTGTACAATTGCAAAGAACCTTCACAATGTAATATAAAGAAAGAAAGAAAAAAAAAAAACTAATAAAAATCTTCTCATGATTTCATTTCTTTGGTAGGAACACTGCCAGCTTTATTCTCGGCAAAACCTTTCGCGATGGCGTCGCCTTTATCAGACCCTGTTGCTACGTCCGGCCCTATTACTCCATTAGGTTGAATTGTTGCTGATTCCACGTCTCTCGTTGGTGGATTACTTTGAGGCATCTTCTTCATCTCCTTTCTTTTTCCCCATAAGAAAGAGTATAATCCAATTATAATAAATATGGTTCCAAGCACACTGCCAATAATTACCCAAGTAGTATAATTAATAAAATCATCCTAAATAAACAACATTGAAATGTAGGGTACATGCAAAACTAATCTTATGAATTAGTTATAGGACAAAATGAATAAAAAGATCTTACTTACGTTCCAACGTTAATTGCATCTCCGAGTATAAGGCCTTCTAGTACGGCCACAAAGATTAGTGTTAGGGGATTGAACATAGGAGGATATGTCGGACCTCGGAGTGCAATTGCAAATGAAACCAAGCAGAAAGTTGCGGCAGTGGCTAATGCCCCCTATATAGATAATAATGTTTTCAATATAACTTGTTGAATCAATTTGCAATCATCTCGATTGTAAAATAAAACTGATGTACAAAATCGAAATACATCTTGAATTTCCTAACAAAAAGATGCAAAGTATTAATTTCACTTATTGTATGGGAAAGGAAAAGTCCGATCTAGCGAAAAAATAAATAAAATCCAAGAGCATATCATTAATTTAACGCTTATTTTGCTTATCATACTCTACAAGGAGAAAAATAATATTTAATAGATAATACATGACACTTATTGTACTTATTCATTATGCGTATATTACACGTGGCAGGTTGAATCATTTTTTCTAGTATTGAAATTTTCTCTTTTATGACTAATGTAATAGAGAAGTCATGTTGATTTTCAAATAAGATAAAGACCGAAGCACATTGCAGTAAAATTCCCATAATACAAGTATGAAACATGCTGGCGAATTATTTAAGAAAAAAATTAACAAAATAGATTGCAAAGTGAGGATCCACTTGTCAAATTATAAGAACAAGCATGCAAGTTAAGCTGCCATTTGCATTTTGTAAGTAGATTAATTTTATCCATTGTGAAATAAATAGAACGAACTTCTTAGTTACATACTGATCAAAACACAATCTAAGTTAATTATGGATAATCTTACCGAGTAAACAATAGTAAGTAACTCCAAATTCCACTCCAGCTTCCATGCAGTCTTTCTTCTATCTATGATTACACCAACCACCATTGATTGTACAGACGCCAGGATGCAAGTCAAGAGGGTTGTCCAATACTTTAAGGGGAACACCTTTATCAACTTCACCTATTTATTTAAAGAAAAAATTTAGGTACTAAGTTGGAAGTCAGTAAATTAATGAAAATTGCAAAAGCATAGCTTTTGCTTTTATATTGCAATTTAATGTCCCATGGGTTTTCTTTTCTTTTTTCCCCCCTTATCAACAAATGTGTAAATTATACTGTTATCTATAAAACAAACACCAGAAAAGAAAACTTTTTTCATCATAAGTGTTTCATGCAAGAATCAAACCAGTGAACCACCCATATTATTGCTACCATTTCTAAATTGATTAAAAGTGACTCAATTTGATATCGCACACTAGGAAAACATGATTTGATTCGTCAGTTTGACATCGATTTGACATCTATTTTATGTCCGTTTCAATCAAACTATTTATAAAAAATAAATACAGATAAAAAAACAAATGTATTTACTCATAAATAGATTAAATATAGATGAAAAAAAAAAATAGGCCATCCAAATAGACTCTTAGTTTCACTATATTATGCATGCCATACTCAAACTCGAAAATATGGCAATATAACACTCTCATTATTACAAAAAAGTGTATCTTACTCAACCTGAAAATTGTAAATGAGATGAAAAACTAGCAATTTTGTAGAGGGTTCACATGTGAATTACATGGTATTTTTAACCTATTATTAGCAATTGATTGAGCATAGCAGATTTATAAATATATATTTTAAAGTAAATTACAAAGGTGGGTCACAATTTTATAATTTTTCCTATAAATTACGAGATAGATTGTGGGATGGTATTACTATGATGTTTTTAAAATAATCAGGACTTAGACCTGTAAATTGTACCACGAGGCATATGAGAAGCAGCTCCCAACCAACATCACCGTGCCGATTGCATAATTTGTTTTAACCATCTTCTTGGAGGCACCGGAGTGAGAAGCATGATGATTACTAATATAAAACGATTTTCCATGGCAGAGTCCTGTTATTAGAGCCCCGGCAACGCATAATAAAGCTCCAAGTGTTTTCAATTTTCCCCCTCTACTCTTCAATCCAAGAGGCTCTACTCTGTGAATAGCCAGTAGATGATAAATTATATATAACAGTTTGCTAATATATGTTTTGGATAGCTATTAAAGACCTATAAATAGCTTTTAATATTATAAGAAAACTAAATTCATGTCTCTTAAAAATAAATTTTTATCGCAAAAATTATTGTTGCTAATTCCATTTGTAGACATATAGCTTTTTTTACTGGTTTTCCACCACGGAATTTCTGTCTTAATTTAAAGATTAATTTTCTTGTAGTGTAATATTTTAAAAAAAAAATTGATTAGCACGAAAAGGTCACTCTATATAAATATATAGTAATTTCTTTCTTTATTTAACTATCTAATAAGTACCCCCCAAAGCTTCCATCAAAATAACAAAATGATGGATTAGAATAAATAGTTTTCATATGATACACCAGTGAATATGTATTAAAAAGTGGTGTAGGAAAAAGAAAAACCAAAACATCATAGGTAGGTGTGTATCGAACCTTGTTATGATTGAAAGGATAAAAGTAACGATTGGAACTAGGTTCAAGAAGTTGACAGCATATGTAGCTGTGGTGTCCCGAAGACCATAGTAGTAGAGCCCCATGGCTAGTGTTATTCTGCACTTTTGGGGAAAAAAATTTGTTATTCTCCATATCCAAATTTAGCAACCAATACCGACGTGAAAATTATATGTTGCACGTGGATATAATCAATTTACATTCACAATAATGGCATTTATGTATCTCAAAGCATATCGAAGTTCCACCGAAAAAGAGAACAAATCATAGAAAAGAAAAAGATAAATAAATAAATAAATAAAGGGGGAAGTTATATATCCTGTCTTCCTGCATTTAATGACGAATTGACCATATTACTATTAATAGCATAACCTTGCCAAAAAAATAAAAAAAAAATCAAATTTTGTGTTTTTTTTCCATAAAAAGGAACCTTCAACTTTATCTTTTTATCATTCCTCATCATTTATGTTTACTTTCTTTCTTTCTTTTTTTTTTTTTTTCCTTTTGAGTGAAAAGAGAAGAAGTTAGTATGGACATGGAACATACCCGACTAATGCATTCAGAAAGATCCATATCCAAACCCTCCTATTCAATTTACTCGTGGCGTCCCTACAACAATAATCCACAAAATCAAATTTCAAAATAATTATTATATCAATAAAAAATTTAAATAGAATGAATTTATTAAAAAAAAGAAAAGAAAAAGGAAAAGACACATACCTCTCAAAGTATAAAGCAAAGGGTGCGACACAAATCGCAGCAACAATATGTCGATAAGTCATTAGGGCAAAAATAAATGTTCCATTATTTAGAATCACCTTCGATAGCAACTGCATTCCTGTGGCAAATCCTTGCACTAATAACATACTCACCACCACCGCCTTACAACTTTTGAATATATCCATTTTTTATAACAATATATATATAAGAAAGAAATCAAAATTGTGGCTAACAACCTTTTTCAAATATAACTCAAGAAATACCAAGTTATGGCAATCTTAGTTTGGAAAGAAATAAACATAAACCGAATCAATGAGGTTGGTAAAAAGAAAGTTAAAAAACGAAAAAAAATTTAAGGGATATTGGAAGAAGGTGAAACCCAAGAGTATAGTATGATGATTTTTTGGTTTGGGAATTCACTTTTCCTCGTATTTTGAAGGATTCAAGGTTTCAGGTTATAATAAAAGCCAGTTGTGTGGGCACTGGCAAGATGTTTTGGCTGTGCTTTATATCCCTTTCCTAGAATCTGTCTCAAAAGTGACACTTACATTTGTGAACGTAACACCGAACAGCTCTTTAAGTGCACTTTGTGTGCACAGACGAACTATCTACAGTCCGGATATGCACAATTTTTTACGTCTAGGTTTGTGGAAGTACACCACGTGGAATGTGGCTCCACGCTATTTTAACGCAACAGCACACTACGTGTTGCTCATATAGAAAAGGGAAAATATTTAATATATGACCACATAAGATTTACATCCTTCCCTTCCATATATTCCTCTTTACATATCTATTGCAAAATATCTAACGGTTAAAATCGAATCCTTTCTTATATCATATTAGTTTGGAACTTGCGAAACGCATATCTCTATGGAGGACTTTTTGAGTCCTTAATAGATTATTTAGTTAATAATCTAATAGTTAAAATAAATATAATAATTTAAATTTAAATTATTTTAATGATATCATCATGATATGATTTAAGTCATTAGATAATCAATAAGATTGGTTTTATCAAAATTGATGATAGTATAATAGAATTTCCATATCTGTTTCTATCTTTTCTTCTTTGTACCTTTATTAACATTTTCTTGTCTTTCTTTCTTTTTTTTTTTTTTTTGCTATTTTATAAAGGAATGTTAATATAGTTTGACGCTATTCATCATATATCTATTAGCATATATGTACTCACATTATGTATGTAAAAAATAATTAAGTATAATGACATAATAAAATTTATAACATGAAATACTAATTGAATTAAACCATACACACAACCAATGGTTTAAAAATCAAGTCTATTTTAAATATATTTGTAAAGAAAGAAAAAAAATATATAGCAAACATATTCATTTGTTTCATTAAAGTCATATGTCATTTATGGATAACAAAAAAAGAATTTTACATGTAAAAGCAACATGTTCATACAACCACTTGTAACTTTTATTACCATTTATCCATAGATAGGAATATAATTTACGTAGAGAAATAATATCTTTTATCAAAATTCCAACAAGATCCTATTATTTTTTTTTTCCCTTGCCAATACATATTACAACATTAGTGATGGGAATCAAGTTATAAGTCTAATTACTAGAGCACGAACCAGGGGATTACAAAATCTTACTATTAGAGTTCTTAAAGATAGATTAGAGCCTAATGATGATCATATTTTTGTTGGACGTAATTTGTTAGTTTTGAGCGTGTTAGAAGATTTCAAGATCTACATGAGTATCAACATAAGTCGTATTGGAAGTTGTATTGAGAATAGAAGAGAATGTGTGGACAATCGCAAGTTCTATGTGCAACATGACCTTGATATACGCTTGTGTTGAGGGTCGTGTTGAGAGTCAAAATTGTAAGTTCTCACAATTACCAAAGTACATGACCTAACTTGTGTTGGAGGTTGTTAGAGCTCAAAGTGCATATTTTGTTTTATTCCATTAGTGTTTTTATTAAGGGTACTTGATGAAGATATAATTACACCAAACTCGCCTCAACAAATTCAAGTTTCTAAAGGAATAATTACACGAAATAGAGTCAAGTAACTTTGGGAAAAATTTCAAGGATTTGTGCAAAAGTTTGTTAAAGATCATACTAAGTTCACTAACATTGATTTGGAACAAAAAACAAAGACTTATATTGTTGTTTTTGCAAATTAGGAGGAGAATGCAATGAAACACTTTAGACCAGATCAAGGCCGACCACTAAAGCCGCTAGCTTAGCTGTACAAATCGCCAATGTTCAAGTCCAACAAGGCCCGCTCAAACTAATACACTGCCGGCCTTTAAATTCCTGTAACACGAATTTGTGCCCTGCTAGTGTACGCCATTGGCCATCCTTTGTACACCGTTAGCGTTTGGCTTTACATCGCCGGCCTTTAGCTAGAGTAAGCAATGAACAAAATTGAAAATTTAAGAGTTGATTGCTAAGCCACCAATGTATATTTTACTTTCACCTACATGTGTTGGAATGAGAAACTGTTTTAGTTCATGCCTTTTGGAATTCTTTAGGTCATCATATATCTCCTTTGTATTTCATATTGAGAACATATTACATCTTTGATTGAGATCAATATTGAGAGAGTTCCTTCTCTTTGAGTTCTTTGGAGAACTTGTGAATTTCTTCAAGAATCTAATTTCTTGTAGAGTTCTTCGATTATACCAAGGTTCTTGGTCGGTATTTCCAATAGGGTCATAATCTTCGTATCAAAGTTCTTTGCATTAGTCAACCATAGGCTCAAGGTCGATTCCCTCAAATTATACCAAGGTTCATGGAGTTTCAGATCTACTTTTGAATATTCTATTGGGTTAAGGTTCGCATTTTTTATTCTTAGAGCCGAAAAATTCAAGATCTATGCCAGGGACACATTAGTACTTTAGTAATTTCATTAGTTTTTAAGGACTCTTATAAATAGTCTTATTTCTATCATTAACTAATCATTGACTTTTTATTATAGAAATAATCTTTGAGAGTTTTTTTTCCTCTTAAACCCTATTCTTATCAATCAACCATGATTGATTGTGGTGAATGCAAATACATGTGTGTTTTTGTGAGTCATATCAATTATTCACATGTGTTCCCGAGATCTTTAATTATTGGTGCGTAATATTCGATAAGTGATGTTGAAGGTTTCATATATCTATTAACCTAAACCTTAATTTCGTCCTGAGATTGTGAATCTTAAATAATTATTTATTAGTAAATTATTTGGTATCCTAATGATTGTCCTCCTAGGCATATCATATTTATTGGAATTAGAGCACGCTTGCAGTTAGGGTCTCCACCGTTGTTTCGTGCATTTGTGTGGTCAAGGTTTGTGTGGGATTGCAGATTTTCTGCATCGACTAGGGTGGGAGTGTAACTATTGTGCATTTTGTGTGGTGTAGATGATTAATAAAGTGGAGTCCATGGTATAAGGATTTGTGGTAATGATGCGAGAACTTTACATAATAGGTATATGAATTCGCAATGATCATCAATGATCTTATTGTCAAGATACAACAATTGGAGGGTAGATGCACAACCTAAGTGCCCCCACCTTAAAAAAAAAAAAAAAGCAACTAAAGAGAAGAAGGGAGAGAAGAGAATTATGAGGTTGATTATGTGTCAACCAGGGAATTTAGGCTTCCTAGAGGTTTAGAACATGTCAAACTACATATACCTTTCTTTGTGGAAGCAAGTTAGCTAGTGATAATCTTGATTGGGCAGATAGAGTAAAGGGATTGTTTGAGTGTTATGGTATTGAAGAAAATACATGAGTTTAGATGACTATAGTTGGGTTCACAATTATGTTGCTTTATGGCGGAAGCACTAATTGGCTAATGGAAGAAAGGACGGGGAAGGAGACATTAGGATCTGTAGGAGATGAAGTGAGTGTTAAGGAAGAGATTTGTCCCTAAAGATTATTGACAGGAAGTCTTTATGCATCTTCAAAATTAAAGCAAGGAGATAGGAGTATGGACAAGTACGAACAAGAATCTAAGTCATTGTTGATTGGAAGTGATGCTACTAGCCACTTGAATAGACATTAAAGGACGAGATATCTTGCATTGCAGAGCTTTAGAGGTATGATGCACTTGAGGAAGTCATCTAGCTTGCCCTCAAGGTAGAGAGATAAAAAAGAAATGTTCCTTGTAAATCGTTTAATGGAAGTTATGGTATGTCTTAAAAATCTTATCCTTCAAATAATAAGAAATCTAATAAAGGGACTTTTAGTAAGTCTAATGATAGAGGTGATGTTAGTAGTGTTGCCAAGTGTAAGGCTACTGCTAATCTCAATCATAATAAACAAAATGCAGCAAGTACCTCAAGTGGGAAATCACATAAAGTCAAGTGTTTTAAATGCTTAGGGTTTGGACGCACTGCCTCCTAATGTCTTAATCAAAGGGTGATAATAACCTTTGATGGAGAGATTGTTAGAGAAGAGAAGGATAAGTAATCTGGTAAGCTTGATATTTATCAACAGCATTGGATTTGTATTATGGAGATGTAGATGTTGAGGCTTATGAGGAGCAACGAGGAGATCAATATATGATAATTCATGTGTTGAGGCAATTGCTCAGTGTTTCTTAGTCTACTAAGGAGTGTTAGGGTTATAGATCCACCTCATATGGGTCTATAACCAATAAATCCTAAATATATATTGTATATATTTAGAAGATACTGAAAATAGAATTTCTAAATATATGTGATATATTTAGATGGATATATATGGGAAAATGAGAAAACATAGAAGAGATAAATGCGAGAAATCAATGCTAGTCAAATGGAATAAATGCAGCTAGCATCAAATGTGAGCCTTCCTTGCTTTTTTTTTTTTTTTTTTTTTTAAATTCTCCTTATTTTGTCTTTCAATGTGGATATACACCAAGGAGGTGTAGAGACACACCGTGAGGCATGTGGATTGTATACATCGGGGAAGTATAGAGACACGCTGTGAGGCGTGTGGATTGGATACACCGATGAGGTATAGAGATATATAGAGATACGTCGTGAGGCATATAGATTATACACACCGGGAGGTATAGGGACATACCATGGGATATGTGGAGGGACAAGATGTTGATCCTTATTCCGGTGTTCCACCTAAAGTGGTGATGAAGAGAAGAAATAGAAGAACAAGATAGGTGTCTCTTCTCAAGCCAACATAGGGTAGATCTAGAGAGAGAAAGAGAGGGAATCCTAGAGAGAGAAACTCTAGATGAATAGATCTTGTGTAATTCTCTAACCTGAAGGCATTACGACTCGCCACGTATCTTCTTTTATATAGGACACGCAAAGGCTCTAATATCCACAATAATACATTTATCTCCTGTAAACACACATAGGGTATCTCATAGGATTGAAACCTATTTAAACTAAAAACATATACTTCATAAAACATAATCTCTTATTTCAAACATAAAATCCAAGTTGACATAACATAACCAATAAATTCAGCAGAAACTAAAAATTATTTACATCAAAATCTTTTCATTTAAAACCGATCATAAACATCCAACAACAACTCCAAATGACCTAAACATGTCTTTTCTTTAGAAATCGTGATATCTGAAGGCTAGCTCTTGGCAGGGTAGTCGGGTCTACTATCGCCATCCCCGTTATTAAAGAATAACTCATATTCAGAAAGATCATATACTATATCCTCTTCACCTATACCTGAAGTTTAAAAGAATGAGCTGCGATGCCCAGTACGATAACTCCAATCCAAAAACAAATGCATATGCACATACATAGGCAAATAATTCATGCAACTTAAGCTATTGCAAATAGTTATATTATTATCTTTCTTAAGCCAACAAAACAACACAGTCTAGTATTAGGTATACTCTAATACCAAACTCATAGTTACTGAGACCCCATTGAAAATCAAACAACTCATTGAAAATAATAATCATATACATATATGGATGAGTGGGTACTCCCCAAACACCCCGAATCCAGAAACATCTAATTCTACCGGAATCATATTAAGGCACGAGTCCACTCGGGACAACCTCACACCAAGATCATTAGGGTACCTCACCAGTATCACTGTCTACTATATCTTTCCTGGTCAAAGCCAAGCACAACTAAACAGATAATTATTAAGTCAAATATAATTATGTTTATAATGAAATTCTATGCCTACAACCAATCAGGCAATACTAAACTTACAAGCAAAAATGACAAGCAAGGATTGATCATACCTTTCTCAGTTTTAGGAATAAAATTCAAATCATCAAATCCGATATCAACAACAACAAAGACAACCCGAACTCCACAAACTCCTTTATCCACACCAACAACAATTCCACAAACTCCAAATATCCTATTACAACATATATATACATCAATAGATATGATCACATTATTAAAATATCCTAACAGACATGAATTCTCAAAAAATCCTAACCTGAAAAGAAATCTCCACTATTTGCACCGTCTACTCCGATCAAACTCCACAAATATCCTCAAAAAAACAACGAACCGCACAAAACTCTACAAATTTCGAATATTTCACCGAAACCCTAATATTATATGACAACAAGAACATATAAAGATCATCTAATCACGCATTGTTTAAATTCATCAACGAAAAGATGAAACTTACTGATTTGGATCACCAAAACCCGACTCACATCCATAAATTCGAATTCCAACCAAATATAGGGTTTTCTTCATGCAAACAATCACAAAATCCTTAGAACTTTCATGAAATTAGCATAAATCTTGTATGACAACATTATACTTACTTGTTTTAATCACAAAACTCACTCCGTATCCAATCGAGACAGATTAAATCCGATATCTAATCCGTCCCACGTTTTTCCTTCAAGAACACAACAAAACCTTAAGAAAACTTATACAAATTTTATATAATCCATAGGAGAAGGTTAAGATCACTTACTTTGGATCAAAAACACTCTTTTGATGGTTCTCCAACCTAAATCTCCAAGAACGCTCCAAAACTCTCTTTGACGAAGGAAAAATATAAATAAACGTTTCTGTCAAAAACCATTTCTCGCGTCTCGTATTTATAGAATATACTCATACGCTGGTCCTTACGCCGACTGTGTATGTATAAATTTTGCAGGAGTACACCTTACACGGGCAAAAATTATACGAGCACTGGCGACGTTCATCGAGGCTTTGAATTCCAGAATTTCGATCCAACAACATATGTCGACAAATCCATGACCTACACCGGCGGCGTTCCTATCTGGCATTAAAAGAAACTCTCACGTACCCCGGCGGTATTCCACCCAGTGTTAAAAAAACGCTACTGTTCCCTTCCTACATGGTCTCTACGCCGGCAGCTTAGATTCTCCATATGGCGGCGTTGAATCTGTCAAAAATTATAGAAATCCGAACTTCAACATTCATTCTACAATCAAATTTAAACCTTTACAACTTACTTGTTTTGACCTTAAACTCATGCTATATCATCTTATGATTTATAATTCATTATATTTTCATCTTTATTTTCGTATATTACATCTTGTTTCTGTTTGTAATTCCATCGAATAAAGGTGAAGAATCTATATCCACTAGAGAGATCTAGTGATGAATAACAATCTATAATCCCATTATATTATTTATAGTGGATGAATCTATGCGCTACTGGCCCGTGGCTTTTCCCGCTTTGGGTTTTCCATGTTATATCCTGGTGTTTGTTATTTACTTTATGCAATTTTGTTTATTGCATGTTTTCGCATTTTGGCAAGAGAAAAAAGATTGGATCTATTTTCTTAACAAGAAATTACTAGAGAATTACACTATATTGCTTGTAAGGTAAAGGAAAATCTATATGCATTCATCGTTGATGGAGAGATTAACACTAACGTAGCTTATGCTACCCTTATAGATAAGTTGAAATTAACTACCACGGCATACCTTAAACCATATAAATTGCATTAACTAAGTGAGTAGGTTAGTTTACAAGTGAATCGACAAGTTAAGGTGCCTTTCAGCATTGGTGATAAGAACAAAGATGAAGTCGTATGTGATGTATCACCCATGTGTGACTCCCATGTCTTACTGGGGAGACTATGGCTGTTTAATTGTAAGGTACCACATGATGGCTATCATCATACTTATGCCTTCTAAAAGGATAGCAAGAAGATGGTTTTTAAATCCCATGACATCAACAGAAGTGAGAGAAGCCTAGACATAGATGAATAGTGTTGAAGAAGAAATCACCGTTTATGTCTAGAGGTAACATTCATTAGGATATTCAAGCTAAGGAACTAGTTTATGTATTACATATTAGACGGGTACTGGAGATGCTAGATTGAATTTCTTTTACACAAAAAATACAACAACTAATAGAGGAGTTTACAAACAAATTTGCAAAGAGCTACCTAAAGGAAGAGTACCATTCAATGGGGTAAAGCATGCTATATATCTTTGGCCTAGAGCTGTCTTACCCAATTGCCCCACTTACCGTATGAACCCTGAAGAAGCAAAAAAGTTGTAGAAGTGGGTAAATGAATTGGTTAAGAAAAGATACATGAGGGAAAGTTTCGGTGCATGTGCGGCACTAGCACTGTTAGTATTAAAGAAAAATGGGTCTTGGAGAATGTATATTGATAGTAGGGTTATTAACAAGATTACAATCAAATACTAATAACATATATTGCGTCTTGATGATATGTTAGATGAACCGAATGGTGCTTGGATACTTTTGGAAGTAGATCTCAAGAGTAAATACCACCAAATATGAATGGGAGCAGGGGATAAATGGAAAACTACTTTCAAAACTAGGCATAGACTATTTGAATAGTTAACGATGCCCTTTGAGTTAACTAATGCGCCTAATACATTTATACGGCTCATGAATCATGTCTTGAGAGAGTTTTTAGGTAAGTTTGCGGTAGTGCATTTTGATGATATTTTGGTTTACAAGAGGGATTTGGATAGTCATGTGTATCAATTACGAGCTATCTTTGAAGTATTGTAATAAGAGTTTATATGGCACTCTTAAAAGGTGTTCTTTCTATCAAGAAAAGGTAATATCCTTGGGGTTTATTGTTTCTAGAGCTCGGATTCTGGTAGATGATGAGAAGATTAAGGCCATTGTTCAGTGGCTAATGATTAGATCAATGGCGGATGTTAAAAGTTTTCATAGGCTTACTTCTATTTATAGGAAGTCTGTTAGAAATTTTAGCAATATAGTAAGTCTTCTCATTGAAGTTACTAACAAAAATATTTCATTTGTGTAGAGTGACAAGGCATAGAAAAGATTTGAAGAGATCAAGACCAAACTGCCTAGTGTTTCACAATTGGCATTGCTTGATTTTAAGAAGGCATTCGAGGTGGAGTATGATACCTCAAGAATTGGAATAAGAGGAGTCTTGATGCAAGAGAGGCGTCCCATTGCTTGTTTTAGTGAAAAGCTAAATGGTGCTACTTGAAATTATTCAAATTATGATAAGGAGTTTTATTCCTTGATATGATGAGCACTTACAGTGTGACAACATCATTTCTTACCAAATGAATTCATCATCTATAATGATCATAGGTCATTGAAGCACCCAAAGGGTCAACAAAGGCTCTCTCCAAGCAACAAGCTAAGTGGGTAGAGTATGCGATCAAGTATTAAAAGGCAAGTACAAATATAGTTGTTGATGCATTATCCTACATGTACTTTCTTACTACTTCCTGTTTAGGCTAAGGTGTTAGGTTTTAAATTATTAAAGGGATAATATGTTGATGATGAGTTCTTTGAACCTATTGTAACACAACGTGTTGATGGGAAAGTAGTTGGTGAATATTATTTAGTAGATGGATTTCTATACAAGGCTTAAAAACCCTGTATTTGCAGTGGTTCTGTTATAAAGTTATTGGTGCGTAAGGCACATGCCTCTAGAATTCTTTATTAACTCCGAGACCACTCCTATAAGAACAAATTAAAGAAAAGTGTAGAATTTAAGTGATTTAGCTTGACTTTAGGATTTTAGAATTTCTAGGAATAAATTCTTTTAATTTAGGTTTTGAATAAGAATTTACGCATTGAATTTTATAAGGGTAAATTACATAGAAATGTATTGATCTCTAAGGGTAAGATCATTTAAGGTTTCAATGTTTCGATGGGTTAAAAAGATGAATCAACGTTTAGAAATAAATTAATTTGAGATATCAACATTTCAAGTGATTAACAAGACTGTAAAATGAGTCAAATAATGTATTAATAATTGACCATTAATAATAATTAAGAAAACTTAATTGAAACCTAATTCAAATATTCATACATTAAATGAACTTTGCAAAATGTTGATACCTTATTTATTCACTTTGAAATATGTTGGTTTCTCTTTTTAACTACTCGAAATATTGATATTTAAATAAACTTACCCCTAAATGTTAATACATTCTATTTAATTTACTTAATTTGATAAGTAAAGCTTAATTTAGAATATTTATGATAATTTGAATAATTAGATATATAAAGAAAATTTTTTTTTGTCTCTAATCTCAAATAAATTCAATTGCTATACTAATTAACTTGTTTATATCTCATGATCAACTTAGGTTGGAATTATATCCTAAAGTTCCATATTTATTTAATTAACTATTATTGCCCAATTATTAACAAATTAAAATTAATGTTCAAATTTACCCGTATTATTATATAATATTTTATCACTTTTCCATTTTAACATGTTGAAAAAAAATGAGGTATTCCATTGTTTTGTTTTATATAAAAGAAATTGGTGAACAATGACTATGGTAAAGATTTTGCTACAATTCTAACACATTCTTCCATTGCTTATCATTTTTTTTTAACAAGTAAGAGCATTGGTGTGTTGTTACGGATATAAAACAAAAGAATTAAAGCGGCAAGTTAAAGATACCATAAATGAGATATACCATTCCAAATTTTCAATCCTCTGAATCAAATAAATTTATTTAAATAGCACAACATATATATATTAGGCATAATTATAAGTTTTTTTTTTCTTTTTTACTTTTGTATTGGTTGAATTTCAAATTTTGATTTCAAAGATAAAGGTCGCGAACAATCCACAAAAGGAGTTGATCAGTGATAATTTCTTGTTTACCGGTTTGCGTAAAAAAAAAAAAACACAAATACTAATTAAAAAAAATTAATTACACAAATATTGTCACAGCATCGCATCTTAAATATATAATGTTTAAATTCTAAGAGTATAACATATTGTAAATCCTATATTAGTGTAAATATTAATATGGGTATCACACATTGTATATGTGATACTCATGCTATATCACACTTGCGATATGAGATTTTTTTTAAATAGTGTATCTCATTTCTAAGATGCAATACAACATTTGTATTTTGATAATTTTTTCTAAGTTTAATCGACACGTTTTCACTCAATTGATCATAATTCAAAAAGAAAGTATGTGGTATTTTCAAAACCCTTAATTATTTACTAATATTTTTTCATTCAGAGTTTGATTAGTATTTTTCTTTTTTCTTTTTACTAGGATCAAAGATTTTTTTTTTTTAATAATGTTTTGTTCACATAAAATTTCACGGCCCATTCCTTCATTACATACACCATTTAAAATTTTCAATCTTATGATGACCTTTTCAAATATTACAGATTTGATAGTTATAAGTTATGTGTATTTTACCTTATCTATATATCGATCCATGTATGAACCAATGTTCATGCCATTAAGCTCTAGTGGTTGAGGCAAAATTAGTTGTAATAAATTTTAATATAATGTTAAATGGCCTTTAAATAATTTTAAATAAAGGGAAGAATTTGGAGTGAAAACGTCGGGTATTGGCATAATTATATAGATACTATAGATATAAATGGAATAGATGGATATAGATATAGATATATATTACATTATATTATATTAAAGGGTAATTGTCACATTTAGTACCTAAACTTTACCAATCTGTGCAATTAATTATCTAAATTTTTTTTAGCCATTTAAGTATCTAAAGTTTAAAAAATATCAATTTACTATCTACGAACCTTTCGAGATCATTTATAGTTCCTAGATGAAATAGTTGATTGCAAAAATGAGTAAAGTTGAGATAGCTAATTACAAAATTTGATAAATTTCAGATTATTAATCGAAAAAGTTGGCTAAGTTAAATTGACACTTTTAAACTTCATATAATTAATTGCACAAATCAACAAAGTTTAGATACCAAGTGTCACTCTATACTATATTATAGGTTGTGTATTTGTATGCTATAAATTATATATTTTTATGTTATATTTATATATAAACTTTAGACTTTTAAACTTGATGCACGCAGACCATATCAATAATAAACAATAGAAAAATGTTGTAATCCTACGATTTAGAAACACACCCATTTTGTAGTATAGAATTGATTATAGGTGCGGTCCTTAAGGATCTATGAGTAAATACTAGTATTTCCCTTTCACTACTACCTAGTTTAAATTATGAAAATAATCATATTAATTCTAATTTACCAATTAAAGTAATAACTAGAAAATCCTAATTAAAGATATGGGTGCTTTTCTTGGTTTTTTATTCAATTCACAATTGATGCCCCTAGTTTTGATCCACCCTCACCCTTAATTCTTATGATAGGAATCAATTAATGATTAGTTAAGCCTTGAACTGCAGGGTCTCCTGCTTAAATCAATTACTCTCTTCAAGTTAATTGATTCCTAATCCCACATGAGACAGTAGGAATGTCTTCCTTCACTAACGCTGATATAAAATTGCATGAAATTTATGAACCCTATGATAAAGATTGGATATTTGTTGTAGAAATCCGAAGTCTCCGTATATTTAGGTGAAACATACAAATTCTTTATTCATGGATGATCTATCCTATTGGTCGAAATCTCTTTCTAATTAACAAGAATAAGACATGCAATAATCTTAATCAGAAATTATCACAAGAGTAGTAGAATCACATGAATACATTCAAGACACCAACTTCTCATTAATCAACAAAGATTCGGTATATCGGTTAGGGTTTCACAAAACCTAGGGCATACAAAATCTACTCTTTCATAAGATAAACAATAAAAGTAGAAAGTCTAGAAGAGTTTCGAGGTAGCATGATTGGTAAAACCCTTTAAAGTGAACGTTTGTAACTATGAATGTTGTACAGCAATTCTCCCTTGAAAAGCTCTCCAAAATGTGTACATTAGGGTTTGAAACGAAATAGATCTCAAAAACTTCATAAAATAATGAAATAGAGCATTATTTATATGTGGACATATGTACACGACCCCCCTATATGACTTGTATATGTAGGTTGTGTACACCTGAAACAAACGCGAAATTCTTAGTTCTTTAATCGTACATTACTTAACATACATGCTCGTGCATACTGGTCATATACTCATCTAGTGTACTTCTGATATCGCAGTAATAGCTTCAAAACCTCATAAAATCTTCTCTCTTTTCATTATAAACCCTTTAAAAAGCTCGATCACTGCTTATTTACCCCTGAAATGAATAATTTATCCAATAAGTGTCGTTTTTTTTAGAAAATTAACTAAATAGTGCATAAATTATGATTAACAAGGCACAATTTATTAAGGATCTTTGAACGCTTATCAAAACTCCATATCTATAAAATAAAAATTTACCTTTAAATATATTAAATAACAATAATTAAGATAAAAAATATTTAACGACAAAGTGAAATACATCATTAAATTATCTCCCTTTTACTCACACTACATTAATATTAAATATCATTACTATTCTCTCTTTCAACCTTAGATTTTGGCGTGGTAGACATCTCATTTTGACATTTTTTGTCAAAATAAATACTTAGGTTAGTATATACATAATTAAAATAATTGAATTTTGCAAATTATAAATGTTAAAGCTAGGAATAAAAAAAATAAATAATAATGAATCAATTTAATAGAAATAAATACAATAGATGTAATATGGATAATTAATATAGTATAATGTAATTTTGAAAATTCGTAAAAAAAAAAAAAAAAACACTGTTCATCGTCTCCTACCTCCGGCCGCCCGATGGGGCGTTTTCAAGTCTATTTTTGACCCGTTTTCAAACCCGTTTTTTACAAAATAAATACATATTTTGAAAATAGGCGCGGAGTAGTTTATATTGGTATAAAATTTTGTTGTTTTCATCAAGAGAAAGGGTTTCAAATTTGAATTCGAAAATTAAAAAAAACTCGTTTTTTAGCTTCCGGAAAAAAGGCAAAATCCGAGATTTTCGTTGTTTAACGTTTAAAATCTAACGGTAATGACAGCTATTTTCATGTTAATGACAACTAATTAATAGTTGTAATTTGTTTTTCGGATTAGAATAAAAAAGCCCTAATTTTTAGATCTATAAATAGAGGAAGAGAAAAAACGAACCAGAGGACATGAAAACAAAAAAAAAAAAAAAGAAAAATCAAATAGCATCATAGGCACCAGAATCACTTCCTTGTTTCGTAAGAGCAATGTTTGCGACTTTGATTGGAAGATGAGGTGATGAAAGTTGGCTCAAAAACCTTCGAATGTTTCCTCTGGATAGATGATCCCGTCATGGTTCCTGTCGAAAAAGGTTTCCTGCGTCTGTAAGAATGCCAAATCGAAAAATTAAAAATTGAGAATCGAAGATGTACGATTCCGTTGCGCGGTGAGCCAAAATTTCATCTTGGATTCCAGGTAACGTAAAGACTAGTGCAATTTGATAATTCTTATGACATGGATCCCTGACCAATGATGGTTACAAATCAATTGATTCTTGCAGAATATATTTTATAATTTTAATAATCTATATATAAGTTGTATACGAAAGGAACAGTTGATATATTTGGATTGCATGTTTTTGTAAAATTTTATCACATTACACGTTTCACATATCTTCCTTGAACTTGCATTTTTCCGCATTTAGACATAATCCGGTTCATAGCATGAAAATTTTTTCGTCGTAGAAAAGTTTTTTTTTACAAATAAAAATTGTTTAATCACTTAAAAAAGTGTTTTCCTTAATAAATATCGAATTAGAAATTTTTTTTCTTTTCTTGTTAATAAATGTTTGTTTCATAAGCTTGTTCTAAAAAATATTGAATTGCAATTTAGGTTTTTTTTTTTTTTTTTTTGCCATGATATAGTTTTTTGGAATGTTCTATCATTAATTTGGTGATAATCTTGTCTTGTGATAAAAATTGAATTTTACGATTTTTGTCTAATTAATGATCTTGCTTTAATGATACAAATATGAAAGTCTTGATTTGAGTAAAATTTGTAATTGATTTATAACATTTCATTATACCATGATTTTTGAAAGTTTCAAACTTTGTGAATATTTGATTTCATCATTACGTATCTAGATGTTTTCATAATGCTATAAATTGATTTTTTTTAATATTGTTATTATGTTAATGAATACAATTACATGAACTCATATTGTTAGCGTTTACACCGTATTCTTGATATGAATGATGAATTGATATGCTTGTTTTGATATGATTGTTATAGTTTATTAGTCAAAAATTCTTTGTCACCTAGAAAAAGTCCGATTTTCCATAAAATTGCTAAAACCTAACTTAATAGATTTAGGTTTTATGTTAAAAATATACATATATATTTTTCATAAAACTAACAAACTTAATGAACTTAAATCGAAAAGATTTCGAAAAATTTTAAAATTAACCAACAAACTAAATTTTTCTAAAAGAACTACGTGTGGTCTGATCCCGATTAGCGGGTACGTAGGCACCTAAATGGGCGACTTAAAATATGTAAAAAATTATTTTTGTGAATTTATTTGATTTGTTTAGAATATATGAATATCGATAGAATTTGATAAAATTTGATTAATTTGAATATTTCGAGTTTTTAGATTACATATGATTATCGATGGAATTTTATTAGTATTTTTGTGCATATTAGACATATGTTTAGATTTGATAAATAGTTTAGATTTTGAAATTAGGGTTTAAAAGAAAGCAATTTAAATATGGAAAGTTAAAGTGGTAACCGTTTAGGTTTTAATAGGTTAGCCCCCGAACTCAAGTTAATTTCTGGTTCTCATTTTCAAAGAACGATTTTTTTTGCAGATCAGTAGCAAAACCAAAATCAACCTACCCATTGGTTTTGGTTTATTTTTTTTTCTCGACTTTAGTCGAGTAGCGACTCCAAAATATGTTTTAAAAATTCAAAATTTCCTTTAATTCTTAGTCGAGGATTCGTATTGAATGGGTTAGGGTTTAGTATGAATCGGATTAAAGGAAATCGAAAAACCAGGCTCGACAGGCGTCTTTGTAGATTTTTCGTATAAAGTTTATGAATCATTTAATGTCATAAGGTTTAAAACTATATGTGAATTGGTATTGTATCTCTTGAATAAATCATAGCGCATGCTTTTTCTTTTTTGTTTTTTAAGTTGTGAAAATACTTTAGGCTAAGCAAAGAGAATTGAGTCTGCATTTGGTCAACAAACTATTTTTACTTTGTTGCTTTATTGAATATAGTGGAACATACTTGTAAAGACCTAGTAACACTTTTTTTTTTTTTTTTTTACTTAACCTAGTAATACCTTAGAAATGTGGATTATGCCTAATTTTTGCAATTCAACAAATAAGCAACAATAACAACTAAATTACAATAAATTAAGACATAAAGTTAGAGAAGATCATGGATTTAACGTGAAGTTCAGTCTGCCTCCTAATCTCCACGGTCTACAATCAATGCCTCACTCAAGGATTATTTCACATTTCATTCAAATCAACAAAACTGCTCCAATGGACCTACAAACACAATATCTCAATAGAGGACTTCACCAAACACATAACAACACAATTGCTTGAGTTAAGTCTTCATAAGAAGCTCTTAACACACATTAGACTCAATTCAAGACTTTAATGATTCACTCAACATAAACTTAGTATTGTGCCTTTACAAGAGTTAGCAAATATATAGTAACTAGCACTATGCTAAGTCTCTCACTCATAAATAATAAAATTGGTAATACAAGAAAGGGTGTTACAATGATTTTGTATGCAAGAACTAAGCTCAATCAACTAGTAATAACTCCCTAACAATTTCTATTTATTTTTTCTTGAAAGGTCCTAGCCATTGCCCTAAAAATATCTTCAAACAGTCGGACGACAAAAAGTTGCAACGGCTAGTTTTAGCCGTATCGACGAGGTAGTCCAAAAACTTACCTGCTCGCTAATGAATCTTTTTTATGCATACCAGCCTTGAACCGATGAGCTGGTGGAGAGGATGGTTACCCTTCTATTCCATTGTGCACCGATGTGTCGGTCCATTTTGTACTAGCGAGCTAGTGCACTTTGATCTGCAATTCCTGTAGAAAAACACAACATACATAAAACACAAATAAACACACACACACACACACACTCAAGCATTTTTTTCATCCAAGTTGTTTAACTAATTAAGTGTAACTTAACATAATTAAGTGGTTAATCGTGCAACTAATTTCCTCATCAAAATTCATATTGAACACACAAGTTCAACCATACTTGTGAAAAATACAAAAATTTTCAGCGTAGAGCTAGAAAAGTAGACTGGTGCATAAAGTGCAATTACTATATATTGATTGCATCATCATTTCGCTTCTTTTTTTTTATTTAATATCATATATAGTTCTATTTTGCGTTTGCTTAATTGATTTTAAAATTAGTTTTCTAGACCATATTTACTAGGGGTAAATTACATCAGAAGGTCCCAACGTTTGGGGCTAAGTTCATTTAAGATCATAATATTTCGAGAAGATAAAAAAAGATCCCAAATTTTAGGAGTAAGTTCATTTAAGGTCGCAACAGTTGAAAAAATTGATCACTTTGAGTCCCCAAGGACACGTGTCATAAGGTCTTCTAAGTTTTAATAAAATATTTTCTCCTGATTATACGTGTCTTTAGGGACCCAAATTGACCTATTTCTTCAAATATTAAGACCTTAAACAAACTTATCCCCAAACGTTAGGATCTTCTGGTGTAATTCACCCTGTTTTTCAGTAATCAAAAGAGAATTATAGATTGAGTTTCAAAAATTTTTAATAATAACTAATTCACTATTCCCTTCAATCTTTTAGTTAAACATTTGAGACCAACACCATCATCACTTGCATTACATGTTTAATCATGGTTCTCATTACTATCACTAGCAAGGTTAGAAAATTCAATGCTTACAGGTTGGCCAAATGTAACCCAATTTCATCTAGCTTGATTGTGTTACAATTAATAGATTTATTAGGGTACATCTAAGTCTCTTTAAATCTTATATTAGTAATATATAAAAGCCTTATCATCATCATCAATATTGCAAATATCTTTATTAAGTAAATATAAGTTAGGTTGCTCAACTAATTCACGACATTTCCTCCAAGCCTCCTTCCTACATTACATTTGATGGGACCATCTTAAGCACTCTACCATAATTCAAACATGACTCTTTCACCATCACCCATGTGCAATATGAAAAAAAAAAAAAATAGAAAAGGAACAAAAACATAAATAATGAATAGGCTTACATTTTATGTAAAGAAAAACACTACAACCAAGTGATATTATAACTTTAAAGAAGGTTAAACTACACTATAAGTGATAGGAATCGATCCTTAACATCTATTGCCAAAGCATACACCAAAGGAGGTGAGGGACTAACTTAAGGAACCCTTACCAAATCCACCAATGTAAAGGAAAATTACTTGATTGATTATCTAGATCACACCACTAGATTTAGTAAGATGAGGATTTGGACTCATGAAGATAAGCATGATTTCTTTTTTGGCTTCGGGATGCATCACACAAGTTGTCGTGAATCCATTTGTAGAAAATATGAAGGAAATGAAGGTGATAGACCAATCACGCCCATGATTTTTGAAGAGGAGGAGACCAGAGGCCACTAAAGGCACGACCATGGCCGTGTATCTTGAAAGGGTGAAGACTAGAGGCTTGTAAGGTTAGAATCATGCCTATGATTCACAAAAATATGAAGACCAGAGGCTTATAAGGGCAGAGTCATCCCCTTACATCCGCCCTTATATGCTGCTATTCTATTTTGCATAAATTTATTTTGTCAAGTTGTAATATTTACCTTATTGCCATCACTTAAAGGTCATATAAATACCCTTTATTTTGTTGTAGACCCTAACTTTTGATGCATTAAAGGACCTCCTTTGTTTTGTTCCTCTCTTTTGAAGATAAAACTCTTAGTTCTTATCAATCTATCCAAGATTGTGGTGAACAACCACTCAATCTAGATTGTATGTCATATCAAGTATGAGAGAGTGTAGCTCGGTTGCTATCGATGCATATTATTTGATAATAACGCCGTTCATATCCTTTATTTTTCATTGCATTTCAAAATACAAACACCAAAACACTATATCACAGGTTTGAGGCATTTAAAATATCAATATTTTGAGTAATTAAAAAAAAAGAATCAACGTTTCATAAAGTTAATCAAATGAGGTATCAACATTTTGCAAAGTTCATTTAAGGTATTAATTTGGTTAGTTTTCAATTAAGGATCTATTTGATTGTCTAATTTTTATCCATATCTTATTTGTATCTACCGACATCTATATCTTATCAGTTTTGATTTTTTATGAGTAAAAATATCATTTTTTATTTGTATCTATTTCTTAACAAACATTTATTTGAAATGATAAAAATAAATTACTAAAATGATCAAAATAATATAAAATAAACAAACCCTAAGGTTCTATAATTTTTGTTATTGGTAAATTATTAATACCTTATTTGACTCACTATGTAAAAATTGATACCTCTTTTTAATTAATTGAAATGTAAATACCTTAAATAAAATTATTTTCAAACGTTAATTCCTCTTTTTAAAAAACTCAAAACGTTAATACTTAAATAAACTTATCTCTAAATGTTAATACATTTTAATGTAATTTACCCTTAAAAAATATGAAACCACAAATAACTCAAGAAACTCATTGCAAGCTAAGTGAGATGTCTACATAAGCAGACTACATTAGATATTACTAATGGTAAATGGACAAAAACTTTAACATGAGAGTAGTTTCCAAATATCAGCCATTAAACATAGTTAACAAATCCATATCCCTTTCATTTTTTTAATAAAAAATATACAAATTAAAACCCTTCATTTGCATATCCTATGGGATAAACATCATATCCAAAAGTCCAGCTTTCATTAATACAATATGTATGATTACTTGATTTAAGTTCATCATATCTATGCTCATTTTTTAACTCCTTTTACCAATGCACCAAACTCTCTTACTCCTGAAGGGTTAAAATTCGACTAAACATGAAGTATCTTCTCGCTCTTCTTTTAAATATGTTGTATGGTTGTCTTATTCATCCAAAAAAATATCTAAGTTCGCTTTTTTTTTTTTTGTCTTTTAGAATATATTTGGTGACATTAGGAAATCTAGCTATCCGAGTGTATTGATGTAAATATAACTTCAAATCTTGTACCGACATGCACTATGTAGAGTTCCATTTTTGTGATTAGATTGTAGGGAAACGCAAGTGTTATAATTCACACTTTTCTTCCCACCAATTCTACCCTCAGTTGCTCACACTCACAAGGGTCTAAAAATCTCCTTAGACCTAGGTAGGGATTGGGTTTAAACCAAAACCTAATCGGTCCTAGCTTTGGTGGGTAGCTAAGTCCTAAGTTGTAGGTTGGTCTTGCCAAACCCATTGGACTAGATGAGTTTGATCAAGTCCTCGAGCGTTTTTATTTTAAAAAATAAAGAAAAAACAAAGCAAATAGAAAATACAAAAAAAATATAAGGAAAACATTTAAAATTTAAGATGATTCTGTTTGAGTTGGAAATTATTATTACTTATTCATTGCATTATGTGTTGTGTGCGACTAATAAAACAAGATTTTTTTTGCCATAGACTAATAAAACAAGATTAAAATATATTTTAAAGGCATGCCTATTTTAATATATATATAAACTCTACCAAAAGGAAATTTTCATTCCCTAACAATGCGATAATAGTTCTTACTTTTTGATCTTCTTTATATCCTTTATACCTTTTGTAGTCTCATATTATTAATATTGTAATAGGGAGTTAATATAATTATATATAAATAATTAAATATCGTTGAAAATTCTTTCAAAGACATGTTAACAACTTTGAAGTTCTTGGACTTAACCTTTATTTTAAGTTTTTAATTTAACCTTTTATATTTTTACTTTAAGGTTAAAAGGAAAAAAGAAAAGAAAACTTGTTAGGTGATCATGGGTTTATGACCTGGACTTGTACCATGAACATTGACTTTTCCTAAGCCAATTTGAGACCGAATTCTCCTTTTCGGACTTGCCACTCAGCAGATTGAGATGGGTCTAGCCAGTTGCCTGAATCAAACCTCCACTACGTTGTGTATTGCTTACGATCTTGTCTTGAAAATTATAATAAATTATATTATATTTGTGAAGTTTCATATTAAGTTTTGTCAATTCACATGATATATTGAAACATTGAAGATTTTTTCCTTTACTTTTTCTATTTTCTTATATAACTTTTGTAATGTTTCTTCTGTCCTTTTGAAACTATAATATTATGTTTTGTACAGAGGGCTGACCTCAAAATGAAATTGCAATTCCGGATTTCATTATCATTCATATGTTTAGATGCATTTTTAAAACTAAAATTGCAATTCCCGAAAATCGACGATTTTGATTTTGAAAAGGAATTTGATCTAAAGATGAAATTGCAATTTCACTCCCTTCTCATAAATGATTACTATCATATTTATTTTTATCCTCTTACATATTTATTATTCATATTAATTACTAAGGATATTTTTTACAAATATCATATATCAATTCTATTTCATTCCATAACGTATCAAATAAAGGAATATATTTATCGTTCTGCTTCTCATGTCATTCCATTATTCTTATTGCAATTCATTTCATTTCGAATGATTTCTGTGTACTAAATATCTCATAACAATCCTTGCCTATTTTTAATCCTTACCACTTCTAAAATCGTCAACACTAATTTTGGTAATTTTGGGCATAAATTTTTTTTGTTTTCTTTTCTTTTTTTTTCCCCATTACAACAGGAGGAGAGTGATTCAAACCCGATACCTCTCTCTTAAGAGACCAGGAAGATGTCACTAAGCTACAGTACCATTAGCCAGCATAAATTTTCTTTACTCAATGCTACAAAGTTCTCCTTTTAGCATGATTATTCAATTATTGCAACTACAATTATTATCCAATTTTGCATTTCCATATGTACCATTGTGATCATTAGGGTTGTGATTAGATGAATTGATTCGAATAAGCTATTTTTATGTTATGTGACATTATGAACAAAGGGTTCTTAATTTTTCCTTGTCAACTCGCTCGGGTGAAAGGATTATGACTTGTTCCTTGAGGACATAAATGGATTTTATAGATGCAAGGCATGATGTACTAAACATGATTTTATATAAGTATCTATTTGTGACTCAAGCGTGTGGTAATAAAAAAATTAGTCTAATCCTTCCATATGGATTTCTGATTACTTTTAGGCACTTGTGACTTTCATCTAAATAATAAGAGTGCGAAATTGCCAAATTGTACATAAGACAAATTTGTCATGTCTGCTTTTGGATTTGAAAGAATTTAATATAATTAACAAACTTAAAAGAAAGAAACTAAAAGTCAATCGCGTTGTAAATTAGTGATATCTTTCTCGATTTCTCAAGTGAGAGATACCAAGTTTGATTCTCTCTCTCATTGTAATAAGGAAAAAAAAACAAAAGAAAGAAACTAAGATTCTGTAGGAGGTTGTAAGTGGGGTATGAGTTTAAGCTTAGGAGTTATCCATGGCCCATCCAGAGTTACGGAATCTTTTCTCCACTCATTAAAGATGGAACTTTATTGTTTAACCTAGATAGGAAAATACTATGGATAGAATGGGTTCCTGTATACGATTTTAATTTACATCTTTAGTACGCAATATCTAGATGTTACTCCCTATTAGTATTAATAATCTTCAAAGATGAAGTCTTAGAATTTTAAATTATAGTTTTGAAAAGAACACTTTTATTGCTTTGTGATTGAATGATTTCTCATATTTTGCAAATTTATGTTTTTCTTTTATCTCGTGTATATAACTCTCCATTAAAATGTTCGATGCGGAAAGAATGCAAGAAAAAAGAAGCCCTAAAATACCTATTCACTCGCTCCAACCGTAAAAAAATTCAGAAAACTTAATAAAGATCATCTCAATTTAATTTCTCTTAACTTATTTCTTTAACATGTTAAAACTTGTAATAAATTGTTGAGATTATAAGATCATCTTTAATTCGAAGTATCTCATTTAAAGTCCTAGATGCCACACTAATATCTTAAGCAACTGTAACTTTAAGAAACTAGTTTTTAACTTTATCCCTAAGGATTTTAAAAAATAGTTATTAACATTTATTTATAGGGTAATGTCAAAAATGTGTGCCTAAGTTTTTGCAAAAAGTTCGATTAGTTACTTGAAGTTTGGTTTTAAATAATTCGGTACCTAAAGTAAGTTTTCGTAAACATTTTTCATATTTGAAGTTTGATTTTGACAACTTTAATACTTGAATAAAGTTTTCACGAACTTTTTTCATACTTGATTGAACTTACTTCAGGTATGAAAAAAGTCAGCGAAAATTTTGTTCATGTACAAAAATTATCAAAACCAAATTTCAGATATGAAAAAAGTCTACTAAAACTTTGTTCAGTACTAAATCGTTTAAAATGAAACTTCACGTACCTAATTGAATATTTTATAAAAGTTCAAGTATTATTTTTGTCATTAATCCTTATTTACATTATATAAGAGATCTACATAATAAAAATTATACACAATATACCTTAAAAGTAAAAGAAAAAAAAAAAAAAAGATTTGTGATGTCGTTGTCTGTGGACCCCAATATTTATATGCATCCATGTTTAACCCTTACATTGTGTTTGGTATAAGGGAATTATGAATTAATAGTTCAAAGGGGAGGTAAAGGGAGACATTAAATTTCATTCCTCTGTTTGTTTTAAAAGGGAAAAATAAGGAAAAGGAAAATAGATGTAACACTTTATCTGTATCTCATCATTTTCTTGTCCCTTCTAAAATGGAGAGAATAAGGAGGGAATGGGAAAATTGTTTTAAATTACTCTTCTACCATTCTTTTTTAAATTATTTATCCTTTAAAGACATATAAATAATTTTCCATTATATCTTATTTTATTTTTTATAATAATTAAGATTTCATCTATTTTTCTCCCCTCGTTATCAAAACACATGAAAGAATTCAAATTATTTAATAATTTGCCTCCATTTTCTTTCCTTGTATTATATTTCCTTCTTAATTGATTCCATCATGTCAAACAAGGCCTTGAGTACCCAAAGATGAGGTTCTTCACTCTTGGAAATAATGCCAACATCCAACGTTAAAATTGTTCTGGAAACTGTTATCATAACGATAAATGTAAATATGCTTCTTAATTGTTGATTTTCAAATTAAAATAAAATAAATGAATAAGTGGAGAGATCTAGATCTAACTTAGAACATAAATACTTCAAAAGATGAAAAACTAGTATGAAAAGTGAAAAAGAAAGTAAAAAAGAGAAAAAAAAAAGGGGTTGAAAGCATATGCAACCATTAAGAAGTCAGACAAGCTGCCTAGACATCATCACGGAATCAACCCATTCCGTTGACAGTGGTTCCTAAACTGGGAAACGCCAGGGGAAGGGCAAGTTTGAACCAGCTAAAGACTTATCGGTTCTGGCGGTTCCACCCCCCAAAACTTGTATGACCTGCCAATTTAGGAACCAGTTAGCAAAACAGCTGAACCTGCAGTTCCACATCATATAAAATAAAAAAAAGGAAAATAAGAAGAAAAGAATATTAAAAATAATTATAATTAAAAAACAAATATTTAAACTATTTTCACGTGAATGGTAAAAGTTCATTTCCTATTCGTGACAATTAGTGTGTTGTTATCAATAACATAAGTAATAATATAATTGAAATCATATGTTGTTGCGTTTATATAGACTTTTAATTAAGTTGACTTTTCTTCCTTAACGAGACTTGTTTTTATGTCTGTGAAATTTTGTTGTGTCTTGAATATTTTATAGTTTCACATTGCTAACATGAGAGCTAAAATGCAAGTGATTATATATAAATAAAAGTGCAATTGTAAAACTTCTTTTAATCAATGGATTATAACAATTAAGCTTAATGGTATTTGAAGTTAAAAATTTGTTTTGCATTTTTTTTCTTAAATTAAGTAAAGTTATTTAATTAATTTTTTTTAATTTCACAGTTCTTGGTTACAGAGAAACCAGAACCGAACCATAGGAACTGATGGTTCACAAAAACCGAGAACTGGACTGGCTCCCATGGGTTCGATTTCAGTTCCACCAATTTAGGAACTAGGAATCGATGGTTCAGGGTCGAACGTGGACTCGAATCGGCCCATGACGACATCTAAAGCTGTCTACTCTGTACTTAGGAAAAGGAAAAGTATGAGGAGAAGGGTTAATTCAACTTCGAATCTTTTGAAAATACACTAGTACCTAACTTTTAAATATGCATACTTTCACAAACCAATACACTCTCAGCGTTCATTCCCTATATATGGCATCAATATCGCAGAAAAGGACTCGATAATATGCACGTGATTGATGAGATGATTATGTTTAAGATGTCACATCTAATAAAAGGCGAATGAGGTCAAAAAGTTAAAAGATAACCAAAATAATAATAAAAAAAATATCACTTGTTTCATTTTTGTCAATTTTTTAAAATGTAACTTTATAAACTTTGTGCCATGCCACTAAGATCAAAGGATGTGAATAGTTTACCAGGTACTCATAATGTATTATGAGTATGCCAAGACTCGGAATAACTAAAATCCACATTAAAAAAAACCCACAATTATCTTAAATATTACATATCATTTTCAATCTCAACATTTTACATCACCACAATTTCAACTAATTAAAACCAAACTAAAGTAATAAAATTTTAAATAAACTTTAAGTCACATGTCTAAAGATCTTGCAAAAAAAAAAAAAAAAAACAAAAGAAAAGAAAAGAAAAAAAACTTTACATTACACCTATACCTAAAAAAAATTTACAAAGGGATGAGCTGAAGCCCAGTACACATAACACAATCACATATGACATGGCAAGTGCACCTAGACAATATATAATGCAATAGTCAACAATTTATAGTAATTTTTAAGGTGAAACAATCAACACCGGAAAACTCACACTTTAGACAACAAGCTCTAAGAATTTGGGGGTCTTAAGTAACAGTAATTGCTCAAAGGATTAATTAAAGTATGCCGAGTACCTTAACCTCCTAAAGAAATCTCAACTTAGTAGCCTTGTTTAAGATTCACAATCGTAATCCATTTCTACTTATCTTAGTTCAAAATACAGGACTACATTATTTCTCACCAAGCCTAAGTAAACGTTATCTCAATACCCATTTTCCTATCAGCTACTCATTGATCCACCAATGACGGCTTAAGAAACTACCTACCATATTGACATCGCTTAGTAAAGTTGTCATTCCCCAACCTAAATTAAATGACGCATGCACAAAAAATACATTCTATTATTAGGTTGACTTTAAGTTTTTGTCTATTTAAGATGCTTACTCTATGCAAAAAACACACAGTTAATGCATACCTAGATACCACAAAGCTTGATCCAGCAGATTAATTAAGGCTAAAAATTCAATTTGTAAATTGTTCATTAGGCATTTGAGATCCTATAAGTTATGTTAAGTACAACAACTCTATTACTAACTCTTAGCCTAACTCTACCATATTTAAAAATGTTAAGTTCATTCACTTAGCTATGTTGAACATGGAAATGGAGGTCTAAAGGAAAAAAAATTATATAAAAATACACATTATTATACCTTAATGATCTAATACTAAAATTTCACTTTTCATTCGTATTATTATCATCAAAATGTAGTAAAACTTGTCTAAATATCAATTACTTCGTTGTCATTTACATATTAAAATTTACAAAAAAAAAAAAAGAAGTAAACATCAAGGTTCTTTGACATCATAAGAAATAATGCACTTACCTAAAATAATAGTCAATAACAATATGTTAGAATAGTCATTAAATTATTGTATATATTTCTAAAGAAATAATATGATTATAAGGATAGGAACTCATGAGATGCATGAAAACAAGAATAGCCAATCGGTTTGCTAATGTAGATGAATGGGGAAATAGGGAAAAGAAACAAAGTCACAAATAGAATGGACCAAAGGGGAAAAGCAATGTCGTTGGAGTTAACAAAGTGCCTTTGTTGTAAGGACCAGAAAACATAGAAGCAACAATACTCAAAACAATAAAAAATGTGATCAATTAAGTTGAATTGAGTTTGGATCATACAAGATTGTCAAATAGGAGTTCTTTAACAATGTTGGAGTAGCTACTTGCTTATCGGAAAATTCCATTATTTGCAATGAGTTAAACTAGAAAGATGAATAAGAAGGAAAGAAGCAGAGATGGAGAGGAAGTCAGGGTTTGCCCGTGTCCATGGTGTGTTAAAGTGACAAGAGAGAGAGAGAGATAGAGTGGAAAAGACTCATTTTCATAGACTCATAAGATCATCACATGAATTGCAATACTTGGGTCCTAACCATTGACCTTCATTTAATCCCGATTGAATTGGGTCATGTAATTCTTCAAAGATTCATCTTTCCTCTATTTGATCAACAAAGAGACGTGTGTCTTTTATGGGAGGAGGACAAATTGTAAAGAGCATCTTATATATGGTTGCTAGCTCCTCAAAGTTAGTAATGGAGCGAACAAGGAGTTGGTGCTACCAACTATAGGTTGATTTTGTCAACATTCTACGGAGCATCTTATGGAATATGGCATCATTGAAGCCAAAGACTAGTATATGATCCTTGTATCACCATAAGTGTTCCTTTAGATTAGTAGTTTCGTCATACATCTTGAACGTGTGTAATTACATGCCGCAAGGTATAGTTCCTCAAATACTGGCTGTACAAAAGGAGTTTTAATCAATGGTGATGATGTCTTTAGGGTCTATGCACTTTTCTTGCTCTATTTGTTTTTTGTGACTTGCTTGACCTCTTTTTCCATCTCCTTAGGGGTTAAATCTTCAAAAAGTTTTCTTGGGTACATGGGCAAATCAACAACAAATGGGTCATCAATGTGAGTTCGAGAACTAGTAAGTATCATATAAAAATTTTTAACTCTTAAAGATCCTTAAATATGAGAGGCCTGGGGTTAGCTTATGTTTAAGATGGTGCTCAAGCTTGTGAAAAGACCATTTTGGCACCACTCCTGTGATGGCAATTAAGGAGAAGTGCCAAATGGGATGCAATATCCTAGGATTAGGATGGTTGGATTTCACCATTGCTCCTATGGTAGTGGGGAGCATTGGCTCTTTGCCTAAGATCTTTGAGGCATTACTTCATTTGTTGAAACTATATTTTATAAATTCAATGTTTGCTTGACAATTAATGTAACATGTTCTCCAAGTTGCTTAACCACTCCTGATCTCATAAGGAATTAGAGCCAGGAAAAGCACTGGGGCCTGTGTAGGAGTCCATGCACATTTGAGGATTGAGAAGACTCAAAATAAAAGTTAGAATTATTCCTCAATTAAGGTCCTAGAGCATCTTTTTTTTCCCTTGGAACGTGGGGCATGATTATCGAGACATTTTCTTAATATGAAGTTGTATTTTTTGTTTGTCCCAATTAAGTAACCAAGAAAAGAAAGAGGGGGGAGGTTTAAATTGGTTACTCTTTAAAATCAAAACTTTTTGTACAAAAGATTAAATCCCCTTGATTATTTAAACTAAGTTGGCATGATCATAATGATTGCAATGCAAAAACTTAAAACACAAATATAATATGCACAAAAACTAAAAGAGAGAGGGAAAGAAAAGTTTGAACATAACAATATATAGTGGTTTAGCCTTTTATCTACGTCCACTCTTCCAACTCCAAGTCGAAGATTTTATAATCTACATTGGTATGTTCCATTAATCTAATAAAACTTGATTACAAATAGTTGCCAATCACTTGGACTCAATTCCATGTATTTAACCTCCTTAGCTTAACTTTAAGGTATCACTAACTATAAAGTCTATTTGCAATAGAATCAAATGATGGACAAACTATGGTTCCTTCTTTAAACAAAGCAATAAGCAACTATAAAAGAAAGTGTAGCAGGATTATATGTGCAAGATCAAATCAAAGAAATTAGTGAGATTGTTTTTCAGAGCGTGTCTTTAATTCTTCGAATCCCTCATGTATTTATCTTCGAGTCTTTAATGGTCATGAGTTACTTGGATGCTTGAAGAATTCGACAAGTTTCATCGTTGATATTTCGCATAATATTTTCAACTCTATATATTGATGTTATCTTCAAATTTGAAAATAATGCTTCAATCTTATTTTAATACCTTGTACTAAATCTGTCCTTTGTTTATGTTGTAAATATCTTACATATGCTTAATAAAGCATGTAACATATCCTTTGTAAATTAGATCTTATCAATCTGCTTGGTATCCCTTAAAAATAGAAAATGTTGCAACCGTTGTAAGCTTCATTTTTGAATGTTAACCTTTGATAACCTTAGCAAGTCTTGCCTTCTATCTTCATATCTTCACGAGCAAAACATAAATAAAATCATAAATATCTTGAGTCTTCATACATTTAACTTGAATTCCTTGTATCACTCATGTATATGAAATGTATCTTAATAGATTTGATGATCTTGACTTAATCCCTCTGGCTTTCATTCCTACTTAGTGGAACATACGAATACATTATCCATATGTATTCATTGTTTGGAGTTAGGCCATGAAAACATGTTTAAAAGTTTAGTTGAAACTTGTTCTGAACATTTTGTGGGCAATTTGTAGTTTTTTGTTTGATGCAATGTTACTCTCTAGAGAATGCTCTAGAGGTAGTCTATATAAACCTGACTTCTTTTATTCTTTCAGCATACTCTTTAAGTAATGATCTAAGTGTTCTTTGAAGCTAGAAGCTAGCAAATCTTTGCTCTTGACAGTGCTCTCGATAACTTTATTTCTTCCAAAATATTCAACCGTGTACACTCTGGCTAACACTCTGGATTCTTGATACTATTCACCTTTTATCTTATTCATTAACCTAAATCTGCACACTTAATAAACTCACTAGTAACCATTTCATATTTTTATTATCATCAAAGCTACTTTGTAGAGAATTTAACATTTGTGAAAGCAAATGTAAAGGGATGAAACTACTCTAAGAAAAGGGTTCCGATAAACAACACCAAATATTGTTAGTTCAAATCCAATAGAGATGTTGGAGATAGTTGGGCTTTGGCTTATACACTGGGTTTGCAAAATAAAAACGATTAGTGGTGCATGAGGGAGTTGTCTAGCTCAACCACTCTAATGCTTAAATTATATTGCATCCTAAATGTGTATAAATTCGATTATGAGGAGGAATTGAGTCACCTTACCTTGCTAGTGTTGCAAAATGGATGCATTTATAGTAAGCAAACCCTAGACCATCATGTGGATCGTAGGATCATAGAATAGTAAGTGGTTGAAAACGGTTGTCATGAATGTGGGTGAGACTTGCTAATCCATATCTAATTGTGCCTTTAGGCAGAACCATTGGCAATTGGGTGGAATGTATTGAGTGATCCTAGATTGGAACTTGTCTAGTCATAGCATTTGATAAGCGAGTCTTGATAAAATGATCTAAGTGCTATTCCTAATTTGATAAATTTTCATAAAACTATAAATATTATAATATGCCAATTTAGATTAAACAATTTGGGAAAAAAATAAATAGCTTGATTATTGAATTACTATAAATAGATTCGAGTTATATATAGCTATGTAGTATTTTCTGTATAGTTTTTCCTTACAAAATCGCTACTATTAGCTTTGAAAAAAGAACTAAACACCATTATAATTATTTTATAAGATATAAAAATGGAGCAAAATTGTTATTACCCCAAAGCAAGTGGATTGTTAATTCTTCTATATTTGTACAAAATTTATTTAGGCTTTATATTATGATTATGTTTTTTAATTTTTTATATTTATATTATCACATATTATAAATCCTCTATATAACATACATTGTGGAAAAAAACCGACAAAAGACTTAATCGATATAATAATACAAACATAAAAGAGTCTCCATATCTCGTTTAAAATATACAAGATTTGAATGAATTTTAACAACGATCTAGGAAGCTCAAATAATTCAATGAAAAAAATAAACCATTACATTTTTCCTGGTGAAAATAGTTGATCGCATAACTGGGCAAGTGCTCTAAACCTTGGGCCGGCCATCTCAATCCACAAGCCCAATAAAGCACAACTCCACACACAAGATAAGACCTTTGATTAGGGTTTTTGTCTTCACCCTCTTCCTGCTTGGTTACTCCATTGCCGTTTCTTGTTCGTTGGAGAGAGAGCAAGATGAAGACCATACTTTCATCGGAAGCTATGGACATACCTGACGGCGTTGACATCAAAGTTAACGCCAAGATAATCGAAGTGGTGGGTCCACGTGGCAAGCTGGTACGAAACTTCAAGCACTTGAACTTGGACTTCCACTTGATGAAAGACGAAGCCACGGGTAACAGAAAGCTAAAGGTTGAAGCTTGGTTCAGATCCCGCAAAACCTCCGCCGCCATCAGGACGGCGCTCAGCCACGTGCAGAATCTCATCACCGGTGTAACCAAAGGTTACAGGTACAAGATGCGGTTCGTGTATGCTCACTTCCCGATCAACGCTAATATTGGGAATTCGAACAAGTCCATTGAGATCAGGAACTTCCTTGGCGAGAAAAAGGTAAAGGCTTGATCTTGATTGGCTTGTGATATCGTGTTGGATTCGTGATAAATTGTAGGAACTCGTGTGCTGTTTAATTATGCCGTCTCGCTTTCGAATCAAATCAGTGGTTTAAAGTTGTAGGAATTTATATGAAGGGTAAATATTGTTGTAATTGAATGGTTTGATTGTGAATTAATTGTCTAGAATTTGATAATTAGGTGAGGAAAGTGGATATGCTTGAAGGAGTGACCGTTGTTAGATCCGAGAAAGTGAAGGATGAGCTCATTGTGGATGGAAATGACATTGAGCTCGTTTCGCGTTCTTGTGCTTTGATTAACCAGGTATTTTCTCCACTGTTGTATATGAAATGACTGGGGATGGATTCGTGAAATGATTCCACTTTTAATGCTCAAAGGCAATTCACACATCATTAATTATGTTTTTTTGAATTGATTGCAATCGATCCTTAATCATTTTTTATCCTAAACGTCGTGTATTGTGAAGATTGTTGGAGAGGAAATAATACAGCCATACTAAATAATTCTGTTCAGGCTTATGATTTGTTGTTAAGGTTATAACTTGCATCTGGTCAATTCTTGTTAACTGTTGAGGTTATAGGTCAAAATGTTTTTGTGATGTTCAACATGTTGTACACTTGCTCGTGGAGCATTACAGTACAAAAAGAAGAATTCAGCCTTAGCTGGTTTCTGTATTATTCTGTAATTTTCTTTTATTTTTATTTTTTTCATGGACCTTCATGTTGTGGTAAATTTCTCTTTATCTCTAATTTTTTCTCAATGATTTCATGGCATGAATAAAATAACCCTAGATGTTAGCTTAGACAAAAGCCTTATGTCTTTGGGCTTCCAGAAAAGAATGGGGAATCTGTCGCCGTCCTTATTTTAGGTGTTGCCCTGGTTATTTGTTCAGCAAAGATAAATGAAATAAGGAGAGTGTGGAAATCATTAAGTAGAATGAACCGAGCGTTGTATGTTAGGGGCAAGGTAAAATGGAGGCAGGAAACTGTATGTTGACCCTTGTGGAAGCTAGACATGTTTGGGCAAGGTGCTAACAACTTGGTAGAATTGATTCGTACTCATGTATTACTGAAGGATTCATGACTTGCCAAACTTTCAAGCATTTCCTTTGTTCATCTATTTTGGTTGATCTTTCTGTGCAAGCTTTCTCCCACTTTGCTGTGGTAATGTTTCTACCTCTGGAAAAACGATGGTGCACATCAATAGTAGCAAGCATGCTAGACTGTTTTCGCTTACTTGGAAACATTTGTCTACATTAATGAATTCTACAGTTTTCACCTCTGTGTAATTCTGTGTCGCTTGCCCATAATCCACAATTAATCTTGAGATATCTTCACAATCCTTAATTCTTTTATCGATAACTTGCATTCACTAAAATACATGATTGTGGGTCCTAAACAGTAAATGTAACTAAATAACCTGTACTTTACGATTCTACATTGTTCTGCATGATTAGGTTCTCTTCCACAACACCCCAAACCACCCCCCCCCCCCCAACCTCTTCTCCTTGAAATTTATGATACAAAGTAAGAGGAAACCAACTAGATAAAATCACATATCTGTGCCCATTTTGTTTTCAGCCAGAAAATGTTCTAATTTGAAGGCTCTGACCCTTTTTTATATGATTTTTCCAACAGAAATGCCATGTCAAAAACAAGGATATTCGGAAGTTCCTTGATGGTATCTATGTTAGCGAGAAGGGGAGAATCGTGGAGGAGGAATAAGCAGTAGGTTACAAAGGACTAGGACAATTGGTAATGTCTCTTTGAATGGTGCTGTTCAGGCGATTTCATTACTTCAGATCATTAAGTAGGAGCTATTACCTAGCTGAAATTTTGTTTCATGAAAGTTGCTTTTCAAATGATTTTCTTGGTTACTCTGTTGCACTCTCTAAGATATAGTACTGCGTTCGTGTATTCAATGTACCCATATACTAGTTTAGCGTGTATCTGCATGGTCTGTGTATTTAATTTCATGGGTGATTTAGATCATATGGTTGGTTCTGGAATGATGCTACATGTCAATTCTTCATGGGGTTAGCTTTACTCCGTCAAAGTAAAATCTAGACTTTCGTGCAGTTGAGGGGTTTTAACAATTGGGCCCCTCCTTACCCAAAAAAACAACTGGGTCCTTTACAGTGTTAATGGGCTTGTTTCTGGCACTTCATAAGGGAAAAAAAGAAATATTTTATTTTCTCAAGACCAAACACTAACGCCGTATGGAATAATTGCAATTCAAAAAATGTAATAAAGTTGTAATGGTTATTATAATGTTTACTTTGTATAAAATGTAAAATAAGTAATTATTAGAGTAAAAGGTAAAATATCTATAATGTTTTATATATTTATTATGGAAATAGGGTAACTGTATATGTGATATTTTTAAAATAGAGGTATTTATTACAAAATTGAAAAATAAACAATTTATGAGGGTAGGAATATGAATTGTTGTTCATCATTTTACGTAATAATAATTTATCATGAATTGTCACTCCTTTAAAGTAAGTATTATAATAGCAATTTTATGTCGAGCGAAGAGAATGAATAGCTATGGGTTGTAAGTGTGTGAAAATGTAAAAGTAGTTATACACACACACAAGCATGGATGTCAAATTTTCCATTTTATTAAAAACTAGAATGGGTAGAATTATATAGAATTGTAGAGAAGAATTGTAAATTTATTGTTGTACATATACTTTATAATATCATATGGGTTTACACTTAAATGATTTTGTATTTGTTTTAATTGAGAAAAAAACTTATCTAATTATATATTTGTATTTTACTATAATATCAATTCAATTATAATTTTATTTTTTGTTAATTGACTAAAATAGCAATTGTATAGAAAATATTGGATAGTTATTTTTTATTCAACTTTATGAAATATGAATGGTAAAAGAGAAAAAGAACTTATTATAATTTTATTCTATTTTTCAGAAATAATTATTTTATTACAGTCCTATTCATTTAGCGAATTTATAAGGTAAGTAGAATTATACAACTGATTCCCATTTTAAAAGCTATATTAATATTAACAAATATTTTTGCTATTTTTGGGACACTCATTAATATATTCACTTAAATTTTAACCGTTTCCACTCTCCATATTCCATATGCTTAATTGGTAACATACTGTGAAACCAGTTGTGTGAAGCCAAAGATAGAATGCCTGCTATTTCCGTAGAATTTAACGGGAGCCAGCAATGGCCGAGATTGATGGCAAAATGAAGCTGGACTGGTGCTTCATCCTCGTGCTTAAGTTAAAGTGTGGTTTTAGTACAATACAAGACAATGTGATTAATAAAGAATAAGATAAGATAAACAGTGGAATATGTGTTTTTTTTTATATAATATTTGGTGTATTATATATAACGCAAGATATATATTATAATGATTTTCCAGTATTATCATAACCGCTGCTATTAGCACTATTGCCGTTGTACTATCATTGCTGCTATAGTACCACCAACACAGTTGATAATAATGACATTTTATTATTATTCTTGTATTAATGATGCTACATGATTAATGGCTGCGACATGATAGTAATAATATGATGATACGGATAAGGGCTTGATGCTAATGCTATATGGATCCTATGTGGGACATTGTGGCCAAAGTTAAAGAATTTAGTAATAATATGAAAACAAGCTTGAATAACTTGAGTTGTGTTACTCACTCTTTCTTTGATTTGGGCTTATTGTAAAAAACTTCTTTTTTGACGTACTCGGAGTATGATCCGTATTTGCGACATTGCAAGAGAAATTGATTTGCACTTCTTTTTCCCGCTAGAATCGTATGTAATATATATGTATATATATATATAATATATTTTTTTTTTTCTTTATGGAATAGAGTTTCATTAAATCCAACATATTCATGGTGTGGTTGGAGGTGAGTAGCGGGGCTACATCGGATTAGAGTATCTACATTTGATCGATCATTTATAAGATTCTTAAAATATCACATCAATAATTTAAAAAACTTTTTTTTATGAAGGAGCTTACTATTTTATTTGTAAGATTCTTCGTATAGATTTTTTAATATCTCTTTATATTTTTATGAATCTTATTTATTTTATATCTTACTTTTATAAAATAATAATAAGATATCATAAAAAAACTTACTTTTTATTTTTTAATTATTTTATAAAAAATTTTAAAATTTGAAGAAACTCTTTCCATTGATAAGAGCCTCAAGAAATGAGGTCCATGATATGGCATGTCGAATGTGGATGCTATTACAATACATTAAAGTTTTAAGAACACCGATGATTGATAGGAGAGAAAAGACGAATCCATCAAAATCATGTGCTAATATTTTTGTGATATTAGGTCGGCAATTATTGACTATATTAATAATTCGGATGCCATGAAGCTATATCTTTAGGCTTTAATTGTACAATCTGCGTAGATTGGCGTTCCAAAATGCACATGACATGACATTTACAGGCCCATCGTCTGTCTCAATGTCTCATAATAATTTATTTTTAATACTAAAAAATCTTAAATAAAATATTTTAAACTCTCAAAATATTAAATATATTATCATGACATCATTTATTTATTTTTATGATTTTAACCAACATATATACCTAATCACATCTTAATTTTATGCTGTGTTTGGATCCACTTTGAAAGTGAAAACAAATGAAACCAATGGAAAAGAAAGAAATATTGTGTTTGGCAATTTAAGTGAAAGTGGAAAACTGTAACAAAAAAAAAAGAAAAAAAATGATAAAAAGCTTTTCACTTTTTAAACAATTTTTTCTCTCTCGAAAATTGAGATAAAGTGGTGAAAAATAAAATCAATTACTAAACTGCCCTTTACTAATTTTATAAAAAATGATATAGAGATAATTTTATTAATTATTAATTTTTATATTTTTTCTTTTCTTTTTATTTCTTTTATAAGCTATCAAACATAAAACAAAATTTTTACTCGTATTCATTTCTACTTTCACTTTTTATTTCCACCTATTTTTATTTTAAATAAAGTTGCAAAACACATTATTAAAAAAACTCAGAGAATAATTATAAAAAATCTATTAATCAACACATAGATGATTGGACATTAAAAAACATTATGCACCTTGTAGGTGGATATACTCTGTGGTGGACCTAGATCCCTCACATCATGTCTCCTTGGAAATAATTGAAATATTATATTCATACAGTTGAAGAATCACCATCAAAATCCCTCTACCTTTGAAGCAAATCCACAATCAATCCGACTGGGCAAAATTATTCACCAGCGATGCTCTATAAATGCTTTTTAAGTCTCCGCCAATCAGGGAGCCTTTCTGAATTGGTCCAAATTTTCACGTCAGCAGCAGCATGATTTTTGGGGCGGTGCAAAGGAAAGGAAACCACCCATTATCTCTATTCCTGTCATGTTCACTTGTGGTACTGGAACAAGGTACTGTCTTCCTCAACATACACTGCCAAACGAGCTGTTCCAAACTCAGACGGCTCAAAATCACATGCTGCCACAAACATTACTTTTTAATAGACCCCACTTTGATGCAATAAAGCTGCTCATAAATTATGATCGGTGGAGGGAATCGGTGTCGAACATACAAAGATCGATAAAAGATTGATTGAGTATTACATAATTCGTATCATGTACACATGGTTTGTAAACATAAAGAAAATTATAACATACACATTGTGTTTGGCACAATAAATACCTAAGGAAGGGTAGAAAAATAAATTAGAAGTTTGTTTTTATATTCAGTAAACGATGGAAATGGGATGAAGTCATCAGAAACGGGAAGATTAGTTTCCACTTTTCTCTCTATCTAAAATTGGAGACAAAAGAGTGGAAGTTGTCAGTAACGATATATTAAATATTTTTAACATTTATTTTCTATTTCTACTTTACATTTAAACAAGGTAAAAAAATCTGTTTTTCTTTGATTTTCTTTCCCCCTTTTTTTCCCATAACTTCCCTTGTCTTTCCACATTTATAAAAAGTTACCAAACACAACGGCTATGCTTATAATACAAGTAATAATTGTTTTAGTCTCACCACATTTATATTTATTCACTTCGCTGAATGAATAAGGTTGTAATAATTCTATTACGGAAGATTGGAATAGAGCTATAATAAGATTTTTCTTTATTAATTTTTTTATTTAAATGATGGTATTTAAAAAAAAAAAATAGTTTCAGCATTGAATTGATATTCATAGGCTTAAATAAAGAATGACTATTCAATGATTTGTAATAGAGATTCATGTGGAATCGCTATTCAGTGACTAAATACCGTAATAGCTATTCATAAGGAATAAAACTGTAATGGAATTGAAATTGAATTGCAACGAAATGAATGACAGTTAGTATTATATACTTTAGGAAAAATTCTATAATATCATTGTTAATTTTGACGGACAGGTCTCACACTATTATACTTAACTGTGGTCGAATCACTAAAATAATTAATATTTTAATTCTTATATTTATTTTAAAATGTTAAATGATTGATCGGATGGTTTTGTTGATGAGACTAGTGGAAGCTTCCACAGTTCATGCACAAAATACCCAAATAAATCTTTTTCCAGAAGAGCCATCTTGGTTTAGGGACCATGACATGGGAAAACCTATATATGGACCACCTTGGTTCGATTTCACTACATGTGGTTCCATTTCCTACGTGTCTACCTGTGACAACTCAGTTTTTGGTCCTATTAGGCATGCCACAGGAAAACAGAGATCCCTTTCCTCGCATGTCTTGTTACTCCTAAAGTCGGATAACACATGAGTGCTCGGATATGTCCAAATTGTAGGTGCAATCACTAAATTGATAAGCCTGCTTCTTACAAGTACCGTGTTTGTGCCGTACAAACCACCATTCCAATCTCACCTATATGCCCAAAAAGCAAAACGCCTCTTAGTGGAGCAACAGATCCATAAACAAGATTTTCTGTCTCTTCCTTCATCCTTTGCAATGCCTTCCTTGTACTTCTTTTGCTTGTTCTTGATTGGGAACTCAGTCCTAGTTGTTTCTGCTGGAGATAAGACGCCTAGTGGCCCGATAATTAACGTTACAAAGCACATCTCCTTCCCAGATTTTAGCCTAGACAATCCCAGGATTGTTCATGATGTTATACTCCTAGGTAGTGCCAAGTTCTCTAAGGAAAATGGGGCAGTGCAAATACCGGATGAATCGAATCGGATGACCTCAGGCATCTAGCAGGCCGAGCGCTGTACTCGTATCCGGTTCGGATGCTAGATCCTGTGACAGGAGCACCGGCTTCGTTTGAGAGTACCTTTTCTTTTCAGTTCAAGAATGATTCTCACCCAGTTCCGAAGGATGATAAAAGCTTGGATTCTAGAAACGGAAAAGGAGGCAGTGGTCTCACATTCATAATTGTCCCGGACGAGTTCACAGTTGGAAGATCAGGGCCATGGCTAGGAGTGCTCAATGACGCTTGTGACGAAGATTACAAAGCTGTAGCTATCGAGTTTGATACGCGACAGAATCCCGAGTTTGGCGACCCTAATGACAATCATATAGGAATCGACCTAGGTAGCATTGTGTCCACCAAGACCATCAATGCCTCGGATGTTGGGGTTTCCTTGAAGGATGGAAAAACTCATCAAGCTTGGATTAAGTATGATGGTACGAGGAGATGGATTGATGTGTTTTTAGGATCAGAGGGACAAGAAATTCCTTCAAAACCCGTTTTCTGCCCCACTAGATCTTTCTCCTTTCCTACAGGAATACATGTTTGTGGGGTTTTCTGCTTCTACTGGAAACTTGACTCAAATTCACAATGTTTTCTCCTGGAATTTTACTTCTACAAGTCAAGCTTCTCTTCGAATACCATCAGCCAAAACTTGTGAGGACAAATTAATCCTTGAAGAGAATCAATTATCTAAAGGCAGAAAGAATGAACCTCTTGGCAGTTACTTGATTTTTGCAGCAGTATTGGTACTTGCTGTAGCCGTCTTAGTTGGTTTGTATTATAACCGAAAGCGAAGAGACAGGAAGTCGGATTCTATGATGCTGCCAGAGAAAATAGAAAGGCCTCGACCTCCTAACAAGCCCGACGATTCTCGGTTGCTGAAATATCCTCTGCAACTCGTAATTTTGGTGAGGTTGAGGTGTTGGGTAGTGATTCTCGAGGCATTTTCTACAGAGGAAAGCTCTTGAACGGTTGCCAAATAGCTGTTAAACGGTTCTCGCCTCAGTTCCTTAGTTCAATTGGACTTCAGAGAAAACGTATGTTAAAAGAGATATGTGCTACGAGTCGGCTTCGTCACCCCAATTTGGTCCCCATCAGAGGATGGTGCTATGATAAACACGAATTGATGGTTGTTTATGATTTTTTCCCTAATGGAGGACTCGATAAATGGCTATTCGGAGTAGGGGTTTTGCCATGGACAAGGAGATTCAAAGTGATCAAACATGCAGCTGAAGCTTTAAGCTTCTTGCACTCTAAGAAACTTGCACACAAGAACATGAGGACAACCAGTGTACTGCTTGATGTTAGCTTTCGAGCTGTCTTGGGGGACTTTGGTTTCACGTTGTCAGGATCAGACTCGAAGCGGTTTGAGGCAGCAGTTAGTCAATCAGCTGACGTTTTTGAGTTTGGTATCTTTGTATTGGAAGTTGTTGCAGGAAGGGAAGGCTAGATCCTGAGGTGGAAGGAGATCAGAGGGATCTATTGGATTTCGCTTGGAGAATGCATGAGATGAAGGAGAAAAACAAAGTGATTGATTCCAGGATGGGGTCTCTCATCAACTTGGAGCAAGCAACTCGGGTATTGGAAATTGGGTTACTTTGTACGGTAAATGAGAGTAGAGGAAGGCCTACAATGGAGGAGGTGGTGGATTTCCTGCTAACAGACGTCCCAATCCCTCAATTGCCGCAGAGCCGTCCTGTCGTCTTGTTTCCATACAGCAGCGCAACTGGTCTCTGCACCGGCTATTCTTGTGCTCCTTTCAAGTGAGCAGAAAGAGAGGTGCGGATGAGGTCTTAGTCTTAGCTGAATCATGTTGGCTACATGTGACCGTCTCCTGGCTCCAAGAATGCCATATCTTCTTCTTTTCTTTTTTTTTTAATATATATATAAATTATTATTATTGGCCAAATAACAGTGCCATATCTATAAAATGATAATAGAAAGTCCCATACAGATTGAGCACAAATGGACAATCACGCTATTGTCTTCAAACTCAAGCGAGTGGGGAAGATGTAGATAGATATGTCTTTACTAAGACAATTGGAATGTATAATGTTTGCATCTCTAATGTCGAGAAACCTGGACAATATCATGATTAGCAGTTGTAGAATGTAAAGGCAGTGGAAATCTATTACAGTCGATCTAGAAAGGGAGGTCATGTAGCATTTCCATCAACCAATTCTATATTAGTTTGAATATACATTTGCCTTTTAAAATCTCAAGTTTCTTAATACTTGGAACAATGATATATCAATGAGAAGTAAATTAGCCGAGAAATTTAGGTACATTTTATGTAATAGTTCTCAACATGCAAACACATCTGGGTCCCCGCTAGCAGGTCCACTACCATTCGCTTGAAAGCGATGAGTATGACGTTGATAACTTCATACAAATCCGAGAATATGACAAAGCTAATTGATTCCTAGTGATAATTGTCCAGGGAGGTTTTCTTTGAGTGTTTTTCAGGGTAATAGCATCAATTTATTCAGACAACAATGCATGATGATGATGAGTCACAGCTCATCAAAGTTTGGTTGCCTTGAACAGTTCGAGTTCTGAAAATTTACATGGAAGCATATAATATAACAAATTTATGACATCAGAGATGAAAAGAATTTGTGAATTTGAATGTATAAATGGCAATAAATCCTTTCTTTTTCCCCCATCTATGAATACACTATAAAAGCAAACACTAAATCTGAGCTCCAAAAGGGCAGGCTCTCAATAAGTAGGAAATTTTTAGGTTCCTAAGAATTTAGCTTAGTAAAAGCGTCACCAAACCTAAAGATGACACAGGGATTTGGTCTAGCCTGACTATATAGAGCACAGAAGAGGGAAGTGACTATCTCCTTGCCTCTCCTCTCTGTCTAATGAATGCTCATAGCGTCTCCCAGTTCCCCAAGTGCAGAGAACAACCTAGAAATGCTCTTTCCTCTCCATTTTGTTCTCCCATGGAAATATAGATCACCATTGTCTTGTGACTGCCAAAATATTTCCCCCCTTAAAACACATGGTCTTTAAGCACCATTAACAACAGAATCCATCTACTATAACGTGCAATGGGATTCAGCAACAGAGTAGGAATAAAATCAGCTTCAGGTTGACAGGTTGCATTGTAAAACAAGAGATTAGATAGTTCCCATCACGTGATCACATCCAGGTTGCGACGAACTTAATACTTCCAGAAGAAATGATAAATCAAGTATTTATTCCATTTGTTTTGTAAGGGTTCCTAAAAAATATCATTTCAAACGCTATTGTTCTTAATGCACTCGCAAAAAAGCCAAGTAAAATTGCATATACATTACTTAGAAGGCATCCATTAGCAGAACCTTTACCATTCATAACATAGCACAAACTGGAAATCTCTCACCGGAGCCGATTGATCTCGAGAAGAAAATTTATCTCATAACACCTCATTAGCGATAGAAAATTATGAAACCGGAGAATTCTCACTTCGATTTCTTATGGTCGCATTCGTTTGCCTGATTATTCGAACAAGGCAATGCAAGAGAATTCAATTACGAATATCTAAATTGAAGCTGTATAACACAAAACAACAACATCACCAAAAGATCAAATAAAAGAATAATCACAGTATATCATTAATCACAAAACCCACAACTCAAGACAACAAGAATAACCAATAACTAATTATACATAGATCAATCACGTGTAAAATGTATTAAAGCTCATCTCCAATTTTTCAATTACAACATTCCAAAAAGGACCGAAAACCCTAATACAATCAACCAAACAATATGTACTAACAACAAAGCCTGACCCGAAACCGGACCCGAGCCACCATTGCCCACGGCACATGGACCATTTTTCACAACTGGGGTCCCAGCACAAGCCGCATCGGGGCAACCGCACCAATACGTTATGCCGTTGGCTCCGCAAACCGGATCAGGTCTGAAGCAGTTGATTGGACACAACCCCGGCTTGGAGAAGCCCGCGCAACTATCGCTGCCATCGGAGATGTCTGATTCCGATCGGACGGCGGAGATGAGGAAGAGGAAATAGATTATTGGAAGGATGAGTAAAAGAGGGGTTTTGGGTATTTTCATGGGTGGGATTAGAATTATGGTTTTGGAATTGGCGAGCTTGATTGATGCGCTCGCCGCTTTCGATTGGAATTGCAAAGGATATTTGATGGATGGAATTAGGGTTTCGTTCGATAAATTTTACGCTCAAGGCTGAATAGAAATGGTCAAGACGCGGCGGTTGGCAGCGAGCTGGAAAAACCCGATTCTTCCCGGTTGGAAAAAAACTCTATAGCTAAATTAAATATTATTTTTACATTGGTTTAATCATGATTTTTGTAAAATGTATTATATAATATAGTTGAAAAAAAAAATTATAACGTTATGTTAAGTTAATTTGATTTGTAAAATTGAGAAAACATTTTATTGCGTTGGCAGTTTTTTTTTTGCCACTTATTGCATTAGCAGTTTAGCACAACACTTTTTGAAATAATTGTAATTGCAGCTCTTGATATTGCATTATTATAATATAATAGAAATAGTCTAACAGTAGTACTTAATAAATCTGTTTTAACTTGTGCTTACGGAAATAACTCTATGTGTAACACTTATTTGTTGCTTTTTTATAAAAAATTACAAGGATGTACTTTTCACAAATTTAATTAATATTTTACTATTGTAAAATCGTATTTAAAACACATGATTTATGATAATACGCACAACTCCCATATGAAACATGTAATTTACTCATATTGTTACTGTTGCAAAATTGCATTTAGGATGTATAATTAATATGTACACAAACTTTTTTGTTTGAAATTTAGTGAAAATTGCATTTTAATTATCCCCTTCTTGTTTATTCAATTGCTAACCAAAGATCCTTGTGTATAACTTTTATATATCTTAAATTGAATCTTTCATGTACAATTTCTATTAGGAAGTGAAAACACATGTTTTATATACAATTTTAAGATGTACTTTTCCACAAATTTAATTAACACTTTACCATGGTAAAATCACATTTAAAAAAACAACGCCTATATAAAACATGTAATTTACTCATATTTTTACTGTTGCAAAATCATATTTAAAATGTACAATTAATATGAACACAAACTTTTTTGTCACATGCCGGAAAATTAATCCGTACAGTCCCACCGTGATTATCAAAGGTTATAGAGTTTGACCAACTCATGGTCCATAAACATCTGATAACTACTAGGCTTACGCAATAATGCCGCACTTAAAAGATATTTACAAAATGGAGACTAAAATTAAGTTTTTGGTACTTACGGGTATTATTCTAGGCATTTTGTGTTGTTTCTTATGGATTTCGTGCAAAAGAAGCTGTAGGATGGTGAACATAATTCCATGTGCTCAGTAAGTGGTCGGAATCTTACAATACCTTTTCAAAGCATTTAGCAAATAGGTTTATTAAATGTATGCATAATCAAATACTATGCCATCCACTAGGGATGCAACGGGAGCGGGTTTGGGACGGGTTTTTTGAAACCCGAACCCGACCCGAGTCCTTAATGGGTGTCCCAGAACCCGAGAAAAACCCTATCGGGTTTTTTTGTCATTCCCAAAACCCGACCCGCTATGATTTAAGAAACCCATAACCCGACCCAACCCGACTCCAAGATTTTTTATTTTTTTCTTTAAAAAGAAAGCAAAAGAAAGAATTTTGTTTTAAGTGTTATTGAAATGATATATGATTTTGAAATGAAATATATGTAAATGAACAATATAATTAGTGCATGTGTTAAATATGTGTCATTTTGTATGTGTATAGTGCAGTGAAATTAATATTATTGTTATATATATTAATGTGTGCATAGTGTAATGAATGTGTATGTCTTTTGTAAATTAATATGTATGTGTTATGTTTAGAATTAATAAAATAACTTATGAATTGTTTAAGAATTGATGACAGGATTTTTACAAAGTTTAAGCATACTTTTTAAGCCCAAATTAAACTCAAATGCATTCCAAATTTAGTCAAATTAACCCTAAGTCAAACATATCCCTAAAGTCAAACTTTGGATTAGTATTGATCTCAAATTGGATTAATTAGAGTCTCTTTTTGGTAGCCCATTTTTCTATCTGAATTTTTCTTATTTCTTTTTTTTCTTTCTTCATTTCATCTCAAAATCCTAAGCCCTAAACCAAAATCAATCACAAGCCTTTAGATTCAAACATCACTCCAAGCCAAAGCTTAATGTATTTGGATATAAAGCTTATGATAGGATTAGTAAATGCCAATTGAGTTGATTTATTTATGTATTGATATATGTTAGGTTTTGTTTTGCTATTGTGTGAGCTTAGTTAAATGTTAGGAAGTTGTAAGAAGTGTTGATAAGTGGTGGAACTAAATTGAGTAGTTGAAGTGTGGAATTGAAGTGTGATTGGTGTTTGAAAGTTGTAGTTGGGTGTTTGATGATTAGAAGTAGAGATTATGTTGTTTGGATGGTGTTTAGAACATATAACAAGTTTTGGAAAGCTTAGAATAAGTTTGGAGAATTTTTGAAATGAATATGTTTTGTAAAGAAAACAGAGGAAACAAAACATTTTCGTATAGGTTTAATTTTGAGTGTACGTCGGCATCTGGTACTTCAATACCGCCGGTGTAGAGGCGGTGTTGAAGGTGATCAGAACCAATTTTCTTAAAGCCGCTTGAAACGCTGCCGGCTTTCGCTAGAAAAGTTTGCCAGTGTTTATTTTTTAAAACGTGCATAGGCTATTAAGGCTCCAACGCCGCCGGCTTAGAGGCAATATGGAATGAGAACAGAATCAAAATTTTTAACGCTGGGCTTAAGACCGCTGGCATAGGTTCCAAAGTTGTCGGCATACATGGATATGCTGTCGGTGTTAGGGGTATTCATGGGCGTGGACCAACCCTATGTAACTCTCGGAAATTTTTGAAAATTTGAAGTTGTAGTCTACACCTGCTCAAAGCTACTGGCCTAGAATGAGAGGCTGTCGGCGTATCTTTGAATACTACCAGTGTTGGCAAGTGTTGAACTTTAGTGCATTATGCACCAGTTTAACGTTGCCGGTGTTAAAGGCCGGCATATCCTTTGCACTTTTCATTTTCAAAAACTTTTTTCAAAATTTTCCAAAGCTTGATATATGATCAATTGAATAATTGTTAAGTATTCTATGATATAATAGGATGTTTAAATGCTCTGTTATGACCTTGTAATAATTTATTTGAATTTCTTTGATTAAATATATTTGGAACTAGTTAATTAGTGCTTAAACTAAGTGAGAAATTCAATATTGTCTTGAATAGTGATAGATCCTCGCTCGGCCAACCCCTTTAGTTCCCGAGCTATCTCAGGTATGCGGTAACTTGCTTGTTTCTTTGCTAGGATAAGCATTAAATCAAGTTACTCTAATTAAGAAAATTTTAATAATTGATGAGTGTTAATTGTCCTTTTACGCCGTTGAATCTAGTTCGAAGAGCTGCACCTTGCTCAGATTGGGGCCATGGTACTTTCTCGTTATTTGATAGATTTATCTAGGAGATATAAGTATCCGAGCTATTTATATCAATCCCCTGAGTGTCGTGATCCGTTACTCAGGATCCCCTAGTATTACGGGCTATGTCGGAAAGTGGGGCTGCCTAGTCTGTATGAACAGTAGGGACCACTCAAGGAGGCGGACATGATACTAGATCCTTATTGTCCGAAATTTAAATATCCCATGATATATGACTAACTAAAGATTGAATAATAAATTATTGGTTGTTGCATTTTGCATTTAGCTTAAGCATGTGTGAATCACTTTGCATTTGTATTCGTTACTTGTGTACTGGGCCTTTGGCTCATATTTTAACAATTTCAGGTGATGAATCCGATGAGTTTTACATGAGTATGGGGTATGGAATCGATTTCGAGGATTTTCTTGATGATTTGGAGGACTAGAGATGACCTTAGACTTGGTGGAATCCAATTTTTGTAATAGAATAGTTATGTTAGTCTTGTGATTGTATTTAAGGTTTTAGTTGGATTTTATATGTGTAATTTTGTTAAGGCTTGTAAAAAGCCTTTGGATGTAATATATGTATATATATATGTACTTAACTATGTATAACTTAAGTTTACCTCTTTTGCAAAATATGATAATATGTAGTGTGTTTTGTTAAGAGTTTTGAAGAACTATGGTTTCTATTATATTAACTATGTGGAATTAGATAAACAATTACTCAAACAATTCTTTTAGACAACCTTACATATAATCTTACAGGCTATATATGGTTAGGGAACTGTTATCGCCTACTTTAATTATAGAGGTGATAGCGGGTCCTTACAGGAAAACGCATGTACACAAAACAAACAGGATCATCAAACAATTAATTAATGTAATGATGACAAGCAAATGCCATACGCACAACGTTACCCGGTCTGTTTTGAGACTAGAGAAAATAACCCCATTCTAGCCTGGGTTGAGGAGTATATAACGTAATGCAAAACAACTATCGATCAAATAAAGGCTTGTGCAATGGAGCTACCGCTCCTCCCAAGACCTCCTTGAATACATTCCTTACCTCACCGCGACCTCCTCTCCTGTCACTTAGTTCGGCCTTGAGGATAGGAAAAAGTGGCTTTGCTGACTCTCCTCAGGGTCAATGTTTGATCATAGAATCATAATCGATCCCCTATTAGCTTGAAATGCATGTCATTTTAGAAAGATTTAGTTAAAGTTCTATTTAGTTTCATTTAAAGGCGATCAACCAATTTGCAAACACTTTAAGAATATCACGATTCACCAAAACACAATATAGCACGAAGTTAGATACCAATTAGCAAGTCAAGACAAGCACATGCATTGCATGCACACATCCAACCTATTTCACAGTTATAACCATGGATGTACTTCGACCTCCAAGTACCTTAAAAATGATACCCCAAAATGCGGTAAGGCATTGATTCCACTTACCTGAAAGGTGATTGGCAATTCTCTTACCATTCATGATTCCTATAAAGGAAAATTTTGTGAGGTTTCGTTGTATTAAAGAAAGATGACGAATTATTCTTAAAAGATTATTATGTTTTTAGTAGTCTTTCTATAATAAGTTAGGATGTTTATGTATATATATTTTCTTTTTATTCGTTTTTTTTTTCTATATGTCTATGAGTCATAGGTACCTATGTATAATATGTATATTTGATAACATGCTTTACGTTAGTAAGTTTAGCCTAAACATGCACATGATAATTAATATTATGACTAAGTATTATTTATATGGTTTTCAAAAAAAAGTAGCTTGTTATATTAATACACACACTCACATATATGTATGTGTGTGTATATATATATATAATACGTTTCGTTATATAATTGTATGATTACTACCATAAGTTTTTAGGAAATATTCAATTATACCAGTAGTTATTCTAGCAGTCTCATTTATCCAAAAATTAGTACAAAAGTATATGACCTATTACTATTATAGCTCATGATTAAAGTACCACATAGGTATTTATAAAACAAATGAGAATTGTCCTGTACATGGCATCATTATCAATATTCCCTTCCTAACCACAAATGTTTATTTGAACTTTTACTGGAAATCCCATGATCCTTATTGTGTAATTGTCTCCAATCCTTATTCTAGAAATTTTAAAGGAATGTCCAACAAGATTTATTTGATCAAGGCATGCTTCCAGAATTTTAATCTCTTTTTTTTTTTTTTTTTTTCTAATAGATACTAAGTTCATAATTATTACTTTCAAATAGGAAATGAAATTTTCAAATAAAAATCACTGTAAAAACAAAACACGGTACCAAATTCAATTTCTATCTTACCCCATATATGATTTTATGGATGTATTGGCTATATATGATTCCAATAGAGAAAATATATGAGCTAAAATTTTAATTAATTAAAAAAATAAAAAATAATAATGAATAAATAAAAAATTGTCGTACACCATCGGAAGTTGTTAAACACTAAGCTTAGACTACTTTTTTTTTTTTTTTTCAATCTTTGTATATGCATTTATCTTTATTATAATTATATAATATTTTGCCCCTTTTTTTTTAAGCCAACTAAGATAGATTTACAGAATACTTTTTTTTGTTTCAATTTAGCGAAATTAAGATCTTACCTCGACGATCCTTCGTTGACGGAAGCTTTACAAATAATTTGTTATAGTAATTCACTTTGGATCCTCCACTGCTCGAAAAACAATTTAATACTGAAACCTCCCAGACTAATTAAAGATTCTTCTATCTTTCATCTAAAAATCCCTTAATTTGCTTGTAACTTTTGTAAATAGTGCGCACGCGTGTGGTTTTTTTTTTTTTTTTTTTGGCACGGTTCATAGTGTTTCTTTATTCATTTATCACTAATGTTATTTTGAGGATAATCAGGTGTCAACAAAATATTATATTACACAATAAAATTAAACATTTGTCAATCTTAATGAAGAAATATTGCCCTCCTTGCTCTAGCTTCATGCAGAATTTATGGTATGTGGCCCAAATCTATTGGTTACCCATTTCATAAGATAAAGTTTCATTCTGAGTATTTCTATTCATCTCTTATTTACTTTCTTTACTTTATGTGTTATATTATATAATTATAATTGATCACTTTGCAAATACCATATGTCGTATCATAAACTATTTATATATATTTATGTCACATAATTTATTTACTTATTTATTTATTTTAATGTTGTGATATGATCTCAAACCCAAATCTTAAATCGTAAAAAAATAGTGAACTACACTAGTGTTTAATTTTATTTATTTATTATTTTTTTTAAGAAAGAGTGATTTACTATTTTGTTTCCCACATATAAGTTCATAAAGATCATTTGGTCTAATTCATGTGACTATTCGCAAACCTAAGGCTTTAATATGATACACCTTTTTTTTAAGTGTCAACTTGAAGTGTTATAATCTTTATTTCTATTTTAAGGATTTACATGTTGGGAAAAAAAAAAAAGAAAAAGGCCTACTTATATTTTCCTTTTCTTGCTTGGATGTACTAGTTTTACATTAAAAAATCTCTCTCTCTCTCTCTTTTTTTTTTTTTTTCCAAACACATGCACTATGATATTTAGTATATATTGATATGTATCTCTTTATTGATGCCTTTCTACGAGTATTATTGTTTTTGCCAAGAACTGTTATGGGACAAATATGTATATCGTGTCACAAACAATATAAAATGACACTAGTTATTAAAAATTTACAGAGCTTTTGGAGTAGGTATCTCAAAAATAGTTTTTAGGTTGGTTTGAAATGACACTATTTGTTAAAAATTTACCAAGCTTTTCGAGTAGGTATCTCAACACTTACAGCCTTAATAAAATTATGGACCTGACTTGATTTATAGTTCAACCTAAAAGTTGTAGTGAATTGTGGAAAAAATATAAAAAGAAAAAAGGCCGACTTATATTTTTCTTTTCTTTTTTGGATTTACTTATAATTTCTTTTTATTTATATGTCAGTCTGCTTTTCCCTTGAATGAGTATTGCATTAAAAAAAATCTCTTTGTTTTCCCAAACATATGCACTATGACATTCAGTATATATTGATATGTATCTCATTATTTTATGCATTTCTATGGGTATAATTTGTTTTGCCATTTTTTTAAAGATCTATTGTGGGACAAAATGTATATTATGTCACAAACAATATGAAATGACACTATTTATTAAAAATTTACCGAGCTTTTGTAGTAGGTATCTCAAAACTAGTTTTCAAGTTGGTTAGAATATGTTGCTTTTCTTTTTATGCTGTTGATGATGGTATACGTATTTGTCTCGCAATAGTTCTTTAAAAACATTGGCAAAATAATTATGCTCATAGAAAAGCATAATAATGAGATACATAGCAATATATGCTGAATATCATAGTGCATATGTATGGAAAAATAAAGAGATTTTTCAATTTAAAGCCTATTCAAAGGAGAAGCAAATTGACATATAAATAAAACTAAATTATAAGTAAATCCAAGTAAGGAAAGGAAAATATAAGGTGGCCCTTTTTTTCTTTTCTTTTCTTTTTTTTAAAAGACAATTCATTGCAATTTTTAGGTTGAATTAAAAATTATAAATAAATTCAAGTGAGGAAAAAAAATAGTTGGCTTTTTGTTTTTTTTTTTTTTAAAGTTATTACTAAAGAGTGGGGTTCACAATTTTATTAAGGGTGTAACTGTTTTATTTTTTAAATTAAGGATATCAGTATAATATGTATAATGTAGAGAGGATGTCCATATATTTTATCCTTTAAATTATGTAAAATTATTGTTTATTTTTTGAAGCTAGGTAACACAAAAGTGGTTCCAAAGTTTTTAATTTCGAATGTATTACATGTTCTATAATTTTGTATAATATCACATAAATCGAATATACAGGCATTTGTTATATATTTTAATTTTTACACATATTACAAAATTCATGATATTAACAAATTACTTTTTATTTTTTTCAATATGTTGTTATTGGTGAATAAACGAAAATAGGGTAGTTTTACATATGACACGAAATCCTAACACCACAAAGTTGAAATTTAAGAAAAAAAGAAAAAAAAAATATTCATTAAACAAATGATGAAAATTTTCATTTTAAAAAATGTATAATGAGTCTTATAGGATACAACGTAAGTACAAACTACTATAAGATAGATTAGAAATATAAAATATTTGTACAACATATCTTAAATGGTAGGGTATGAGTAGAGTTTCATATTCTATTAATCTTATAACCACTCATTCCTAGATATTACAATAATATTATGATTTTTTAATTTTGTATTAATTTCATTGTACTAATTAATTTCTTCAAGGCTGACAAAAAATTCTTATACACATATAGCTATAATTATAAGGTGCCATATCTAATAAAAACTTAAAAAGAACAAAATCACAAGTTGCCATTTATTAAGATAACATTAAAAAGTTTCCACACAAAAAAAGGAAAAAAAGAAGAAGATAAACATGAAAAGTGGAACGCATATGATATGAACGGGAAAGCAATTGAAGAATTGGAAAATGTAGTCCACCGCTGACTGCACAATACATTTATTTTAAGTCGAGTAAAATTCTAACTTCACTTTAAACTCAAGGCATGCCCATTCTGTTCTATTCATGTATCAAGGAATGTTTCATTCATCATTTTCATGTCGTTTTGATATCTTATTTTTGATATTTTCGAATAGATTATTTATAAAAAATAATACAAATAAAAATAAAATATTTTTATTTATAAATATATTAAACATATAAAATATAAATAAGTTGGACTACTTGTTTATAGAAAAGAAATAAATTCTACAAGATTGAATTAATTACTAACTAGCATATGATGGATTACATTGCGTGTGCTAAAAAAAAAAAAGAAAGAAAACAAAAAGAAAAAAGTTAAATGGATGCATATGTAAACAAAAAAAAAAAAAAAAAGAGTGGGAACAGTTGTAAAAACAGTTTTTAATCCAGAGTGAGAAAGGCAATAACTGTCATTTATAACTATAATAAAATAAGAAGAAAAAAATAAAATAAGATTAATACTTTCTAGCAATGATTCGCTTAATATTATTAGGTATATGCTAATATACATATATGGGAATGATGAAGGCTGTTTGTATTCAACTTGAATGTTAAATATCAAGATAATTGTATTCGCTACTTTACAATAAAACTACCTGGAAATCTACTTTCATATTCGGTTCTTGCAGATTGAACTGTCTATAAAAGTGCTCGACCAGTATTTAAACGCTTTATAAAGCCTTATCTAAACTCAACATATTTTGCTGTTTAAATTCAATATATAGTTTTGTGATCAAAACGTCTTCTTTATGTGATCATGAGATGCGTGATCCAATTTATTTTTTTCTTTTTTAAGTCAGATAATATTAGGCCATTAACTAATCATTTAATTTTTCAAACACTTCATAATTCAAATCATATGATGATCAATGCCACACCCACATTCTGTTATCATTTATTATATTATTTTATATCAAATACTATGGAGGTTGAAACACATATTGATGTACCTAAAATTTACGATATCAAATTATGATATACCTAGGAGAACAATCACTATTACGTCTATTGAATAATCCACCATAAACATGATATCAATATTTATAATACATCTAGGATAAATATCATCAAGTATCAAACAATAATTACTAATGACTAATATGAATTCCCAAAAATTAAAATTTCATTAATAGATAAATAAAACCTTTACTTATCTTGATATTATGTACCAAGAATGTAAAAATCAAAAGGATACTTGTAAATAACTGATAGTATGTATAATAATTTACTCATATTTACAATACTCACCACAATAAAAAGAAATTGATTGATGACAGTAGGGTTTAAAAGTAAGAAACCCTCAAGAGAAGCAAATTTATTCAAAAGCTAATAACAGTACTCATCATAATTGACTAGGACTATTTATAGTAATCTAAAATTCTAGTAAAAGACTTAAAATACACTTAATAAAAACTGATGAAATAACTTAACGAAATAAAAATTAAATAAGGAAACTTAGTGTTTCTATGTTCTACACAACCTCCAACACAGGTTGTGCTTGTGCTCATGTACTCTAATGCTTGTAAAGGAAAAGCACACAATTAGTCTTGTAAATGACCATAGACATGGGCATGTACTTTATTCATGTTGTGCTTGAAAGGACTTACATGACTGAAAACATGATTGTGTACCCTGGTTATGTTCAGCGCAGTAGCTCATTTCCTCCTTTCTATTCTCAGCATAACCTTTAACATGACTTATGCTGCTACTTATGTAAGATTTACAGTCTTCTAATACACTAAGTAAATCTTTGCAACACGTGTAATCATCATATAAGCTACTATAAGAAATTATTTTCACTTCATCAGGATCCAATCTATGTTTAATACATTATTGATTCGACCAAGAGGGTAGAAGGATATACTTGGAGTAGATGGTGAAATTGCTCCCACGAAGGCATCAACAAGACTGACCATATCATGGAAAATGACACTTAGGGTGTGGTTAAAACCATTATTGGAGGCCCTCATGTTGCTGTCTTCTCCAACTACTCAAGGAATGAGAAAGGTAAAAAGGTGATGCTCCTTATGAAAAGGTAAAATTTATATCTTTCCCTTGAGTTCACGAATGTTGACTCAGATGATGTCAAAGTCCTCCATTAAGACTCTTTTATGATTAAAGCGTGGGTAGCGGGCTTCGATGTAATGATAATTTTGGTTGATACCAGAAGTAGTGTGAATATTATCTTTGGCATCACTTTTTATTGGTTAAGTGGTGAAAGCATCCATAAAAAGTTGAAGTTGAACAGCATAGGATATTTAGGTATAATAAATTAGCCAGTCAAAGTGAAAGGGATTATAACCCTTCTTATGAGACATGGTGATGACAAACATCAAGCAAAGAATAATGTTATTTTTTTTATCATAGACTTTTGGTCATTCTACAATATGGCTCTGGGCTAGCCCAATCTATTCCTGTTTCGTATGGTCCCACTCCATTTATAGGCAAGTTTCCTATGTCCACATGCTTCTGCATTTGTGGAGGAGATTAGGAATTGTCTAAGAAATTATTTGTTAGATTCATATCTAATTGTGATCACACCATTAAAATAGTTAATTTACTAATTACTATATTTATTTTAATGGCTAAATAATTAATTGGCAATCCTATCAAAACAAATATACATGCCTTCTTATGTCCCTTGTAATCTAGCAATGGAAGTGGTTTTTTTTTTTTTTGTTAATTGATTGATTATGTATAACTTTCTTTGTAAGGTAATTTACTACAGTTAATTTTTTCCCCTTCTTTTGTAGGATAATTCTTAAGGTACAAAAAGTAGTGAAAATGCTCAAGGATTTGTAAATGAACATTATTGTTCTAAGATTGCTTAACCTTAGGCTATCCACTTTCCATAGATTTGAATTTCAATTTTGTACTTTACAATTTTTTATTTTAGAGAAATTTTTTAAATTATTTTTATTGTAGTAATTTTTTCCAATGTAATTATGTTTCTTTATATGCATTTTCAATTTAACTATTAGTATTGTCTTATTTTTATGCCATAAGGCCATTTTTTCTTGTGCTATAAATGCAATAAGCTAATAAGTGAGTATACATAATTAATGTAGAGGAAATTTAAAAAAAAAAAAACTTACTTTGAAAATTAAAATTTGCGTTAATAAAATTGCTTACAATATAAAAGTTGATGCTTACATAAACAAAAGTAAATTATTAATTAAATGACCTTTAAAAATTGATGCTAAAAAACTACATTGTGTTTCATAAAGTTGTGATTAACTATTGTCTAACTTTCAAAATTGTTACCTCTTAGTTTATCTAGAGTATTGCTTTAATTGAAGAATATTGTTGTCTTAAAATAAAATTTTTCGTTGCATTAACGCATTTACTCTATGTGCCTAATTTTGTTAGGCAACACATATATAATGTTACACTAAGTAAAGTATTCATTGTTTTTTTATTTTAAGTAACAAGCACTTAGTGTAATAGGGGGAATTTCATTGTTGAAGCCTTTAGGCAACAAATTTACAGACAAATGCAATTAATTTTATTGATGCCTTAATTTGTTTTTGGTGTAGTAGTAGACCCAGTGGTCCATATTTAACCATCAATAGTAGCCGATCTTTGAAGTTATTAACTTAATACCTAATCAAACTTTTCGAGATTGTTTTTACTATTTCATTAATATCGTTTATTCCTTTTTTGATGTGTTGCAATCTATCATTGAATTTTACTATCTCTTTTAATGTTATTTAACTCAGATAGGATGCATTTTTCATTTCAGCAAACAAGCATGTGAGATTGTAAAAATAGCTATAAAAACTTCAATAGGGTTTTAAATTAACTATTTCAAAGTTTAGACGTCAAATTAGACATAAGTGTTCATAAGTTTGTTAAGATATTATAAAAGTAATTTTTTACTTTGTAATTAACCTATCTTACGGGTAAAATATGTGATTAATATTTTGATAGTGGTTCCTTGTTTATCAAATAATCTTATGAATATCCTAAATCATGGAAATTTCACGTATAGAGCTATCTCTCTTTTTTGCTTAGATGTAAAATATAATACAAGGAAAGTTTTTATATCACTTAGTTATTCATAAGGAATAAGATGGTAACGAAATTATGATTACAACAAAGTGAATGAGAAAACCAAAAGGATGATGATGATGATGATACATGAGTAAGCTGAAATTTCATCAACGCTAGTTCCTTTCACGATGTTATGCTTAATGGGTAAAATTTTTACTTGCAATAGTATTCATAAGAAATGGATGCAAATTTAAGGCGAATTCGACAGTTAAGCAAGTGAAAATATATATAATATACTAATTTTCCTAGTCCTAGAATCAAAATATATGTAATATATTTTGTCCACTATGCTATTGACATGCTATTTAGGCTATTTAGGGTCTTCAATTAAGTGTGTCACACTTCTTTGAAAGTAAGAAAGACTTGAAATGTCATCGTCTTTCAATAAAATTCCAAGACAGAAGTATGAGGAAGCAAAGTCCAAAAGATAAAACAAAATACTAACACACATTTATATTATTATAAAGTTAATAATATAATAATTAGAGTGTTAAAGCTCTAAACGCATAACAAATTAAACATACAACGAACACTTATTTGATGCACAATTTAGTTTTTGAATATAAAATTTAAAATACAACAACATTAATTAGATTATTTTTTATTTATTTTTTTTTTGGGGGTGCTAAACTGTAACAAGAGGAGCCTCGGTTTTAACTTCCGTGCTTGGAACTTCCTCTGGTTTTGCCTTTTCCTCTTCAGATTCATTAAATGGTGCCTTCTCTTCTTTAGCCTCTTTAGCTGGCTCTTCCACTGTAAGTGCTTGTGCTGATTCTAGTTCTGGCTTAGCCTCATTAGCCTCCTCTGTTGCCTTTGGCTCGGAGAGGTCTAACAATGGAGCATCTTTCTCTCCTTCAGTTTTGGTCTCCTGAGAAAAACACCAATAAGATGAAATCCATGAGACCATTTGTATTACAAGAGCGATAGTGCTTAATGAAACTTATACACGTGAACAGGATCTATAAAACTCCACTCATAAATTGGTCAACCTCAAAGCATGTTTCTTAACATGTGGCAAACACAAATTACTAATCTTGGATAGCATAACACATCCTTTTTTTTTTTTTTTTTTTTTTTTTTTTTTTTTTTTTCTGGCCAATGATGGTTATGTTGAATTTGCAAAAACACTTGTGGTAATAGAAGTTAATAATGCACTTAACTCTTATTTTTTAAGACTAAATGTGATTAGCACATATAATCGTTTCTACAGCTACCGATAAGGTTATAATAATTTGGGTGTCCAAAACATGTTCTTCCATGTTCTAAGACGATAACAACATAAAAAATTGGAAACCCTCGTAAAAAAAGTATCTGAAGAAGGTGCAAACTTCCTTAGAATTTTAGGACACTTTTTCATAAATGTGGTACATGATTTATAATCCCAAATGTTAGAAATGGGATGTGAAGCAATTTATATTACTCACAGGTGCTACATTTTCGGCTTCGGTGGTGGGAGCCTCTATAGGGACATCAGTGGTGGCATCAAGCTCCTTGGGTCTGCTCGCACAACCTCCCATGATGAATGTTCAAAAAGGTGTTTGGGTTGAGAGCGAGGTAGCTATGGAAATTATTTCAATTCAAGAATCAATTACACGAGGCTAAGGAATGGTGAGAGAAGTTAAAAGCATTAATATAGGAGTAGGGGATCTAATATTAGGAAATTTTCAGAAGTTATTGAGAGTTCTTTAGGGTTGTCATAACGATTGGTTGAAAAGTTTTGAGAGACCATTTCATAAGGACAGTGTGTTCTCTATACATAAAATCGCATTTCATGGCATATTTTGTAAGTGATTTGAGCAATGTCTCAAACACTTTGTCCTTGTAACATTATTTGTCATGTGCACGAGAATAAAGGTGACATCTAACTTATGTGTTTTCTTAATTTAGTGTGTTCTAAATAATCATATTCATATGCTCTTGACAGTTTGTCCTGACTTTGAGTAACCTCATAGTTTCCACCTAATTAGACAATAAAAAAAGCCAGCATATAATACTTGTCCACAACCGCTAGAAAATCCACAACTAGCATCAAATACATTGCACGGTATCAATAATCGCCTCACACCCTGCTAGAAAAAAGGGAAATTATGTAGATAGTAAAATAGAAATTTTCAAATTATTATACAATCGTATAATTTTGCATCAACAAAGATAATTCACATACAATGTTATTTAAATTTGAAATACACATTTTGATCAATTAATTAATTACAATGGTGTTTGCGCTTCACATTACCAAGAGATGCCGAAATACTTTTACAAGGGTTGTTTATGTCTATAACCTTAATCTTATATTAACAATACAAAATTTATTTTGTTATGAACTATGAAGTACTACAACACAACAAATCGCATTAATATTCTAGTTATATTTTAAATGGAAAATTCAAAACATTGCTCCCATTTGGTTATATATCATTGTTGTTCTATGTTTGATTGTATCATATTAGGAATGGAATGGAATGTGCAAATGGCAGTATTTGATGGAAATACCCTTAGTTTGTAGTAGCACATGTGTATTATGTTTTGTTTTACAAATATATATTTTTAACATATAAATAGCACATATTTATAACATATATAACAATTGTCTAATCTAAATATTTGTCAACATATTGTTTTTTAATAGCAAATGTATAATTTATATAGATAGATGCTACATATATGTGTTTGTGTTATCCATTTATATTTTTTCAGTATGCATTTTTATTTATATAATCTATGTTGCATAAATATACATAAACAAACAACAGTATTTGAAATAATGATAACATACATATAAGTAGTTATATGATTATAAAGAACAAATTTTTCAAAAGACTTTATAGCAATATCATTGAGAAATATGTGTTCCAATCCCTTGTAATTAGAAACATCGAAGAAATGTATATGGACGAAGAAATAATTATCTTCACTTTTAGCTATGGCAATGCTCTAGTCGGTTGTGTTCTATCTTTATATTAAATACAATGGGTCAATTTTTTTACATATATTTGGGTTACTTTTTAAGGTTAATTATGTAATTTTAATTCAACAAAGCAAAATGGAATCGCGATTCCACCATCTTAATGTCAGAATCACATTTTCTCTTAAAACTAGAATCGTGATTTTGACTTTTAAAAATCTTTTCAAATATAAGGAATGTGGTTTTTATGATGATGACTCATGTGAAGCTCATGATGTAAAGTAATAAGTAAGCAGACAACGAGACATTCATAAAGTACGTTGGTTAAAGTTGAATTTGATAAGCATCCTGATGAGGCCCCAAGGTTTTTGTTCGAGGAAGAGCAAGAATAAGCATATTGTGGAGACTCACATTTTATGGGAAGATTTGTTAGGAATACAAGTTTGAGCTTAGACTAAAACTTACTTAATTGTTAAGATTAGAGATTTTAAGGATAGTACGATCATTAAGTAAGCTCTTAGAGGATGAAGCATTCTAACAAGAAATAAGTATATTCTGGATAATCCAATAGATCATATTTTCACATATTTCAGGAACTTAGTACAAATACTTGATGTAGAGGAAAACATAGTGAATGGTGGAATATATAAATATAATAAGATCCCATATTACTTGTATTATAATAATATCATCCATCCATAACCACATCCAAATTCTAAAAAATCAAATGAAGACGAAATTGAAAAATATTTGTATTTTGTTTGCTTTAAATTGCTTTCTAAAGGAAATCTTTTAATTACTTACATTAACAATTATAGAATGAAATGCTTATTATTTATAATGGCTAATGAAAAAAGCAACATAGTAATATTATAGAAAAATAGATGTATACTAATAGCCTTACCTAAAAATGTTAACAATTCATTTATAGTTTTTTTCTTTGTTTTCTTTTCTAGCAAAATGCATAACCAACGTTAATAAAAAATTTAAGAATATAATCCTTGCGTGATGCTTAATGGTATTATCAATCAAGACATAATAAATAAATAAGAACTAATTAAATTTGCATTACGTTAAGAGAATGTGCTGGTAAACTTTAAATATAGTATTTAGCCAAAAAAAAAAAAAAACTTAAATTTAATAAAATAGTTAAAGTATAGCTTAAATAAGGGCAAAAGGTATTAACATTTAAAGAAAATTCATATAAGTTATAAACGTAGTAAGTGGTTAAAGTGAAATAAACATTTCACAAAGTAAGCTAAACAAGGAAATAGTATTTTAAATGATTAGAAAAAGATAAAATCACATAAATTTATGCAAACAAGGAATCAATCATTATGTCATTATAAGATATTGATGTTGCGTGTGATCAATAAGTTTAAAATTTATAATCCAATTAATTATAGATCGACACAAGGCAGCGCATTTATCTTGTAATATAGAAATTAACTCGGATATCATCCTAAGGATCTATAGGCAAGTACTAGTAATTCCCTTTTACTACTATTTTAGCTTAAATTATCAAAGTGATTATGCTAATTCTAAATGACTAATTAAATTAATGACTAATAAATCCTAATTAATAATATGAGTGCTTTTCTTGGTTTAAAGATCAATTCACAACAATGCCCCTAGCTTTGTTCCACCATAACCCTTACTTCTTATGATATGATTTACTAATGATTAGTTAAGTCTTGAACTGTAGTGTTTCTTAATTAATCAAGTTACTCTCTTCAAGTTAATTGATTCTTAATTTTACATGAGAAAGTGAGAATCTCTTTCTTTTCTAATATCAATGCAAAATTGCATGAAACTAATAAAACCCAATGATAAAGATTGAATATCTACCGTAGAAATTCGAAGTCTCCCTATGTATAGATGAAACATGCAAATTCTTCATTCATGGATGATCTATTCTATTGGTTGAAATCTCTTTCTAACCAATTAGAATCATACATGTAATAATCTTGATAAGAAATTATCACAAAAGCATGTAAATCACATGAATAAATTCAAAACATAAACTTTTTATCAATTAACAAAGATTCAGAACATGAGTTAGGGCTTCACAAAACTTAGGGCATACAAACCTACTCTTCCATATGATAAATAATAAAAACATAAATTCTAGAAGAGCTTATGATGTGCTTAAGGTAGGAATTCCACTAGACAATCGGTTTTAATAAAAAGATACTGAATGCACGAATCCAATTCTTGAATCAGATGATAAGATAAACTCTAAACTCTTAACTGGATGTGACGTACCGGCAAGAGATTAGTCCTAGCATGGTCTTTGCTGATATTACGCACAAAAAATTCCAATGCTGTCACTTGCCATAATCAATGGGTTGATAAGAGTATGGGAATTCGAGAGAAAAGACTCCAATTAGGTTTAAATTGAGCAAAAACTGTCGAGTTCTCATTACAAAAGGGTATTTATAGTAGTTCTCCAAAGAAAGATAAAATAAAAGATGAAACAACTAAAAACAAAAGAAGGCTATTGGCCTTGAACTAGCTTACAATGAAAAATTAAAAACAAAAGAAAGCTGCCAATCTTGATCATGAAAGTCGCTGGCCTTGAACTAGCTTACAGTGAAAATTGCTGGCCTTCAACTATGGCTTCATTTTTCAAGTGTACAGACAAATGGATTTCATTGAAATTACAACACTCATACAAAGAAAAAGAATTAACTAAGTGAACTTTGTTTAGTTCCATGTTGTCTAGTAAAACCTATAATATAAGGTTCTACAATCCTTTAGCTCTAGCTCTGATAATTGGTCTTGTAATTTTAGTAGCTTGATTCCCATCATCTCCTCGACCAATGGAAGATTTACCCTTGAATCTAATGGGTATTCATGTGAATCCTTTAGAGTGTATGGTGAAAGATCTGAGACATTGAATATAATAGAAATGCCATAGGCTCTTGGTAGCTCTAGCCTATAGGCATTGTTGTTTATTTTCTCTATGATCCTAAACGCTTCGTTTGCTTTGGGAGATCATTTTTGTGACTTCTTGTTAGGGAACCAAGCCTTGCTGACATGAATCCAAACTAGATCTCCTAGATTAAATTATTAGGCCTTCCGACACTTATTGCCTTGAATCCTCTATTGTTCTTGAGTATTCTTAATATCTTCAGTTGCTTTTGGTGAACTTTCTAGATCTGCTGTGATCGCTTCACGCCACTTAATCTTTCTTCCTTTGCTACCGATTTAACTATAAAATCCAAAGGTAAAGTTGGATTGTATCTATACATAACCTCAAAGGGAGACTTACCGGTTGAACTATGTGTCAACCTATTGTAAACGAACTCAACAATGAGAAGATACAAGTCCCGATCGGTAAGATTCTTGCTAACCATTGCTCTAAGCAAAGCTCCAAGAGTGCGGTTGACAACCTCAGTCTAGCTGTTAGTCTATGGGTGACATGAGGTATTGTACATGAGCTCTGTACTAAGTCTCTTCTAGAGTGTCCTCTAAAAGAAACTGACGAATTTGTGTCTTTGTTCGAAACGATGCTATAAGTAACATCGTGTAATTTGACAATCTCTTGCATAAAAAGGTTACAATATAGAGGGCATCATTTGTTTTGTGACAGGGTATAAAATAGGTCATTTTGCTAAAGCGGTCTGTGACCACCATAATGGAGTCTTTGCCTCTCTGTGTCCTACGAAGACTCAAGACAAAATCCACACTAATATCTACCTAAGGTTATGCCGGTATAGGTAATGGCATGTATTCACCCTAATACTCTTTCCTCCCTTTAGCTCTTTTACACTCAGCACATCACTCCAACACTCTACGATCATCTTTCAGTATTCCCTACCAATAAAAGTGCTTCTCTAATAACTCCAACATTCTCTTCTCACCAAAATGTTCAAACAACTCTCCAAAATGGCCCTCCCTTGCCAATAATTCCTTGATAGATCCTAAAGGTATGCAAAGTTTCCCCCCTTTTTGTACAAGAATCCATCCACCATATAATATCTATCAACCACTTCCCCTCCAGAGCATCAATTAATAATCAACTTAAAATGTTCATTGACAAAATATTGTTCTTTCATTAACTCAAACTTAAGTAACTTTGATTGAAGAGATGTAATGAGTACATACTGCCGAGATAATGCGTCAGCCACAATATTGATGCTCCCCTCCTTATATTTAATGACTTAGCCAAAACTTCCTAGAAACTCCAACCACTTTGCCTGGTGCTTAGATAATTGTTGCTGACCCTTGAAATGTTTCAAGGACTCATGGTCGGTATAGATAATAAGCTCCTTAGTAAAGAGATAATACTGTCAAATCATTAATGCCCGCACTAAAAAGTAGAACTCCTTATCATTCACAGAGTAGTTTCTCACTGAAATATGTGATAGGTCACCTGTCTTGCATTAATATAGCTCCAATCCCAACCCCTGATGCATCACACTCCAACTCAAAGGTCTTTTCAAAGTCTGATCGCACTAATACTAGAATACTAGTCAATCGGGGGACTTAATCTCGTCAAAGCTCTTTTGAGCTCGCTCTCCCTACACAAAGGAAACATTCTTTTTAGTTAACTCAATCAGAAGACTTACACTATTACTAGAGTTTCTAAAAAATCTTCTATAGAAAGAAGCCAAGATGTGAAAACTCCTCACATCAGCTGCTGATTATGGTATGGGCCAATCTACTATGGCCTTGAATTTCTCTCTATTAGTGCTGACACTAAAACTAGATACTACAAAACCTAGGAAAATCACCTCTGATTGGTAGAAAGAACACCTCTTGAGATTGTCATACAACTTCTGATCTGTTAACAGTGAAAAGATTGCTCACAGATGATCTATATGATTCTCCAAATCTTGGCTATATTAATATGTCATCGAAGTAAATGATAACAAACCTGCCCAAGAAGTCTCTCAAAATATGATTTGTGAGTCGCATGAAGGTGTTGAATGAGTTAGTTAGGTCGAATGGCATTACCTTCCACTCATACAAACCATGGCGTGCTTTAAAAGTGATATGCGATTCATCTCTTGCCTTCATATGGATATGGTGATAGCCACTCTTAAGGTTAACTTTAGAAAATACTTTAGCACCATTAAGTTCATCTACCATGTCATCAAGCCTGGGAATATGATACCTGTACTTAATGGTGATTTATTGATGGCCTACTGTCAATACATATACACAATGTACCATCGTTCTTTGGTAGTAGAAGTGCAGGAACAACACAAGGACTGGTACTCTCTTTGACATACCCATGCTCTATCAACTCATCCACTTATTGCTTCGGTTCCTTATCTTCTTCAGGGTTCATGTGATAGACTGTTCTATTTGACATGATTGCTCTAAGCTACAGATCAATGGCATGCTCAATACCTGTCTGTGGTGGCAATCCCTTAAGTAATTCTTCAAGCAAAACATCAACATACGCCTCCCACAACTGTTTCACAGCAAAGGGTACCTGTTCCCATTCATTAGCTTCCAACATATATCTGACCTGCAGTAAATACAATGGTCTCTCATCTTAGATAGCTTTCTCGAGTTCCTTCTACCCCATAAATAATGTTTTCTTCTTAATGGTCTTGTTAATCTGCTTTTGTGCCTCTTGTACCTCAACTGGTGTCATAGGATTTAGAACAATCCTCTTACTATCCTTTTGGAACACATTGGTGTTTTTAAACCCATCATGTAATACTCTCCTGCTAAACAACCATGGTCTCCCTAATAATATATGTCAAGCACACATAGGGAGGATGTCACATATAATTTCATCATGGTGCTTCTCCCCAACGCTAAATGGAACCATAGCCCTTTGAGCCATATTTAGACTGCCTTACTTACTCAACCAATGCAATTTATACGGCTTAAGATGTGGAATCGTAGCCAATTTAATTTATCAACCAAGGATGCAGCCATCACATTGGTGCAACTTCATCCATCACCAATGAGATCACAAAGGTTACCTTTGACCCTAAAAGAAATGTGGAATAGGTTTTCCCTCTATTCTTCTTTAGTAGAAGGAAAAGTAGTCATAATACGGTACAGTGCATTAATAGCCAAATACCGATCATCCCTTCAGTCTCCATGTACCTTGGCATTGACCTCCCTATAATACTCATCTAACACTGCTAATAGATCTTCTCGTTTAGCCAACTCTTCCTCCTCTGTCATGCCCCGGAGGGTACCCTAAACGTGGCAGTCCGCCGCACATAATATTAAAACTAGTGAATGACAACCTTAGTCACGCAAAAGCTTCGATATCACGTGTAAGACATGCTTCCAAGATAGTAGGAGACTCAAAGGGATATTACGTTTAAGTAGATAATAAAAGCATGCAAGAACTTATAAAGGTAAATATGTAATAATCATTAAAATAAAAGTTTCTTACAACTTCTTAGGGGCATTCCCCCGTTCTAAAAGCCTTGCTTGAACTAAGCCATCTTAATAATATACATGAATATAACATAAGTCTACTATAGAGATTTTTCTTAGAAGTATACATCCAAAACTAAATATATAAATTTCTTCCAAAAACTCCTAGTAGCTTTGGCTCATATCTAACAAAAGGACTTCTTGGTGCCAACCACAAGTAATCAAACTGTAACAAAAAGCTATAGGGGTATAAGCAAAACTAGCTTAGTGAGATAACTCCCTTTTTCAAAATATTTCCATAAAACATTCAAGTATTTTAGATAATCATATGGGAATGCATCAATCATATGAGCAAACAAAATACACACGATCAACTGGAAACCATGTGTAGCATGGATTTTATGTCCTTCATGTGGGGGTTTGGGTGGTTACCGGCCCATACAACCATTAATAGTTGCAGACTTACCGGCTCTTACTTGCCCTGTAGACTTTCCGGCTCCTACTAGCCACCACTACGACTCCTCGTTTCCCCACACGAAGAATGGTAGCGAAAATAAATGTGACTCACAATATGTTATGCATGAATCGTTTTTAATATTAGTTTATTCAATTATTGTCAAGTTCAAGTTAAAGGTAATCAAAACAATATTTATCATACCATTGTAAGGAAACATAAGTTATTCATCAATTCCTCTTTCGATATACTTAGTTTTTATTCAACAACCAGATCATTTAATCATGAATCCAAATCACACAACATTAATTCATTTATCTTTTTCCTTACTCTCTAGTGCTACTACTTACAAGCAAAATCAAGGAAATGTAATTAGTAAGGGATTAACTCACTCCATGATGATCGCTCCTAGACAAAATAATCTTCCGAGAAGGTGATATCGGTTCCTTCTTCACCTAAACAAGATGAAATACCCAAAATGAGTCTTTCATAGAATTTCTATTTTGAAGATTCTAAATCTATCTTTAATTCACAGTAAAAATCGGATTGAAGGAAGTTCCAACTTAAAATGGCAATAACTTGCTCATTTTAACTCGGAATTTCACATATTATTTGTCGTTTTCTACCTATTCGAAAAGATCTATCCATTTCTAAGGTTACTTTTACTATAAAAGGTCATTTGGATCTCAGATTGGAATGGTACAAATCTAATATGAAAATTCCTTTCTTGAAAAACAAAAATTTTTAATCCTTCTTTTACTAAAGCTTGTTTAAGTAAAACTCAAGTATGTATATCTTTGAAAGGAATTAATTATGTATATAAATAGACTCATAATTTATGCATGAAGCTATAGGTGTTGTCTTATTTTATTTTTTTTTCCTTAAAAGAACCTTTTCTAGTGTTTTGGCAAATTTGGATTTGTTAGACTTTACTTTATGTGAGTGAAGTAATTTATAAATTCTTGGATGATCAAAATCCAATATACTATATTTTGATTCCTTAGTTTATCAAAAGTGAGTTGAAAGTAAAGTTTGGTCTTTTCAGATTATCTACAAAATTTATTTCTAGGAATTGAAAAATAGAGTTTTCAAAAGTTTTCTTTAGTAGTACTTTATGAGTTTATTCTTTGAAATTTTTTTTTCATTTTCCTTGTAAGTTGACTTTTCTTAAAAACTTATTTAGCTCTTGTTTTAGAAAGTTGGTCAAAATAGTATCAAGTTATTATCTACATAACAAGACTTCTTTTGTTATTTGAAAAGGAAATACCTTTAGACTTTTAAAGAAACTTCATTTAATAGTTTGAAATTTCACGATGAGTTTACATAAACTTTTTAAAAGAGATTTATTTGAAAATATCTTTCCAAGTCTTTGGAAAAACTTTGATCAAATTTTATTCTTTCATTAAAAAGATTAATTTTTATTTGGACAACAACTTATTAGCCATGCATGAATATGATCATGTAGTTTATAAAAGATAAAAATATCACAAGATAAGATAATAATAAAGAACATAAGAAATAAATAAATATAATAATAATTGTCAAGTATTGGGAGCCTTAGCTTCTTCAAGGCTTCCTAGGACTAAGATTAGACGAGTCCCAAAAGAAAAAAAAAATTATTTTGACTTAATGAGGACAAGTCTAAGACTAGAAAGACTAGTCTTAAAACAACTTAAAAGTAAATAAATTGCAAGGTAAATAAATAAATTGCAAGGGAAGTAAATAAATTGCAATAACAAATGAGCTTATATGCTCTGAAAGATATATATATATATATATATATATATAATTACATAGATATATTTAGTTAGATAACATAAGAACAACATAAAGGAAAATAGTGTCATGAACAAGAACAATGTATGAACATATTATTGCTTTCTTAACCTCCATGGGTTTAGAAAACACACACTATACTTATATTAAGTAAATGAACACATAGCAAGCTTAAACTATTACCTATAGAAGAAGTGGAAACTAGAGAAATTTTGAGAGAGCTTTTGGAGAGATTTTGGGAGAGTAAGAGTAGTGTATGAAAAGTGTGAAGGAAATGGAAGGAAGATGTGGTATTTATAGGAAAAAGTTGAGGATAATTTGTGTTAATTAAATAAATAAAAAATAAAATAAATTATGTGTGTATGAGAGAGGGGCTAGTGCAAATTGTGAGTTAGAGAGAGAGAGAAATTTATTTTTTTGTATTTTTGTTAATGAAAAGTAAGATATGAGAAATGTGAAGTTGTATTGGAAATGAAAATTGCAAGAAAATAGAGACATGATTGTAAGAAAAAGTAGAGATAGATAAATAGTGTAGAATAGTAATAAATAGTGTAATATAAAGTAGATATGACAATTAAAGTATTGGTAGTAAGAAAATATACGTATAATTGCAATATTTGATATTTTTAGTTACTGAAAAATTATAAAAATGATATTTCTAAAAACCTTATCTCTTAACGAGTCTAACAGTATATCCAGAATATTTTTACTATTCCGAGCCCTAGGATACGTTTTTTGAAAACTGTATCCGATCGGGCTCAAAACGAATCGCGGTTTAACTAATCTGGTATTTTTAAACTTTCTCATGTTATTACGAACTATTCTATATACTAACTTCTCACTTACTTACTTAGGGTTATGAACATGGGATTGCCAGACTTGAACGGTTGAATCTAATTAGGGTTTTATTAACTTTAGGATTTCCGGTTGACCTTTTAATTTGGGTTTAAGCTCAACCGATCGTAAAACTTTAGGGGTTACATCCTTACCCTCACTCTTAATCTCTATAGCAGTCAATCATCAGCCTTCGGTTTAGACATTGGGCTACTATGTGTCTAAAGCACTTAAAACATTTGATTTGGCGGGTTTTCCCACTAGATGATCCATTCATGTCTTTTTTTTTGTTCTCAGCACCATAAACTCCTTTCCTTTTCTCAAAAAAATTCCTCTCCTCCTTAGCATTTACAACAACTGCACTCTTATCAATAGCCTTGCCAAATCTCCCTTTATCTACGCTCTTAGTATCTAAGCTATAGGATTTATTAGAGGAACCATACCTATTGGTTGCCGTTCAATAAAGACTAGAACATCTTTACATTTTGCCTTTCAACTTTCAAAGCAAACTGGATGGCCTCTTCAAGTGTACTGTATCGTTGCAACTCAATGATAATGCTATCTCATATTTTAGGCTCGAAACAAACCGGTGCCATCATTTGCTCAAGAGGTTCGGTAGCTCCACATCGTATCATCAATGTCTCAAATTCTTTGACATACACATCCATAGTTTTTCCTCCATGCCTCAATGTCTAAAGGTGCATGAGCAACTCATGCTCGTAATGCTCTGGAACAAATCTTCACCTCAAGACTCACTTCATATCTTACCAAGTTCTTATCTCTACCTCTCCATCTCTTCTTCAACTAACAACTACGTTTTTCCACTATAAGGCGACGTATCCTATGAACTCAACAGCCGCTAAACGTACCCAAGGATGATCATCAATGTCATAACACTCAAACATCCCGTCAACTTTATCCTTCCAGTCAAGGTAACCATCAACAGATCCCCCTCCAGCAAAAGAAGGCATTTGCAATTTCACATATTCTAGTCCTTTAGGTGATCGAAACTCACGGTTATGATCATAATCATCCTCAAAATTACTGCCTCTCCTTTCTTGATAAGCATTGTCATTACCTCCATTTCTTCTTCCTCTATTACCTTCTCTTACTCCTTCCCTTCTAACATGATTAATTACAACCAAAGGTAGTATTTATAGGTTAGCCACGAGCTGTTGCAATAGTGTCATTCAATCCACTTGGTGGCAAGGGTAGTAACGATAGTAGTTAAATCCTATAATAGCTCTTCTATTGTTCTCCCACCTCCCGCAGTCCGATGTCCCTGTCCTTCTCCAACCTGACTATTGCCATAATTCCTAATTTCTCTATGTAGACTATCATCCAACATGACGTGCAATCTTTTGATCTTTCATGAACAATACACACTCAATACTACACAATCACAGCACAAACCCTAATTTGAATCTTGGCTCTGATACCAAAATTATGATGTACATAAGGTAGGAATTCCACCAGACAATTGGTTCTAATAATAGAACACTGAATACACGAATCCAATTCTTGAATTATATGATAAGATAAACCCTAAACTCTTAACTGGATATGACACACCAGTAAGAGATTAGTCCTAGCATGGTCTTTGCTGATATTACAGACAATAGATTCCATTGCTGTCACTCGTCACAATCCAAGGATTGATAAGAGTATAGAAATTAGAGAGAAAAGACTCTAAATAGGTTTACATTGAGCAAAAACTTCTAAGTTCTCATTACAAATGGGTATTTATAGTAGTTCCACAAAGAAAGATAAAATAAAGGATGAAATAAGTAAAAACAAAAGAAAGCTGTCGGCTTTGAATCAGCTTATAGTGAAAATTGTCGTCCTTCAACTGTTGCTTCATTCGCTGCGTTTCGCCGGTATATAGACAAATGGATTTCATTGAAATTACAACACTCATATGAAGAAAAAGAATTAACTAAGTGAACTTTGTCTGGTTCTATGTTGTCTAGTAGAACCCCTAATACAAGGTTCTATAGTCTTTTAGCTTGACTCTAGTAATTGGTCTTATAATTTGAGTAACCTAATTCCCATCAGTTTAGAGATAGTATGATTGATAAAATTTTTCAAAACAATTGTTGTGAATCCCCGGATGTTTGATAAGCCATTTCACCTTGAAAAGCTCTCAAAGATGTGTATTTTTAGGGTTTAGAACGAAATATGATGGGTCAGATTCTCTAAAAATGAAATAGAGCACATATATATAGGTTGACATTGTACACGACTTACATACAAGAGTCGTGTAGGGGGTCGTGTACACCTGGAACAACATGCAACTTCACCGCTCAACATTCCTACACGACCTCGATGTACACGACCCATATACATGGGTCATGTATACTAGAAATCTATCTTTTTCTTCGCCTTGTGTTCTAATAAACATACACTGGTTGTATATTCTCAGTAGTGTACTCTTGACTTTGCGATAAGGATTCCAAACTTCATCAAATCTTCCCTTATTTTGTTATCAATCCTCTAAAAAGCTCAATTGTTCCTCATGTATCCATAAAATGAATAATTCGTTCAATAAGTATTATTTTCTTTAGTAGATAAAAAAAATCATATAAAAATATGATCAATAAGACACAATTATAAAGGGTCTTAGGGTACTTATCAGATATGCGAATGTTACGCATTTAATAAAGTTACATCTACGTTTATTTGTAACACTAACAAAAATGTTATCCTTTTTCTTAACCCCTTAAATCATTTTAATCATTTTATATAACATTTATCTAATTTTTTAATTTGTTAAGATGTTAATCCTTTATTTGAATTTACTCCAAATATTAATTTCTTTTGGTGTACTTTTCCTTATCTAAAGTGGATTTGAGAGTATATTGAAGTTAAACACTTCAAATTTAATGAGAAGCTTCGACTTTAGATGAGATGTTAGACTCTTTTTAATGAGTTGTTAAACCTTCGTTATTTTATTTGTAGACTTTATAACTTTATTTTGTAATGTTCTAAATTTGAAGCCTTCTATATAAATTTTGTAATAGAATATTAATATTATGTGTTATGATTAACTTTACTCTCCTTTTTTTTTTTTTGCCGCCTTAACTTATGATGCATGTCTCTCTCTTTTTCTTCTCTCTCTCTCTCTCTCTCCCTTCCTCCTCCCTCCCTTCCAATGAAATGGTGGTGACTAGTTGAGGCACGGATTGATATCTGGTTAGTCCTATCAGACCACTAATTCATGAGTTACTTTGCAAGTCTAAAAAATTGGACCTATAACCAAATTTGACCTGTTTATTTTGATGAAAATATTATTTAGAAAAAAAAATATATTTTTCATTTTTCCTTATTTACTTTAAGAAGAGTGAAACTATTACTGGAAAACATTCCAAGAAATGAGGTTTTGACCAAGGAAAATGGCATATATTGTAGTAGATCAATCAAAGAGGTACAGGAAGTTCACACAATTGAAAGACCCAAGTGAGATAGTCCCACAAAGATATCTAAGAACACTTTTACCTGCATGCATGTGTTGAGTAGTCAGGAGATGCATGTACTGAGTCATTTGATTAATTGCATAATTGATGTCTAATTTAGTAATAATGAGGTAAATGTTAACTACCCTCAACTATACTAATTTTTGAAATTTTAAGGAGTCTAAAAGTACACTTTGAAAGTTTGAGAGGTGGACCTTTTTTTTCCCCTCTAAAGAATACAAGAATTTTTTATATTCAGAACTTGCAAACATTGCCTATCTTTTAAAATTTAGCCATGCCCATTAAATGTTAATTAAGACATACTATTGGTCACATTTATAAAGCAATTTCATATTATATTGAAACTTTATGTAATTTGTAACTCTTCTATTATATTAGACGGTATTGATTTCTTATTCGATAGTCCACAAACCTTATGAAAATTAAAAAATAAACATATTATTTACTGAACAGCTTGCCATTTCAAACATTACACAAAAAGAACAGATACATATAACGACGCTACTAAGTGACTCTTCGTATTTCATTTCATTGGTGCAACCATCTCTGCAGTCCCTCCACCTACCTCCGCAATGCCTCCATCGCTGATCTTCTTGTCCGATTAGTGTCTTTATTTTCGCAACAAGAACCTATTTCTTCTCCTACATTTGAGAAGACCACCTCATAGAGCTTTTAAAAGCACGATAATTCATGTTCTATATATTGTTTCTGCCACTTATTGTTAAACCTTCTAAGTGTATTTTTACAATCTCAAATTTTTTGTGTGGCATTTGCATAATCTATTTACTCCCATTGTGTACATATCTCTGATTAGTGAGTTTTTTAGATGCATTCTTCATTTTAGGATTTAACTAACTAAAAGGAAGAGCTCTTGTTGGGTATAAATGTCTTTGAAGTTGTCACTTTGAGATTGTCTATTGTGTGATAATAGCAAAATTAGTACTATGTCTAATTGTTATACTTGTTTGTTGATGCGGTGATATGTTGTGTATAATGTGATCTATGCATCATTCCTCTTCATATTGATTCGTGGCTCATGTTGATGCTTTTGCCTTTATCTTTGATTTTGTCTTTTAGTATAGTGAAGATATGTCATTTTGAGGGCCTAAGGTTAACACAAAAGAAGGTAAAATCAATTTCAAGAGCTTAATTCCACTCACTACATCCACTCTTTATAATCATCAAATAGAATCAATATCCATTTTAAAAGATCTTTGTTGCTATAAATGTTTATCCATATTTAGCAAAACTTTTCTCTTAATTTATAATACATTAATAGCAGATTGTCTTCTTATAAGCCTAAATTGTCTTCTTCTCTTATTGTTTTTTCTCCCCTAAACCTCTGTTTTTTTTTTTTTTTTGCAAAATGTTTTATGTAGTCATCTCTAATATTATCTACTTATCACTATCATATCATGGCATCACTAATTAATTTCGTATGATTTACATGTTGAAGGAAAACTGAACAAGTTTTGAAGGAATACTTTTGGTGAGCTAACGCATAGTGGGGTGTCGAAATAAGTTGTTTGGCTTAAGGTAACATATCTGAAAGCCTTGTAGAAGTTGTGTATTATTATAGTGTACTTCAATGATGGATGTATATGTTTATTTATTTATTTTTGCACCTGATGTGTTAAAAGACTATGTATTTGTGAGCTAAGTCTTGAGTATTGTTTTTTTTTTATGCACCTGGAGGAATATTATTGTTAGTGCACCTTTGCTCCCACTTTTCTGTTTGAGCTACTTGACAGGTTATGATAACGGCTAGTTGGTTTGTGTTTGTGTTAACTAGATGGGGTAGGCCTAACCATGGTTTTTCCTATGGTGCTCATCAAGCTAGTTGAATGGCTCTTATACCTGCTTTTAGCATATTCTTATTATGGAGCAACAAAGAAGATGAGAAACTATGTATTCATAAAGAACTAATCTTTCAAAACAACTCAACAACCCCAAATTCTATTCCTTCCATTACTAAGTGTTATTTACAAAACATACCATTATTTGATCATTCTGAGTTTACTTTTGTGTGTGACATTGTTTGTGCTTTGTTGAGAACCAAATCATTTTTTCCTTTTTTCATGCCAGTGGCCTTTGATGATGGCAGAATTTTTAGGGCATTCTTATTATTGTTATCATGCCTATAATGTTGCTTTCTAGGCTATGAACTCAAACTTAGAGTCATGATATTTAAACTTTTTGTAGATTAAGAATCAAGGACATGGAGTGTGTGAGTAGGGTTATTTTGCCTAAGTTCTACCTTGAGATCTAAATAGTTGGGTTTATGATGTTTCTAAGGATATGGTTGAGGCCTTTCTAAATGAGTATTTGAGTGTCGATGATGTTGTAGGGACTAAATTGCATACTCTAAGAAGAAGTTTCATCGGTTTGGTATCTGGCTTTGGTTTACAAGTTCACATAGTGTCACACCCCAGAGAATAACCTAAACATAGCAGTCCGCTGCCCACAATATTAAAGATAGAGAATGACTACCTCGGTCATGTAAAAGTTTTGATATTATGCACAAGGCGTGCTTTCGAGATAGTAGGAGACTCCAATGGAGTATTACATTTTAAGCAGATAGCAGTAAATAGCATTCAAGAATTTATGAGTATAAATACATAATCATCAGGATCATGTCTTACACATCCTAGGGGCATTACCCCATTAACTTAAAGGATTACAAATCTTAAAAGTCAAAGTATTCTTAAGTCTAACGAATAAAACAAAAGTCTACTATAGAGATTTTTCTTAGAAGTCTATGCCAAAACTTCCTCATGCATAATTCCACCAAAAGATCCTAGTAGTTTTGATTCGTACCTGACATATTAGTCCCCTTACGGTTAGCCATAAGTAGTCCAATTGTAACAAAATCTAAAAAGGTATAAGAACACTAGCTTAGTGAGGTAATTCCCTTCCTAAAAAACATTCCCATAATTCATACAAGTATTTAGGTGAGCATATGTGTATGCAACATTCATATGAACAAACAAGTATGCATGATTAATCGAAAATCATGTGCATAATGGATTTGCAGCCTCCATGTCGGGGGTTAGTTGGTTATCAGCCCATACGACCATCATATTTTTATAGATTTTTTGGCTCCTATATACCCATGCAGACTTCTCGACTACTACTATCCACCACTACAACTCCTTGTTTCTCTACATGAAGAATCGTAGCGAGATGCATAATGAGACTCACTTCATGCTATGCATGATTTATTTTAGTAATTACTTTTCGAATAATATTAGTTTCCAAGTTAAGAGTGACAAACAATTTTCCATGCAAACAATCACAATAAAGTACGAATTCAATCAACAATCCAAGTCTTGATGTGCTTATTCTTTATTCATCAAATACACACGTAGCATACATACTCCACATGCAAAACGCCATTTTCATCTTTTCCTATTCTCTAATGCAGCTAGCTTACAAGCATAAGCAAGGAAATGTAATGGGTAGAGGAATAACTCACTCCATTTCAATCACGCCTAATTAAAGTAATCCTCAGGGAATGGAAGATCGGGTCCTTCGTAACCTAAACAAAAGAAATGACCGAAATGAGTATTTCATAAACGTCATAGGGGACTTCTACAGTCCCGTTACTATTTTTAATGGGGATCTGTCCCATTTCAATCTCCTCTGTACATATTATTATAATTAATATCAGTTGTTGATGTTTTTAAACGTAAACCCGTTACATGACCTGCCCTTTTTTCTCTTTTTCTTCGTTTCTTTTGTTTTTTTCACTTTCCTTTAATGTCCTCTACACTCTCTCTTCCTCTCTTGCCCAATTTTCCATTTTCTTCTCCTCTTCTTGCCACCCATTTTATTCACCATCTCTGTAATCCCCCAAATTTCTCATAATCTAGTTTTAATAAATACTAAAAATATATAAATTTTTAAAAGAATGGTTAAAACGAGTAGCAAAAATCACTCCAAATTTTTCGCGATTTAAATTTTTAAGTATTAACAAATTATAATCTTTATCACTAAGACCTTAAAAGTTCATAATAAAAAATAAAGAAAACTATTTAATATTTACAAACTTAAGTTTTAATGTAAATATATATATATATATATATTAAAACATTCAAGTTAAATAATTCTGAGTCTATAAAAACTAAAAGTCTGATATAAACCAGTAATTTATAATTAGTAAAAAGAACTGAGTAACAAATATAAAATTAAAATTAAATTTCTAATCTAATAAAAAGTCTAGAATAAATTTATAAATAGAAATGATTTCATATGTAATTTCAAAACTTAAAGATTTATAATAAAGTCGAATTAAGGACAATATAATTATTAATTTATCGAAATACCACGAAACGAAACTTTTAAATGAATAAAATATAATTTATGATAGCAGGTATAAAAATAGAGAAGTAAAAGTATTAAACTAAAGATTCTATATATACTACCGTATTTAGAATATTTGATATCGTTAATATGTAAATTTTTATCCAAAATTATTATCAAATCAGTATTTATCATACGTGTCATTTAGATCCATAAAATTAAATTTTTTCGATAATTTATATTTTTCTCACTCCTTACATATTTATTGGTTATAAATATATCACTTTCTTTTTATTTTTATGTTCCATATATTCTAACTGAATTGCATTTTTCCTTTGTTTTAGTTTAGTTTCGTATTACGTATGAGTTGTTTTCAATTTCAACTCCTTCTCTGGACGCGGTTAAGTTCAAAAGAAAAAGCGAAAATTCAAACACATATATACAAATCTTTAATAGAAATTCTGTGTATACTATACTGTTTAGAATATTTAATAACGCGAATATGGAACTTCTCATCTAAAAATATTACTAAATCAGTATTTAACATACGTATCACTTAAACCCGCAAAATTGATTTTTTTCACAAATTTATATTTTACTCCTTCCTTATACGGTTATAAATTCATTATCTTATCTTTATATTTTATTTATATATATCCTAAACCTAAAATAATTAATATTTCACTATTATATAATATATATATATATACATAATCTTAGCTTGCTGGAAACGGATTACATTTGTTTTGGAGGGCTGAGATCTCCTTAAATTTGGTGAGCCGAAAATCCTTCAATAAACCATGTTAAAGTCAATACAAATCTACTTCAACTAATGCAAGTTGGCTAAGTCACTCCACACATTTATCACAATCAAACAAGGGAGGCAATGAACAACAAACAAGAGCAAATTGCTGCGGAATTGCGGAAGGAACGCGGCTGAAGCTTACATTCCTTATATATATAAACAAACGGACTCGGATGGCTAAACAAACGAACTTCAAATTTCTCCAAACTTTCCAGAACTCATTTACACCTCATTAGAAGTAGAACCAACCCAAGAACCGATTGTTAAACGCTCGGACCAACCCAGTTCAAGAATTTGAACAAAAATCTGGAAAAATGTTCAAAAAAACAAGCTTGAGGTAAGTGATTCTCATTCCGTGAGTTTTGATGTTTTTAGTTGTTATATGTATATAAATATCATGTATAAATGCTTAGAAATGAATTAGAATGAATTTATATGTATAAAACAATGGAAAATCGGATCAAAACCAAGGTTGAAGACGATGAACAGTGCTTCCTGATGAGCCCAGGCTTCGTGTACGGGCGTACATGACCCGTAGACCCCTTGGTTGGCAACATGTACGGGCATACATAACCCGTATACCCCTCAGCCAGCACGTTGTACGGGCGTACTTAACCCCATACACCCCTTAGCAAGCACTTTGTACGGGCGTACTCAAACCCGTGCACCCCTCGGCCAGAAGAAAAGAAAAACGAAATTAAGTATACATAATTATATAATAATTAATTATTTAAATAATTTTGGAATGTTTACTATTTTTCCTGCATTTAATTGTTATTCTGGAATAGTAATAGTAATATTATAATATAATAATATTAAATCCGAAAATTATTTATTTAAATTTAAAAATAAAATTATTTTTCTGACTTTATTAAATATAGGATGTTTAAATATTTAATCTATTATTAATCTAAAAACAATTTTCTTTAGAACTATAAATTACTTTGTTAAAGTAATTTCCGCATAATAGATTTCTAATTATTAATATCCTTAATATTATTAAAAGAATTTTTAAATTTTCGAAAATATTATTTTTGAAATAATAATAAATATGAATATAAGACTAAAATTACTTTAGTAATAATATTAATTAAAATATAAGACAATTAGTATAATTCTTAATGTGATGGAACATAATCTATTTTTGGAAATTTATTATTATTACTATTATTATAATTGTTATTATTATTATTGTTATCATTATTGTTATTAGTATTATTGATTTCGTTACTAAAACTATTAAATTGTTTTTGTAATTAAAATTGTTTTTACTATTAATAGTAATATTAAAACTAATATAATCACCATCATCTTTGATACTAGTATTACTGCTACTTTTATGAGTATCACTAATACTAAGATTAGTATATTATATAAATAAAAGATATGATTTTTGGTAACTAATTAAAATAGAATTAGTAATTGAATTAGGCGATTAGTTTCCAATTAACTCAGCTTAGATTAATATAATAAGTAAGACCATAAAAAGAAAGGAGTACGTAATTTCTAAAATATGTCTATTATTAGAATTAGTGTAAATAATAGTATAAGTTATACCAAAACTAATCCGGTGAATATGATATTTCAAATATCTTATCTTCGGAACTAATAGAAAAATAGATTAGTAAAATAGTAAATATATGTTATTTCATTCCATAGGAATATAAATCGGTTCTCGGACTACCAGTAGATTATTACAGCAATATAGCGAGGACCACAGGTGAGGGACTTTGACCTTATCATATTGTTTATGCTTGTAGTTAGTTGCATTGATAATAACATATCAAACTGAATTACATGTGGGTTTGGGTAAATTGCATGCTGCTTGGTGTATGTATGATTGCCAAAACATCTTATTATAATTAACAATTTCTTTGTATAATGACAATTGTATGGAGCATGTTGATGTTTGTCTGTAATTGTATTATCATCCTGAACCTGACTAAAAACTATTAGTACCATAAAATGAAATGGGCATGCATCGCATACATTGCATATTTGCATCTCCAAAAGCGTAGTAGTCTATTACGTGTTGGCCATCCGGGACTTTGGTAATGCTTGGTTGACCTAGGCTAGAGGCTATTAGATCAACGCAAGGTTACCTTTGATTCTATTGGTACCATAAGAACTAAGTGGTAAATGAAGGACGCCGCTTATGGTATTGTTTGGATGACTAATGCTTAGGGAGTTGCTAAAGGTATGTACATGGGATGGTCTGTTAAGATATCATAATAAAAATGATAACCCTAATTGTAAGGACCCGCTATTACCCCTAGTTGAAATAAGCAATAGCAGTTCCCCAACCGCATATAATCTGCAGAATTATATGCAAGGTTGTCTTAAAAGGATTGTTTGATGAATTGTTCACCTAATCTTAAGGAATAAATCATTTTAATTAATAATTACTTAGTAGCTTTTCAAAACATATTAACATATATATATATACAACTTCAAACAAAGGCAGATCAAGCTAGATATATACATACATATATTACATCCACAGGCTTCTTACAAGCCTTAAGCAAAATAACCAAAATATAAAGCTTAACAAAGCTTTACAAACATCCATTCTAACTAACTATCTAGTCTATTACAAAAAGAATGGTTCCATCCAGTCTTGGTCAAACTCTAGTCCTCATATTCCTCCAAGAAGTCCTCAAAATCGGAGCCATAACCCATGCTCGCATAGGACTCGTCCAGGTCATCACCTGAAATTGTTAAAAGAATGAGCCAGAGGCCCAGTACACAGCAACGAATACAAAAGCGTGATGAAGCACACAAGCTTAGTCTAAATGCAATATGCAACATCCATTCAATTATTCTTTGATCTTTAATTAATCAATCAACACGGGAGTATTCAAACTCCGGACAACAGGGATCGCGAGGGGACCTGAGTAACACTCGGACGCTCAGGGGGTTGATATAAGTAGTTCGGGTACTCATACCGTCCTAGATATCGTTAAGTCAAAGAGAAAAGTAGCTTCCTCCAGGGTTAATAGCCGTTACTTAGCTTTATTTATACTCAGTCCATATCATAAAATATAGTTCACCCGTTCTCATAAACGTTTGAACTAAACTATGGTACTTCCTACCAAGTTTAAATAAATTTTCACCGATCTATACTCCCCGTCGACTACCCGCCGTACCACTTAATGAAAGTCATCTCAAATGACAGGAGTGGCCTAAGCGCCTAGATCTATCGTGCTCAAACCGAGCAAGGTGCCGCTCCCCGAACCGGATACCAACTTCCATCCCAAACTCATCAAACTATGAGGGGTCGCCGTTAGGTTCATACATGACCTGGCGTAGGAATTGGATTTTAACGGCATAAAACACAAGCAACAATCACATTTTAAATTTTCTTATTATATATAAGTTTTATAAATGCCTATCCTAACAGAGACAAGCAAGTTACTGCGTACCTGATAAAGCTCGGGAATTAACGGAGTCGAATGGGCGAGGATCTATCACTGTTTAATCAATATTAAAATTCACTCTTAGCTTAGACTCTAATTGACTAGCTCAAAATATAAATTCATCCAAGAATCCAAATAAATTGATACAAAGTCAAGTTAAGGCATTTAAGCACCCTATCATACCCTAGATTGCTTAATAAATACATATTTACTCGTATAACAAACTTTGGAAAATTTTAGAAAAAGCTTTTAAAAATTCAAAAGCTCAGGGGATACGCCGGCACTCAACGCCGGCGGCGTTGAGCCGGTGTTCAATGTCCTGAAAATTCACACTGCCAACGCTGGCAGTGTTCAAGGGTACGCCGTCAGCCTATGTTTTCTACGCCGGCGGCCTTTAGCCGGCGTTGAATCCAAAACCCTAAGTTTCAAAAACATCCAGAGAAGTCTAAGCCGTCCGCTTACTTATGTACGCAGGCAGCTTTGACATATACGCCGGCGGCGTAAATTTTATACAGCCGGCGTACAATATGGATGAAAGAACGCCGTCTCACTCTTCTAGTGAAAGCCGGCGGCGTTGCAAACAGCGTTAGAAAATTGATTCTGTGGGCTTTCTACACCGCCTCTACGCCGGCGGCGTAGAATCCCCAGATGCCGGCGTACGTTCAAATTCTAGCCTATACGAAAATTTTTGAAATCCCCTGTTTTATACACTTTGATCAATTCTCAAAACTTTTTTTTTTCTTCAAACTTAGTCCAAACTTTCTAAAGCTTGTTATATGGATCAAATACTATCCTAACAACATGAATTTCACCTCTAATTATCAAATCACCATTCTTACTTCAAATTCACACATTAACTACTCATTCTTCAATTTTTCTATAATACTCATTCCCACACTTCCACTTTCCTATGAGATGCAAACTACCACTTCATTAATCACATAATCCCATTCAAACTATCATTCATGCATCAATCCAATCTCATACCAAACATCATCTCAAAATCCTATCTACCCTAATATTTACAATCAACACATTATAAAACATAAATTAAAAGACAAGGATTGCATTAAACTTACATGAGTGATTCTTGGCTTGAAATGTTATTCAAATCCTTAAGCTTGTTGTAAACCTTGGCTTAGGGTTTAGGCTTTTGGGTTGAGAAAAGGAAGAAAGAAATAAGAAAGAAAAGAAGTAAAATTCGTATGAAATTTTTGGCTGCAAAGAAGGAGGACTTATCTTGACCAATTAGAGTAATTTGTTATCCAAATCTTACCTTTAAGGGGTATATTTGTCCTAGGTTTAATTTGGGTGAATTTCAAATGCATTTGAGTTAAATTTGAGCACAAAATGTAGGTTTAAAAATTCACAAAATTTCTGTCATAAATTAAGCAACTTCAAAACAATTTAATTACATTCTAAACATAATACATGCATATTAATTCACAAAAAGACACACACATTCATTAAACTATTCACACATTTATGGATATCAAACAATAAGATTAATTTCATAATACTAATCATATATAAAATAACACATTCCTTAATTATATTACTAAACATACACACACACATATATATATATATATATATCATTCAAATATCATACTAGCATGCAATATAGGAATTTCTTAGCTATTTCACTAATACGAGAAATCGTAGATTCTCATGTATGCTTGGCTTCTTCTGGATAGACTATGTACTACTGGTTCCTTCAACCCTGATGAGAGGGGTAAATCTCCATCCTGCTTTGGACTCCGGATTCTCCAGGCTTGTATTTGTTCATATGCTTGATTGTGGCATTACATATGTTTGCTAAGTAAACTTGATTTCCATTGTTTGATATGTAGTCTGGTCAGGTCGTCTCACTGAGCGTGTGGTTTTGCTCACCCTCCAACAGTCTTTGTGCAGGTATAACGTTAGCTGGGATTGGGTTAAGCATGAGTGAAGAGTGCTACATCAAAAGACCTTGCTGAAGATAGTTTCATAAATTATTTTGGTCTCAAAGAACAAATTGGATAAATGGTATAATTAATTAAGATCTTGTATTTTATAGGTTTGATCTCAATTTCATTATTTGGTAGGGGATACCGATTCTTTGCGGTTCTGGCAAACTAAGGAAAATCGGAATCCTTAGTATTTATATAATATATTGGTATGACTACATTACATGTAACAATTATAAGATAGAGTCTTGTAATATCTGACTTGCAAGACGGTTCTCATATTACTGGTGCACACGTGATATGATGACTACAGGATGATACTACTAGGCCCTATTTTGGGGCGTGACAATCTCTCTGTTATTCCCACCGCTCTCATTCACCCTCTCTCTATTCTCAAAACTCTAAGACTCCACGCCATTTCTGTCCCTTGCAAATCCAAAACTAGAAATCTTATCTCTTCCATCACCATTCGTTGTTCGATTGGGCATCAAGCCTAGCTTATTGAGTTGAATTCTCTCATGGGAAGTTGAAACCGATCATAGGCATTTGAAACCATCCATCAATGTCGAGCCACTAACACATTCTGATGACCATTGCAACCTACATCTGCATCATATTACATCATCGATGTTGTTCGAACCCACATAACAAACCACTACGCGCCATACCTAGTAAGGTATTTTCGTTTTGCAATGTATGATTTTGAGGTTGATTATGGTTTCCACTTTTGTAACCATAAGTTGTTGCAGGTGTTAGGGTTTATGAGAATCTTCTTTATTTATCATTTGTACATTTGTTTAATTTTTATTGTCAATAGTTTAAGTTATTATGTTGAGTGAATTAGGGTTATTGTTATGTCTATTGGTTGTTTGTTAAATCTCCAATGAGAATAAAGAATCAACCATAATCGTGTAATATAAGATTATAAATTTTAGTCGTCTATAGTGTACTGGAAAGATATTGATTTTGTTGTTAATCTTAGGTTTGATTTCTTTCTAGAGTAAGAATAAATGAAATCTCATGCATATTTATGATCGATTTAGGGTTGGGACTTAACCGAGTGTGTTAGAAATCAAATCTTTAACATTTAAAGTGGATTTTGGGGGGGCATAGACTATCAAGATAGTCAACCATTTCGGATCTTGGCCTTGTTGACCACATCTTCTCAGTAAAATATATAAAAGCTCATCAATTTTTGTTGCTTTGACTCGAGTTGTACTCGCTCGACAAATCACGTACATTATTTGTGGCATGAGTTAGTATTTGGTTTACATTTTATATGATAATGCAAGGTATTTGGTTTAGATTACTGATTATTTTATTCATAATTTTAATGAATTGTAATGAGATTTAGAAAAAGGAGTTTTAGTTTCTACCTTGGAATTATTTTACTCATAAGTTTAGTTTTAGCATACCTTTATCTATGTGTATTGCAAAAAAATAATCCTAATTTAAGGTTTGCTTAAGATTTATTCATGTATTATAATGTTATTGTACATTATTTAATTGTACGTTAATTGGTTACTTTAAATGCCACCATTAGTGATTGTTTCCAATTATATATTAAATGAATTATTTAAATTACAATATATATACACAATTATATTAATATAAATTATGGGAAACTTCATTAGTTGAGTATAAATAGGGTTGCCATGTTATAAAAATGGAAAATTCTATAATCCTATCATATTTTATGACAGGATTAGTTACGTCAATTATTTAATAGTTTAGATTCATATTCGATTGTAATCATACCACTGAAATACTTAATATATCAATAAATATATCTATTTGATTAGATAATCCCATCGATAATACCATACAAGTTCCCACAAATGTGTTATGTTTGAGTTGAGTTGATATTTTTATGTTTTCCATACTGATGTGGTGATCATTGATTTTTCTTGTCCGTTAGGCATTTACTCGAGTCACAATTAGAGGAGATATACTTTTACATATCTTGTTAAACCATAGTTTTGATGCTACATATTAGTCTTAAAATTATTTTAAGATGCATTATATAATTTCATCCATCAACCATGATCATGTGGCAATTTCTTTTTCATTTATTAATTTTATCTATTTACTTTTCTCTGCCAAATATACCACTTTACACAACTTTCATCTTAAACTAAATACTATATTTCACACTAGAAAAATTGCTATGTGTAAAAACGTGAAATCGATAGCATATTAGAAGAATTCAATCAAAGCAAAAACCTACTATTCTTGCAAATTCGAAGAACATATTGAATTTTGGCAGGAATTTTTGGCAACTGGAATCATAGTGTTTTTAGTTGTAATAATGATTTTAGTCATATGATAGGAGAACCATTTCTATTCCATGTGAGCTTGAGTATGTACACTTGTGTATGAAATTCGAGCAATGCAACAAAAATCATGCAAGTTGAAAAAATATCATATTTTGAGTTTAGTAAGAGACAACTCATCCCTCAACATTACGAGACAACCAAGGGAATCTTTATCCACAACATATGCTACAAGCATGATGCTTTAATGCATTTGTGTGGGCAATTTGTTTACTAGCAACTAGATTTTTGTCTTTTAACATTAATTATATTGGCTATAGAGAATAAGAAAAGAAAGATTGATATATGTCATCACATGCTAATAAAATTGTTATTTTGCATTTTCTAAAATTGCATAGTAAGAAAGAAATCACACAATGCCCGGGACTCTTGAAACCCCTCCCCCCTCTCCCCCCAAAGTAACCAATCTTCATTGTTTCAATGAAGAAAAGAAGAGAAGAAATACTTGTAAGCATTACATTAGGTATTTTTCATTTCATTTCATTTACTTAGAGGCGATATTTAGTATCGGCATGCATGAATTGATAATGGTTTTATGTTAAGATTTTAGCTTCTTGATCCTAGAAATATTATCTCTTATGTTTGTTGATTTTATAATTTTTTTGGTTCTAGTTTCTGGAAAAAAAAAAAATTAAATTGACTTTTCTGACAAGGATTTGGACTTGAGTTTTATTTCAATTTGTGAATAGTGTGACAATTGCTTTGATGGGTATGTTAGCTAAAAATGGTAATAGAACTAGTAGAAAAATTCATTAAATATTGATTATAGTTCAAAATACACACTGCATATGTTTATAAATATTTTAGCCAAGCATATTTTTGATATCTGACCAATAAAAGAAGAGAAAGGAGGAAAAAAAAATCAACTAGGGAATAATATGTTCTCAGTAGAAATGTTTAGCATCCATTTGTTCTAATGTTAGGATTACTTTCACTATGTTATCTTTAGCCATATGATTAATGTAACCACTTGGCAGAAAAATAAAATAAATGTAACCATTACTGGCCAACCTGCAGACCGAGAAAAAACAATAATAACAGCTCTTGAACTTGATACCTTAGTAGAAATGTAGTTTACATATGCTAGCCTTTGTAAATTTTCCATAAAAAATATCCAATAGTATGAATCACATGTTAGTATGAAAATCTGAGTTGAAAGAGTAGAATTTAGATATATAGTGACACAATTACAATACTTTGGTCTGTAAAATATCACTTAAAGTTTGTAAATTGGTGATTTCTATTAATTTATGAATTCAGTAATAAAGGATGATATTTTTTCAAGTTTGAATCTGACTGGTGCTGACCTTACCTTGGATTTGTTGCTTGTGGGGGTAGACAATTTTATGCCCTGATTATACAAGGTTCATATACGATATAAGTGTATTCAGTGAATGAAATAATTGAATTGCCAATATGATGCAATTGGAATGATATAAAAATGATTAACTTTGCCCTGGACAAAGAATGACATGCACCAACTAAGAAATGGGTTCAAATTATTATTTTTTTCTCATCCTTATCCAAATTTCCTGTTAAGTTTGTAGTTACAATGTTACAATCAAACATAATGTTTGTTGATTTTACGTGGCTTCCATCTATGTGGGATGCCCTTAAGAGAGCATCAGGCTACTTAAATCCCTTGCATGTAATTTTTATTGGAAGAGTATTGAGTAAGATGAACCTCTTTTGGTAACAAGAAGTGCTTTTGCTAAGTACATTATTGTGGCTTAGAAGCTTTATCAAGAATTTTCCTTATCTTGGGCATTGCTGTTATTGTGGATATAATAATTCTTAAGGCACTATATGCCTTTTCTTTTAATTTGGTTTCTACATGAATTTGCATAGTAGTTTGGAACTTTAGGTATGAGTGTCAAAAATCGAGGTTGAAAAAAGCATTTACCAAGATCAAAAGCAAACCCAACAGCATTCCTTGAAGCAGAAGGACATGAACATTAATTAACCATTGGTAATGTCCCAATGTGGTCTTTGTAATTCTACTATCAATACATATAAATGTTACCAATGTTCCTTGCCAACCCCATGATCCATCTCCCTCTCTTTGGCATGTATCAATTGTTTGGATATTTGCCATAGCAAATGCCATGATACATATTTAATGGTGGTTGTTAACTTTATGGATGCAATTGAAGTACATGACCCCTATACAAGTGTTTGCCTAGTTACATAAATGGGGATCTTTTCATTTTCTTACTAACAAAATCCTCTAAAGTTTTTAAATGAGAACAAGAGATGCTTTCATTAAAGTATTTATAATTTTTTTCCTCTAATAGCTTGCCTTAGTAACTCTTAAGAAAAACCTTATGGAAGAAATGTTTTTAACCTTTTTCCCTATCCAGCATTGGCTTTCAAAGCCCTCTATTTTACTATGGCCGAATACATGACATAATATGTGCATTGAAAGTTATATATTGGAACCAAATTTTTGAGAGTTTTTTGTTTGGTAGAGAGGGATCTATGAGGCTTGAGAAAAGTATTTTTCAATTGCATTTATTTGTTAATATCCTTACATTCTGTTTTAAATGTTTGTTGATGTTAAAAGTATCTTTTCACAATATTTGGTATATCCTAAATTGACTGTACACTGCCATGTCTAAATATAAAAATGGAAGAAAAGAAATGTTTTAACTAAAACAAATGGTTAGAAATATTGTTATTTTTTGTTGCTTCGAGAATTAGTGAAGGTATAGAAGAAAAGATTGGACATGAATTTTTCATGATGACCAAAATATCTGTGAGGTTTGGACTTTGGATAATTATCACACATATTTAATTGAGAAACCCTACGTTCTTAGCTCTATACATTTTGTAGATTATAGTATTATAATTGATTTCTTGATTGATGCTTTGAACAAGGCCTTGTTTTGACAAACTAACCAACAAATATTTCTAATGTAAAAATAAATATGTATATTTGCTAAAGCTAAAAAAAGTATCCAAAATCTAAGTCCAATTTATGCCTTTATAGGGACATAAGAGTAGTGTCTGAATTGATCATAACAAAATGTCATCTTGTAAACATATATGTATATTTGTATGTGATTTGACAAAACTTTGTTTGTCTATTCTTGGGTGTCATTAGTTGTTATATACATATATATTATGTTTGGTAGTATCTTTTGCCTGCATAGTGCTTTTTCTCCTGAGTAAATACATATGTATATGTATGAAGTATTTGCTAGAACTATTATTTTGTATATGTATAATTTTAAAAAGCTTTTGTTTTTAAGAAATGCATTGTTATCGTTATTGTGTGATATTCCTTTGTATAGATATCTAGCATATAATTATAATTTTTTTCTCCTGTAATAGAATAGTGCTTCATTAGTCATTTTCTTTTATTTTTATACACTGTAATCTTTCATGTCTAATAGATACACAAAAATCAATTATTTTGTAGAGTTATGTCTGGTTGTTGATCATGTAGGTGTTACATACAATTGAAAATGAATAGAAGGAAGCGACCACCAATCAGTTATATGCTGTTCTAGTAATTTTTGTGGTATATAATTTTGTGAATATGTGACGTGCAAGACAAGTTGTTGATGGATAATTGAATTGTACTTATTTTTTGTAAATAAGAGTAAATGAAGAAGAGTAAAATGGAAAAAACGAAGGAAAGAGTGGGAAACGCTAATGCAGTATGCATATTAATTTAATGTGTACATAATTAGAAAACGTATAATGTTCTATGTACTCTATTGGCTTATAATGTTATATTGATTCATTGATACATTATTTTTTAGGTACATACCGAAATAAATAAGAAGTGGAAATCTCTTTCTAATAAGGAGAAACAAAAATTCAATGAAATAGCAAAGGTTAAGGCTAACGCATTTGGCTATGTTAGGAAAAAGGACTCACTAAATATTGAAGAGAATAAGGTAATTGCATGCTATCTTTATAAAGTAATATTTATAAATACATACTTGTTCAGTAATTTTTAATGAAAATATTGCTTATTTATTTTGTGTACTATAATGGGTACCAGTATCTTCATTTGCTATCTAATCAATTTTTTTACCATTTTGAATTTAATGTAGTGCAAACTTGATGCAACCCTAATCGAGTTACAAAAGTGTTAGAATAGTTGAATGCACAAAAAAAAAAAAGAAATAGTAATTGAGTTAGGGTTTGGTGGCATATTACGTATGCAATGTGGAAAAATGAATAGAGAAATTATAGCATGGATCATTGAAAGATTTGACACTAAAACTTGTGAATTACATTTAAACCATAGTAATATTGTTTTATCTGAAAAAGACATTTCCGATGGACTTGTTCCTTGTATAGATAATTTGGTTGATATGATAGCATCAATTAAGTCCACAACAGATGATTTATCTATTAATGATATTAAGAAGAAAATTAAAGATGATGCAACCCCTTTAGATAAGACTTTTAGGTACATGTTAATTTTATGGTTTCTTGGGCGATTCATAGCACCCCATTATGGATACAATGTACCTAGGGATCATTGGTCTATAGTAGCTAATATCGGAAACTTTAACAATATTAATTGGGGGAATTTTATACTGGAAAGGCTATGTGCGAGGGTGAGAAATTACAAGACCGGTGGAAAAAGGTATTTATCTAGTTGTGCCCTCATGTTATTGGTAAATTTTCATATTTCAACTATTTATTTTTTGTTAAGTTGAATATACATATTCTTTTAAATTTATTTCAATTTAATACAATGTGCTATTTAGCTATCTTTTGTTGATAATTTAGCACTAGGCTATATTGACATAGAACTATCAATTCATCTTACTCCCCATGTGAAGACTTGAAGGACAATCAAACAAAGAAAGTTATCAATTGCTTCTACAAGATGCCTGTAAGCCCCTAATTTTTAGGATAATATCGAGTTCAAATCTTAAACCGGAAAGTCAACCAGAAAATCTAAGGCAATGAATTCTTAGGAAACCTTAGTAGTTTAGGTCCGGCAATCCTGTGTTCCTAAACCAAGGAGTCGAAATATGAGTGAAGGATGTAGTTTGGTTCGTAATAATACTAGGATGCTTTAAAAAATAAGATTAGTGAATTTTCGATCTATTTCGAACTTGATCGGATACAGACTTTGAAAAGCATTTTACGGGGCTTGTAATATTAAATATATGATATTAGTACCGTTAGACTCGTAATTTCATAAGATTTCCAAATATATCAGTTATATAATTTTTTGGGTTATAAAAGTTACAGTTATAACCTTTTATCATATTTTCATTACTACCGGTACTTTAAGTGTCTAATATACTTTTTGATTTCTTTTATACTATTCACAAGTACAACTACCCATAACCTATTTCTTACATCCTTACATCCTACTCTTACAATTTCATCATTTTCCTTACAATTTACTTTTCCAATATAACTTTTATTATTTAAATTACTTATTTAATTTAAAAACTTACACAGCACACTTTTCTCTCTCTCACCCCTTTAGGAACGGCGCCCCCTCTCTCTCTTTCCTCTCTCCAATTTGTTTTATCTTCCTTTCTTTTATTACACAATCCCTAATCCACAAGTCTATATAAACCCTTTTATACCAACTTCACTTCACTTTTTCACTCTTCACTAAACTAAACTATTGCAAAAATTTTCTTTCTCTCTTCCTTTCCTCTTGCAAAACCGTGACACACACATATACACACACCTACATATTTTCTTCAAGTTTCTTGTTCTAATCACCCAATAGATAATAGATCTATACTTTATTCCCTTAAAACATGTAATGGCAAGTTCATTCATGCGTGATTCCACTCAAAAATCCCCATGAGCTTCAAGCTAGGGATGTGGAAACACTTGAACATGAGATCCTTGCCATCACAATGTTTTAAATCTTGTTATTTGAGTTATTTTGTTATTATCTTGTTTTATTATTAAGTTATGTTATTATTATTAATGATTTGTGCATATATTCATCATCTATTCATATTCACATAACCATCATAGTGTTCATGCATTTATGACTAGTATAACAAACTAGATCTAGTTGTTTTAAGTTCATAAATGCATTAGACTTTTGTTTTATATTCATAAATAACTTGTACTAGCTTGATGATAGTAGAAAAGTATTAGAAAGCTCAAGATCTATTTTGGTTTCAACAAAAATAACTTTAGAAAATTCGGATAAAAATGAACCATATTTAGAAAACCTATTTTTCAATCTCAAAATGTATATTTTACATTAAAAATGAAGGGCTTAGGGAATAGATATCATAAATGAGTGATCTTAATGAGTAAAGTTTAGATCTACTAAGAAATATTTTCAAAACGAGGGCAAGTTTACAAAAGTTATGTTTCAATCTCAAAAACAAGTTTTAAATTCGTAATAAAAGAAACTTGAAATGTACACACCCATTTTTCAACTTCAAAACAAGATTTTTATTAAAGAAATGGAAGCCTTAAGGGGTAAGTTTGATTAGGAAATGGTTTTTGAAAGACTAAATGAGTTTTACAAAGAAAACAAACTCAAATGAATTTTTCAAAATTCGGATTTGAAAATGACCCCTATTTAAATACTTATTTCCAAAAGCCAAAATAATGATTTTTATAAAAAAAAAAAAAAATGGAAGTCCTAAGGGATACATATAATAAAGACCTAATTTTGACAAAGATAAGAGAGGTTTATCAAAAAATAATCCTAGAACAATGAATGGTTTCAAAGAATAGATTAAACAATGTTTTCATTCTTTAAACATTTTGTAAAATTCGTAATTAAGCAAACCACCTATTTAAACATCTATTTTCTAATCCCAAAAATGAAAAATTTTCATTAAAATAAAGAAGTTGATGGCTATATAGGTCATCAAGGTTGAGTTTTGATAAAAGCAAGTATGATTTTACAAGAAGAAAAACTATTTTTCTTAAGTCTAGTAAATTTCAAAAGTTTTGCAAAGTAAAAGTTTTTCAAAAAGAATTCTTGGTACTATATGTATACATATAGATAGATCATCTCATAACCTTCATGACAATAGCTTGTAGGTATTGCATATATACATGATGCATTTGTAGAAATAAAGTTAGAAAAGTAATGCCACATACTTCTCGTTGATATTATCTAAGTACATGAGAAATTAGAAATTTCCAACACTCATGAATCATGCATGGTATTGAGTTATATATGTATATAATAGAGTCTTATGATAGCTAAGTATCTATCAAAGCTTTATATGTTGCTTGTTTGAAATTAGGAGTTGATTTGATGGAAATTCGTATAGTATTATGTAACCCTACTGTTCATGGACCAAACGACTTATTTTTGAAATAATTCTAGAAAGATAGCCTCGTCGAATAGGTAGAAATCGGTATATAATATGCGAAATTCCGAATTAAAATGACCAAGTTATGGCCGTTTTAAGTTGGAATTTCCTCTTAGACGAATTTTGACGAACTTAATAGAATAGAATTTATAAGTTCATTTAAACTACATAGAAATACTCATTAGGGTTATTTCTTTTGATTAGGAGACTTAGGAAACTGACTAGACCTTCCCGAAGACTATTACGATTAGGTGGATTTCCACGCCATGGCAAAGTGAGTTCACTATCCTTAAGTTTTATGCTTGTGCTTATGCTTGTAATATTAGTGGCATTAGAATTAGGGCAAGATAAGATTGATTGTATGAATATGATTTCTATATGGGTGAACGAATAATAAGAATATCGGAATGAGCTTGTTGTAATTATTTGAATGATTTAGTATAGAATTGAATTGTCTGCAATATCTATGATCACCCATAAACTGTTAAATTTTTATGCCATGATCTTATAATTAAATTGACATGCATACCATATATGGAGTCATATTGCATAGGTTATTATACCTTTGTGGGAAGAAGGCATAATAGCTGGGCAACGAGGAGCCTGTAAACTCGAATGTTGGCGTGTGGGCCGGAATTGAAATGTGTGTGGGTGGGCACCTGTATCAACCATAATAAATTAAAAATGTGTGTGGGTGGGCACCTGTATCAACCACAATGAAAAGTGATAAAATTAAATGTTGGTCGTATGGGCCTGAAACACCTAAACCCGAATGGAGGACGTAAATCTATTCAACATAAGTCTTCCGAACAATCTTATGTATTGTATGCTCACGTGTTTGTACATTTATATGGTTGTTAATAACTTGTTTATTATATATACTGTTGAGTATTAAATTTTGGAAGTGGAACTTACTAAGCTCGTAAGCTTATACCCCAATAGTTTCCTGTTGTAGTATAAATATTTATGGCTATCTCCAAGAAGCCACTTTCCTCAGGTACAGCTTTTGGACTCTAAGGAGCTTTTTGAAGAAGTCGGGACTTAGATTTAGGCATAGAATTCTAGTTAAATCTCCTAAATTGATATATATATAATATATGTATATGATGGTTGTTGTAAGAGACTTTTGAGAATTTAAGGACTCTTAATATTTTGACAGGGATATGCTCCTTAGATCACGTAATAGCCTAATCTAGCTATAACTATTATGATTTACTTTCTTATTGCTATGTATGTCTCCTTAAGCTATTTCGAATCAAAGTATGGTTCCCTATATGTCGAACGTGAGTCTTATACCCGATGTTTAAACTCATGGAGTGACTAAGGTTATCATACTTGAGTTTAAATATTGAGTGTGGCAGACTGTCGCATTTAAGGTACCCTTTGGGGCGTGACAATACCCATTGAGAAGGTTACCGATATATGTTTTAAATTCATTGCTTTTTATAGTGCATTATTTATTTTTCCTCCTTTATTATAGGTTGTTGTAAGGTAGTACTCAATTTCAATCAACGATGAGACTACTCATGCTTTAAGATGTGCAACATGTCTCCAACTATATTACCAAAAATACTTTATATCATAGTTTTTTTTTTATACATTCATTAATTTTATTGTGAAATGTCTTTTTGTAGGGGTCTGCATCACATCTCTTAGTGGTGGAGAAAGAGCAACGACGATTCCATCAAGATATATATAGTCTGTGAGAGACTTCTTCCACTATATAGAAGGAGATGGAGTCTTTAATAAATGCAATTAAATCATTAGTCAAACCTAGCATAGATGGGGATAAGGTGGAGATGGTGGAAGATAGGAATATCTAGCTGAAGAAACAAAACAGTTTGTTAGAGCAGATACCATAAGCAAAGGATATGAGGATAAAGTAGATCTTACAACAAAGGGGAGAGGGGACAATCAAGCAAGACAAAATAGGGTTGAGCATGGTGAGAAGGCATCGGATTCATACCATACGCCTACTATTGAGAAAAAATTAGTAGCATTTTTAGATACCATGCACATTGCATTGAGAGCAGACAAGGCATCAAGTAATATAAACCTGGATTCGAAGCACTATCAGCTCATAGATGAGCCCGATAGTGTGGAATATGACGATTCAATCTCCCCTATGTTGACATGCAACACTTAATAGATCCGGTGGAATCTATACCTCACAAATGTGGAACTAGTAATGGTGCTTCTAAAGGGATAAACGTAGGAAACATTGATGTAGATGTCGCTAACCCCGAAACAAAAGATGTAAAGATAATATTTATTATCACTTATAGTTTTAAAATTAGTTTGTCTATTTTTATAAATGTAATACTTCTTTATATTGTAGCTAGGAAGCTATTCATCATGCACAAGGAGCAATCATCTTAATAGAGTTGAGGTAATTTATAGTTTTTTTTCGTAATTTTTTCTTAATTATTATAATCTTATTAACTTATTAAATGTTTGAAGGTTCTCAATGATAATATAGTGCACGAACAACAAAATAGTGTCATGGAGATATCATCCACACCACGAAGACCAAAATTGGTAAAAAGTCTCCATGTGTTCAATCATTTGAAAAGATGGAGAAAAGATCAACATAAAGAACAAAACTTCTAGAAAATCTTCACGATCTACGTTGACGCCATTCCTATTAACAAGTAGAAGAAAAATATAAAGTTGAAGGAAAATAAAAAACAAAAGGACTTTAGAACAACAACAGGAGATATCATCCCTCCAGTAATTACATGTAGATGTTTATTTTTGTTAACATTATGTGTTTGTATTTATTTATAGTCAAAATAATTGTTTTACATTTTATACAGTTTATTAGAGCAACCATGAATGGTCGTAAGGTAGATGTCTTTACCAAACTCGATATCCATCAACTATAAGTGCTGGATTACATCTTTGATTTCGAAGAGAAAGAAAGTCAGTTCTTTCAATCTATGTTATGTTAATCTCATATTACGATTTCTCTAGCTAATAATTTGAAATTATGAAACAATCCTATTATAGTCCATTTTAAGTCGTGTTCTGCCTATAGAATGAACCTTTGGTGTATGAAGCCCCATGAATGGATGTCAAGTGAAGTGATCCCTAATATCTTTAATTATTTTAAAATCTTCTTCTTAATTTAAATATAAAAATTCTCCTTTTCTTCTTTTTTTTTTTTCCAATTATATGTATAAATTATAGATGCAGGTTATCAATCCGAATGCTGGAATGTTAAATAGGATGGAGCAACCAGAAAACCCAGCATTGAGGACATGGTTCCTACCAACATTCTTCTCAGTAAGAAACTAATTTACCAAATTTTATATATATGGATATATATATGTATTCATTATGTTATAACCATACAATGCTAAGTAAATGCTCATTCCAATTTTCCAAGCTGTAATTTTTCAAAAGGGTACTGAGGTGTCACACTATTTAAAACTATATAGAGGTAAAGATAAATATATGGGTTCATTGAGAACTTGTGGAAAGGTAATATTAAGTTATATTTGTCTTTTGTGAATCTTAAGTAAATGATAATCTACATGCACCATGTTTCTACAAATACTTATACCAATGAATCCATCAAATTTGCATTGGTTCTTGTTGGCAATACATGTAAAGAGTGAAAGAGTTTTATTTTATGATATAATAAATACAAAGAGCTCGACAATAGTCTACAATTCCATTAAGCAAGTAGTAAGGCATTTCTATGTCAAAGTTTACAATGTATTTTATTATAAAAAAGATTCGTATATTCATGATTTGTTTTTGTTGTTGGAATTCTATGACCAAATGTTTAAAGATGAAAGTTTCAAATAGCCCGATATAAAGCCATTTCACACACCAATGGCATCTTGGAGCATATCTCTAGGGCATAATGCGCCTGATCAATTCGCATGAAACGATAGGTTATTTATCATTGTCAATATGCTTTTCAAGTTTAAGATAACTATATGGTAGATATATGAGATTTTTAACTTATGGGACTTTTTTTTTTAAAATTAGTATGTGTTTAACTTTCCTTATTAACGTGTATTGCATAGTGACAATTGTAGGATAAATGTGATCAAGTTTATGCACGCGAAAGGTGAAGATGACAAGATTGAAGGGATGGTAATGTGTATTTAATTTATAAATTAAGAAACCATGTAGAAGCCTCTTCATCTATACATACAATTGTGTGTTTGTTAAACTAGGATGCTGAAGATAAGGATCGATACAGAAACTTATATGAACTTGTTGCATTTGAGGGGAACAAGAATAGAGACACTGTGAGATATATGGTGGCAATTCACTATGAAGACAAGAAGGGAAAGATTGTGGGAAGAATTTCAAATAAATATTAGAGGAGATAACACTAGGAGCGACGATGGGTCTCAAGGGGATTAAGTCTCTCAGTGGGCATCATTGTTAGTGCACATGAGTGCCTTGAGAGCTGTGCATGAAAAGTTGAAAAGAAGGTATATAGTCCATTTCCCATTTGTTTGAGAACTGATATATTTCTGATATTGATTTCTTATTTTGTCATTTCTTAGCAAATCATGATTGATGCTTGGTTTCTGCTATTTACCACAAGGGATATTTTTGTATTCACTAGTCGAATGATTATTTTAATACTGTATCCTATTTCTCAGTATTTTATGGTACTAGATTTTGATCATTGGCAAGCGTTATAGGTTAAATTTTATAGTTATCTTTTGGATGGGGAGTACATACACTTCATAGTGCATAAGTTACTTATAGGAAATCATTTAGTATCTGTTGCTGGAATGTAACATTCCGAAGTAGTAAGCTGTAGTTTTAAAGATGTTTAGGTTTTATGAAAGTAGTGTGGGGACACAATCCTAAATTATAATTTTAATCATTAAGATTTGTTGGTTCAAGTACATCGATGTACAAAAAGAACTAACATATTATTTAGTTATTTAATTATTTCTTAAATAAGCCCATTAAGTTAGAACCTTGTGATCAACATTTACCAATCACTTTTCATATTTAAGGATTTGTTAGAGTCATTACCCAAGTGCTAAAATCTCATCATAAATTTTTTTATCCTCTCTTTGTTTAGTCTATAATCTTTCTAAGAAATTGTAGGAAGAGAAGCTTGTGGGATGTTAGCACATGAAAAATTTTATAATGAAAGGTTAATTGTATTTACTATTTAATGATACTTGAATTTTTTTGTTGAATGATTTTAGTGGTTTTAAACATCAACAGGAATGTCAAATCAAGCTCCTAACAGCAGCAACACAACATGGTTATACAGAGACACAACAAATACTGATGCATCAACTGTCAACCAAAAATTCCACAGCAGAAGTAGAGATGTAGAATAGCCTCTGCACATCAGTTCAAGCTGCCAACCAAGATTTTATTGAACATTTTTTGCTATCTGTTATCATTGCAATGAAGTATTCCATCTGAACTATGAAAACTGTAATTGGTTTGTGCATATGGTTATATGTTTCCTTCCTTGACTTCTACTTGTTTTGACATTCCTCTTCCAGAAATAAAAGTAGTAGATGTACCCGCACTGAATTATACCTCAGAGGATCATCCCTGTCCTTTTGTTGAGATTTGTGTCAGAAATCCCAATGTTTTCCAAGGCTACTACAAAGATGAAACACAAACGAATTTGAACAGATAGCACCTTTTTCATCCTGTTAAACTTTGAAGTTAATTTAGTTCACTATATATGGCAGGAAAGAGGTAATCGATAATGACTGTTGGCCACACACGAGAGATACTAGATTGTGGTTACCTAGAGGCCGCCTTAAGATTATTGATATGTGATGATTGATATTATAGAATTATTTTATTTAATGTTCTCATGCCATAGTCCCCTTCTTCCTTCCCAAAAAAGCAACAATAAAAAGTAAGATTATTATATTGTATAAAGGTCTCCCAATGGGTTCTCTCTCCTTATAACAGAATGTATACCCAAATCAAATCATGATATAACATTATAATATATATATATATATATCTTTGAGTCGATCATGTTTCCTAAGGTAACTGGCTTATTAAAATAGTTTATGTGATCAATATTTGAAATCAAAATTAAATAAGGAATTTCCTCTATCTATTAGATGGATTAAAGAATTGTCATGCTAGAAGAACATCTTTAACTTGGCACAAGGTGAATATGTGGCACCTTAAAAGGTTGAGAAAGTATATGCAAAATGAAAATTTGTTTCTCAATGTTTCATATATGGTAATAAGAGAGTGTATTTGTTTTTTTTTTTTTTTTCTTTCCTAAGAAAAAGTATAATTTTCCTGTCAATTATATGGTGTAGGTGATAGCTTGAGCTTCTTTTTAGTTGCTGTGGTTGCTGTTGACCTGGATGTTCTGGAAGAGTGGGTTGAATCTAAAGGCATTAAGGTCCTTCACCTTTCGCCTATTTTCATGCTGCATATGAAGTTGAATTTGATGGTTCCATAAATATTCTGATGTTTCTTGATCACACAATTAAGTAGAAAATGCTTTCCCCTGTTTAACGAATTCTTTAACGGATTCATCATGCATATGTATCTTGGCAAATGGCTCAAGAGTATTTAAGTTACAGAGATCTCTTGTGATAATGATAAGAAATTCCTGTGACATTAGATTTGGCTTCTGCAATATGACAAATTGGAACAACTGCGTAATGATCCTCGAGCTAAGGCAGCAGTTCTTGCTGACGTGGATGATGTTGGAAGGAAAGCATAGGTATAGCTCATCAAGAAGTTATTCTTTTTTATTTGTCTTAATCTTTTCCATTCTCAGGATAATTACTTGCCAGTTTTTTTACACTTTGTTCAGTTGAGAGGTTTTGAATTCACAAAGGCAATGACATTGGTGCCTGAGCCATTCACAGTGGAAAATGGACTTACGACACCAACTTTTAAGGTAACTACCAGTCCTTCATCTTGCTTATGTCCTCCAATTTTTGTTTTTGCAACTTCTAGTAATCATAGTTGCTTGGCAGATCAAGAGACCTCAAGCAAAGGCATACTTTGCCAAAGCAATATCAGATTTGTATGCTAAGCTTCCCACAAACAATGTTTCAACGGTTATCTCATGAATAAAACCTTATTTTAGATTCAAGTCAAAAGATCCTCAAAATTTTTTGGTAAGCAGTTTTGAAATTTTTGTGCAAGATTTCTCTAATCCTATTTAATCTATTGATTGTATAGTTACAAGAGGCTTGCTACATTCCCGTAAAAGTAAGATACAACTCTTATCCCTAAAAGAGGACACTTGGGCATGTGTTACAAGACTGCGTCTTTCTAGCTACATCTAGGAGAGACTAAGAATCAAGGATAAAAGGTATAATTTCAATATCAAATCTTTTTGTTTTTACCTTTGAAACTTAAAAACACCATCAATGATTTCATGTCGATACTATGGGCGACTGTCACGCCCTAAAGGGCACCCTAAACGTGGCAGTCCGCCTTATACAATATTAAAGCCTAAGAATGACCACCTAAGTCATGTGAAGGCTTCCATACTATGTACAAGGCGTCTAACACATGGAGGAAACTCATCAGAGTGATACATTTTATGTTGATATAACTTAAGTAACAATGTAAAGGAATTTCAATTTACTATACTCTAAGTACAAAACATTATACTTCAATTACATTCATCCAAAGACTTCTCTACACAAAACTATTACAAGGCAAATCATAAAACCTAGCTGATAACTTCAAACATTCTTATTCCTTGCCGGAATCCCGTAGTCATTCTCGGCTCCAACCATCTCGGTCCCCATTTAACATTCTTGAGATAACCTGTTCATTTAAACATCTATTGGGGTGTAAACTATACTAGCTTAGTGAGAATTCCCTTAATTCCGTACCATAATAATCAAGTTATAATCAACCATATGTTATGCATGAACAAACACATAAGCAAACAATTATGTATGGATATCCAGAACCCACACACAGAACGGATTTACACCCTTCGTATCTTGGGTTAGGGATGGTTTTGAAAGTCTCCACGACCGCTGCTAGTCCCCAAGCCCTCGGCTCATAGCACTCGACTCGACTAGGCTCACCCATGGAATGCATCCCCGATGCGCCTTAGTTCCCATGAATGAGCTTTGGCACCGGTCTTATTATCCAAACGAGTCATCATCGGACCATACCGATCGAATTGCGTAGGAGTAGCACGCTAGCAAATGCAATATGTACGATGCGATGCATGACCAATTTAATTTTTGCTTAGGTCAAAATATTCATACATTCTTTTAGAATGACCAACCAATATCATACACATAACAGCAATAATATGAACAGTGCATATATCTAATCGAATCGTGGTTTCGATATGCTTTAGTATTCTTTGGCATACATTCATCACAGTCTCATCATCTATCCCATCCCCATTCATATCGATTTTTATCTTATTTCTATAATTCTAATGCAACTAGCTACAAGCACAAACAAGGTAACAAAATAAGAAGAAAACTCACTCGGCCATTGGATCACCAGTCTTTTAGTAAAAGTAATCAATTGGTAGGGAATCGTCGATTTCGGGATCACCTAAAAAGGAAGAAATACTCTAATAAGTATTTCAACTCAAACTAATCCAAACGATCTTATACAAACTATCAAATTCGTAATTATCGTCCTAAGCGGGAATTCCAATTTAAAACAGCCATAACTTGGTCGTTTTAACTCGGAATTTCCCAAATTATATATCGATTTCTATCTAATTCGAAAGATCTATCTAATTCTAATATTATACTTAAGTTTTGAAAACTTTGAAGCTTCGAAAAGGTCTGATCAGATCAGAACAGTAGCAAACTTCAATTCAAAAAAATAGTTTTGTAAATGTTTGAAATGTTCCTACTATATAGATTAGCTATACATGCAATATTGATGATTTCCTATTATGAATGGCATGTTATGAGCTTGATGTATACATACTTTTGACAATATTTACTAAAAGAAATTTTAGAAACTTTTTATTTATAAGACTCCATGGCTATTTACTTTTAAGAAAACTAATTTCCTAATGGTGGGTGTCGATCCAACAAACAAATATAGCCTACTCTCAAATTACAAATAATTTGTATATAGTGATGAATAGGGTCGTGTCCACAGAGATTGGTTATATTGTTTCTATTCAAAGATCAAGTAGAGAGAAAGAATTGGGGGGAGTTTATGAAATTTAATAGCAATGAATAATCTATTTAAGACAAACAAAGACAAATCAATTGGGGTAATCAAGATTAGGGTTTTCTAACTAAGGGTAACCTAACAATTCAATTCATAAGATTGATCATTGATGCATGGATCATAGTTCTTCACCTAAATAAATTGATTATGGTTATCAACAAGTTCTAATAACCTATCTCTCCATACAGAATTGATAACTAAAATAGGCTCTTTAGTTATTCCTCTTTTTAACCAAATAATCCTAAACAAGCTCTTAGGGTTTAATTTGATAAAAGCAATAAGAATAAGAGAGACTATCAATTCAGATCAACAAATCATTAGCTTAATCTATTTAAATCCGATCATATGCTTCCATAACACAATCAATCATCTATTATATAATCAACTATGTTATCTTGTCACTAATCACTAGAACAATTGAACAATTACGGATCCAATTATCTAATTGACAATATATTGCTTGCTAATTGAAAGAATAGATCTAGGTTCATATCAATTGAACAAATCAATAATAACAATTATTGTAGAAAGCATATGAATATTCAAGAAAAGAACATAATAAATAAATCAGTTAGATCTCACAATCTTTAATGAATCGAAGTTGCAGCAATTCCCCTTAGCTAGATGGGATGTTTAGCTCCTCATCCTTCAAAAGAATTTCTCTAAACTTCTAATTGAATATGGAATAATTCATGCCCTAACTCAACCCTAGTAGTTCATTTATAGACAAATACTAAGAGGGAATTTCGCACAAGAAGTGGGCTAGCGTGATCTCTGAAGTTGGATGGCGGCTCAAAATTTATTTGAGCAATACCCCATGTGCACCGGCAAGTGAGCCGGCGGCTCACATCCACAGGTAGCCGGCTCACTTTCCTCCTCACGTCCAGAACCATCTGGGCTGGCTGCTCAGATTTTTGCACCGCCAGCTCACTTCACAGATGATGTAATTTGATGTTTTCATCCCCTAAACTCGTCGTATTGATCTTTGATTTCCATTCCGTTGAGTTATTTGACTATTGAGGACTTCAACTCCATTCTATAATTCAAGCTTTGCTCAAATCTTGTCATAATCGCCTTTAATTGCTTTATAACTCGTCGAATCCTGAAATAAGACATTTAAATACACTTAAGTACCATTTCAGTGTGATTTCTATAAAATCAATAACCAATTTATCAAGTTTAGGCCCGTAATTATTAAGTATAATTCATCTTAACACCTAACTTTGATCATTTCCATTTGTTTTGGATTTATTTCTCAAGAAATTATAATTATCCTTGCTAAAATTGAGTATTCATTAAATCTATTACTTATAACCTTCATTTCTACATAAAAATTTCCATTTTACACTTTGTAAACATGTCTTTAAGTAGAGTTGATTCCAAAATCCGAATTTTGTAAAAATTAGTTTTTGAGTGATTCTTTTAAGTAAAAATTATTTGATATTTAGAAAATTAGGGCTCAACCATACATAGCCACTAAGGACTTCATTTCTTTGCTAAAACTTCTAATTTGAGTTTGAAAAATATGGGTTTTCATGCCATTACTCAATTATTACGAATTTCTTAAAAATGACAACAATTCAATTTTTCCTACTTTGTTTCTACAATGCATCATGTATATATGTATTACTACAAGCTATTGTCATGAAGATTATGAGATGATCTACCTATATGTATACATATAGTGCCAAGAATTCTTTTTGAAAACTTTTACTTTGTAAAACTTTGAACTATACTAGACTTAAGAAAAATAGTTTTTCTTCTTGTAAAATCATACTTTCTTTTATCAAAACTCAACCTTGATGATCTATATAACCATCACCTTCATTATTTCAATAAAAACCTTCATTTTGGGGTTAGAAAGTAGATGTTTAAATAGGTGGTTTGCCTAAGTACGAATTTTACAAAATTTTGAAGAATAAAAACATTGTTTAACTTATTCTTGGAAACCATTTGTTGTTCTAAGGTCATATTTTGATAAATCTCTCTTATACTAATCAAAACTTGGTCTTTATTGCATATGTTCCCTAGGACTTCCATTTTCCTATAAAAATTATCATTTTGGCATTTGGAAATAGATGTTTAACTAATGGCTATTTTCAAATCCGAATTTTGAGAAATTCATTTGAGTTTGTTTTCTTTGTAAAACTCATTTAGTATTTCAAAAACCATTTCCTAATCAAACCTACCCCTTAAGGCTTCCATTTCCTTAATAAAAATCTTGTTTTGAAGTTGAAAAATGGGTTTTTAAAATTGGTCTTTGTTGAGATCCGAATTTACAAAATTTATTTTTGGACATATCTTTTGATAAAATCTATTAAAACTTATGAAAATCCATTCCTTATATATCCTATCTTAAGAGCTTTCCATATCTTGAATAAAAATTTTATTTTTGAGTTGGAAAACATGTTTTAAAAATATGTCTTGGCCTAAATCCGAAAATGAAATTTTTATTTTGAAAATAACTTTTGAAAATCACCTTTGATTCTTGTAAAAAGAAGTCTTGATGATATACATACATTAAGCCTTCATTATCTTAAGTAAAAATTTCATTTTGACATTTGGAAAGTGGTTTTTAAATAGGGGTCTTGCTAAAATACGAATTTCACTATTTTTGTTTGAGTTCAAAACCAAGATCTACTCTTAATATAAACATAAATATAAAAGAAATCTATGGTAGTAAGCTATAAACTCATAGATCTAAACTTTACTCATCAAAATCACTCATTTATGTTATCTATTCCCTAAGCCCTTCATTTTAATTGAAAAATGAAGTTGAAAAACAACTTTTCTAAATATGGTTCCATTTTCATCCGAATTTTCAAAAATGATTTTTCTTGAAAACAAAATAGATCTTGATCTTTCTAAAACCTTCCTACTATCATCATGCTACTACAAATTGTTCATGAACATAAAACAAAAGTCTAATGCATTTATGAACTCAAAACACTAGATCTAGTTTACTATACTAGTTTTAAATGCATGAACACTAAGATAGACATGTGGATGATGAATATATGCATAAATCATAAGCAATAACAAAAATAATAACTCAAATAGCAAGATCTAAGGCATAAACGAAAATCAAAGCTACAAAAAGTTAGATCTACAAAATATAACTATTTTAAACAAGAAAATAATAATGATACAAGATAATAATCTTAGAGAAGAGGAGTGCTTCATTTTGGCATCATCATCCTTAGCTTTTAAGCTTATGGAATGTCATTTGATGCATGAAACTCTCACTATACTTTATCTATATCACCTATGAAAGCTTTGAGAAGAAAGTCTGCTTAAAAATCTTCAAAAAATATGTGTGGGAGCTCATGGAAGAAATAAGGGCAGCTTGTGTTCTTGAAAGAACAAGGGCAAAATGAAGAAAGAAAGAGAGAAAAAAGAGAGAGAAAAGGATAAGGAATGGTAAAGGGAAAATGAGTAAATGAAAGAGAGAGAGAATGAGTGTATTAAATGAAAGAAAGAAGAAAAAAATAAAACAAGGCAGATTTTGGGGGAGGGGGCTGCACGTGAATGAGAGGGAGAGAGAGAGAGAGGGAATTTGTTGAATTTTGACTTGAAATTGAAATGTGTAATAAATGTGTATGTGTTGCTTCTTTAAGAAGGAGTGGAATATTTTATTTTAGTCAAAATAGGAGTAAATTAAAGGACAATGGCAGCCAAAAGAAGGGAAAAATCTGCCATGAAGTGTGGGATAGAGTGTAGAAAGATTGAAATGAAAAAGAAGTGATATGTGAAAGGTGTGCTTGAAGTATGGGTTGGAAAAAGTGTTTTTTATTAAGAAAAATACAAAATAAAATTAGGAAAAATATTTTTAAATAAGTGGCAAAATATTCATAAATAAAATTAAATAATTATTTGAATTATTTTAGTATTTTAACAAATATGTTATCGGTATGATCAAAATACGCGAATATGGGCTATAAATGATATTTTTATAATCCGAAAAATTCTAAAAAATTATTTTATGAAAATAAAAATATTTTTAAAATATTTTCTAATTATTAAATTAATTTATTTTATTTTTAGTATCGGATCTTAAACAGAATCTGATCCCATAAAAACCCAAAACGAACTAAATTTTGGAAAAACAAAATTTTCTATAATATATAAAATATTTATCTAAAATTATAAGGGTTTATAAGAATAATAAAATTATGTAATGAAATAAAAGTGAATAGTGCAAAAGACTAATTAATTACCGGTAGTAATGGAAATACGATAAAAGGTTATAACTGTAACTTTTATAACCCGAAAAATTATATAACTGATATATTTGGAAATCTTATGAAATTACGAGTCTAACGGTACTAATGATATATTTTTTTATATCTCGAGCCCCGAGACACGCTTTTTGAAGTCTGTATCCAAACGAGTTTGAAATAGGTCAAAAATTTACCAATCTGATATTTTTAAGCAAATATTAATACGAACTATTCTACAGATTTAAACTACACCTTGGCCTCTAGGGTTAAGGGTGCTATATTGCCGGACTTAAACTATTGTATTCCACTTAGGGTTTCCGGGTGATTTTCCAGTTTAGATCTTTGCCAATTTGGAAACTGATATTTTATGTTTATACAACATATTTGATTTGAGAAATTTATCTTAAATTTTATTTTTGTAAGTATTTAATATCTTTTAACGTTTTCGGAATTCTTGAATTGAGTTTCATTTCCGAAAGTTAATTGTTATTTACTTGTTAATAATTTATTTTTGGGTTCTCTATTACCCGATTTTATAAGTCGGAGTTACATATAGAATTTGTCGTACGTAGTGGTTTTGGAATTGAAGTATGTTGAATTCTTATTTTGTTTTTAAGAATTCTTATTTTTCTCAAGATTGAGAAATTTCAAGATTCGTTCGTGTTTTAGGGTTAGTCAAAGTTCGGTTTTAATTTGGAGTAATTTTTAGGGTTTATTTTCGAAGTTCATCTTCGAATCATTTACTGAAATTTTCCGGGGCTTACAACGACTTCCTTCATTGTCTACTTTATTCCCGTGGAACCAATGGAACAAAGGTAATCTTGTATATAACTAGGAATATTCCATCTAGAAAACCCAAGTGTATATCAGAGAATTGAAATATTAATACATAGCGTGCTATCACTTTATAATGCAAATTATGTAGTTCATGCAATGTATGATATTTTCTTTTGAAGGTCTTGAATTATTAAGTTAATTTTGTATATGACCACACTATTTTGCAGACAATTCTCAACATGCTTTCAACCAGTAGTTATCATACAATTAGTTATCACTTTTATTATCATATTGCTGACATTAGAACATACACCACTCAACACACGTCCCAAACCCATAATGCGCATCCATTTTTTTTTTATATTTGTAGATATTATCAACTGTTGCTATATTACAAACATGATAAGTATGATAGACCAGAGTTATTCACCTGTTCAATTTCGCTTGCTAATCATAGTAATCTTCGAGAAAAGCCAACAACTAATTGGTTTCTCCTAAGGAATGAAATAAAAGATTTTTATTATCATACTGTTATTTATATAATGGTTCTGGTTGTGTTGTTTTGTATCCTAATTCAAATCCTTTTAATCCTTAATCTACTCTATGTGATTAATTAGAAGTTTTAAACTGTAATAAGGTCATATTTTATGGTAAAGTTATAAAAATTTGTATTAATATATTCAACATAAGAGAAGTTTTCCTATAATTCTTAGATATTAGTTTTAACGATATAAACTTAAAATTGTACCTGTAATACTTATTTTAATTTTGTTTTAACACATGAATAGTAAATTTGAAGCTTATAAAGTTTTCTATTTTTCTAATTTTGATACAAAATTCGTATTATTAGATTTTTCTTATAAAAAGTGTTGTAACTGATTTCAAATACAAGTTTTTATTGTGAAATCTTCAACCAAGCTTATATTACTCATTTTGACTTGGATTTTTGCATATGAATAGACATTGGAAAGCTTGTTTGGAATATCTTATGATTTTTAATTGATTTATTTATTATGTATGTTTTATTTATTCTATGAATGCCAATAGATATATTAAGATATTCTTAAGTCTTATTTTGTTTAATAACCTTATAATTAAGCTTTTTATTGTTTTGCAAGTCTTTTAGTATGACAACTCTATGGTGGCTGATATTTAATATTTATTTTCATTTTGTTTCTCTTGATTCTAACTTATGCTTATATCTATATTTGAATCATATTATTTCTTAATTAAAACTTATATATATTTATATCCTTTAATGCCTATTTTGATAGGGCCATTCCAAATATTAATTTACTTTGTTTGTCAACCTTATCTATATATGTAAGTTCAAAATTTCTATCATTTATAGTATCATCTAATCTCTTATTTTGTTTCTAGAAATATTTTTATGACCAATATACTTAAAGGTTCTTTTCTAAGATTGATTTAGTTAGTTTACTTCTTATTCTCATTTCTATTTATATTTCTTTCATGTGTATAGAACTAGGTAGATATCTGATGAAATTTTCCTTAGTACATATATAGAACTGTGACATATAGTGTTTAAAGTTTAAGGTTATATTAGCTAAGTTTTTATTCTTAAATCATGGGATTTATCCATTTTAATAAATATAAGTTAGGTTTTGTTATGATATATGCATGGTATGATTTATTCCTCACATGGGCCAAGATTATTTAACAAGTTCATAGGTTGATTGGAGGAACATTTAATTTTTATAAATTATATCACATATTTCCATTCTTTAATAGTACTCAAGTTTAGTAATAGATAATTAGTGATATGTTTTCAATAAAATCATGGTTATAATATTAGTATGTTAAAGCATAGACATATCGTTGATAATTTTTCATATTTTCATCTAATGAATGATAGCCTTTACAAAATAAACTAGAAAATACCTTTCTTATGAGTGCTCAACTAAAGTTTCCTTAAAGTCCAAGGTTGAATTAACTAGCATAATCTATAATCAAGGCATTAAGATTAGTTTCTAATGAAATACTTACTCATAATTAATATAGACATGGAGTTAAATAAATGTTACCTTAAGTTTGGAAGGTTTGAATTTGATGGCTTTCCACTATATAGATGGTCGAATACCTTAATGCATATAGAAGGTCAAAGTAGGTTTGATTTCTTTGATAAACTAAATTTGTTTAGGCATATTCTTACCTTTTTGATGTGGTCCTCCTTGATAAATCCATCATGCCTCGAGGGGTACCCTAAAAGTGGTAGCCCGCTGTACACAATACTAAAGCCTAGGAATGACTACCACAGTCACACAAAGGCTTCCATATCATGTACAAGGCGTACATCACAACCAAGGGAATTCATCGGAGTAGCACAATTTATATTGATAATAATTAAGTAACAAGGCAAGAAGAATACTTATCATAAAACATAAACATAGTAAATTACAATTCTTAGGAGTGTATCCCTCTATTGTTTTCAAATCAAAATAAATTCACTTCTTATAATTTCTAAAACACTATCATAGCATACATTATATATAATGAACCTTACAAAGCAACTTCATCTTATATTTCCATTGCCTTCATAGAAGCTTAACATCCTTCCATAACTTCCTTAACGTCATAATCCTCAATTTAAGCCACGGGTATACTTGTTTCAACAAAATCTATAGAGGTATAAGCTACAACTAGCTTAGTGAGGTATTCTTTTTCATTCACACTATGTTTTCAAATAAGTTCATTTAAATTTTCACATATATGCTATGCATACAATGCAACATTCACATGATTATGCAAATACATATAGTTATCCGGAAACCATATACACAACGGATTTACCCCTCCATATCGAAGGTTAGGAAATCGGTGATGAAGATCCTCAATATTCTACTACTAGTCCCCAGGTCCCCACCCAAAGCCTTCGGTTGGCTCGGCTCCGAACCTAGAGTCGCATTTCTCGAGCGATTTGGATTCTCTAGGAAGGAACATGACCCATGTCATAGCACGATAACAGCCAATCCAACTCTACGCGTAGGAGTAACAGCCTTCCGAAAGAGATGTGACCTAATGAATGCTATGTGTAAATGTTTTATTTTTCTTAAGCCAATCCTTATTAAGGTTTATTAGGGGATGATCAATCAATTTAACAAATAATAAGCAATCATATAAGTAAGTAAACAAAAAACACTTAAACAAGCAGTTTGAAGTTGCGATATTCTTAATTCTCATTTCATGCATAGACATAGAATCGCACATATATATATATATATACACATCCCCGAATTCGTCATATATATCCATTTTTATCTTTTCTTAGTATACTAATGCCACTACTTTACAAGTACAAGCAAGGTAACGTAATTAAGAGGAATAACTCACTCGTCCATTTCACAATCTTCTTAATCATAGTAATCCTCAAGAAAGGTAATCTCGTATTCTTCATCACCCAGACAAAAGAAATACAAGGGATGAGTATTTCATAGAAATTCTATTTTAAACTTTCTAATTCTATTTCACTATGTTCGTCAAATTCGTATAGAATGAAATTCCAATTTAAAATGGCCATAACTTGCTCATTTTAACTTGGAATTTCGCATATAATATACCGTTTTTTACCTATTCGAAAAAATCTAACCATTTCTAAGGTTATTTTTGTTATATAAGGTCATTTAGGTTCCGAAAACATAAGGGTACATATTTAAAACGAATATTTCTAGATTTTGTTAAATAATTTTCCAACTCAACTTCGTTCAAAAATCCTTTGATGAAAATATAGATATATATATATATATATATATATATTGATAAATCCCTTTAGTATATAAATAAGCTCACTTTATATGCAAAATTTCTAATGGTAGTGTCTCAATAATTTTTTTCATAAAACAATTCATTTTGAGTTGTTAAAACTTTAACTTTGACAAATTTCTTTTCAAGTATTTTGAAGAAATTTTATATTTTCATAGATTATTATAAATGAGTACATTGTTATTTTATTTTCTTCATTCCTTTTCTAAAACAAGTAAATTTTCCTTTAAACTTAGTCTTTCATAAATTTTACTTCTAAAAAATCAAAGTTATCAAAAGTGTATTAAGTTATTGAAAACCTTTTTATAAATTTGTATTTAGAATGGTTTTAGAAAATGAGTCTCGTCTTCTTATATTTATTATTCAAAATATAAGGTTTTGTTTTCTAAAACTTATTCTTTTATTTCCTTTGAAAAAAATCCTCTTTATTGATAAAATCTTTTGTTTTTAATCTTATCTTATTTATATTCCTTGAAAATAAGTTTCTCTTTTTTTTTAGAAACTTGAAAATCATTATTTTCCTAAGTGGGTTTATAACTTTATGGGTTGAATTCATCTTAACTTTGAAAACTAGCTTGTTTCTTAGTTTTGTTATAGAGTTAAAAAGAGTTTAATCTTAAGCTTTTTGTGAAAACTTTGAATATTAAAAAATTATTTTACTAAAACTTAGGTTACCATAATATATAAAGAATGTATTTATTTCTTATGTTTTCTTGGTAAAGCTATCTTTGTTATTTAAGAAAACTTTGACAAAACTTGTATTATCCTATTTCTTTGTTTGGCAATAATCTCCATTATTTAATGATAAGTCATATAATAGAAAATTTAGTTTTAAGTTCCTTTAATAAAGTAAAATTCTACTTTTAATTTTAGTTGAGACAATATCATTATGTAGATGCAAGTATTATGAGCATGTAAAATAATAAGAATATGAGAAAAATACTAAAAACAAATAATAATAAGCAAGATAATAAAAATATCAAGTATTGGGTACCTTAGCTTCATCAAGGTATCCCGGTCAAGTATTGGGAGCCTTAACTTCATCAAGGCATCCTGGGACTAAGAATAGACTAGTCCCAAAAAGAATAAAGAAAATAAAGAAAAGATTGTTTTGACTTGATATGGACAAGTCTAAGACTAGAAAAACTAAAGAAATAGCATGAAATAAATAAATTGCAAAGTATGAAATTAAATAAATAACAAGTGAGCTTATATGCTCTAAAGATTATATATAAATACATAAATATATTTAGTTAGATATGAATAATAAAATCAACATAACAACATAATAAAATAGGAAGTTCATGTGCAAGAACAAAACATGAACATGTTATTTTTACTACTCATATGAGTTTCAAAACAACACCATAGTCATGTTAAGTTACATGACATGGATAAACTAAATGGTTAGAAGAAATTTTTATCTAAATTGTTTATGTGGTATGAGGATGGTAGTGAATGTATGGTTATGTGGTTATTAAGAAATAGTAGTTGTATCATGTATAGAGAGAAATTTTGGAAATATTTGGTGAAAGAGAATTTTGATAGAGGAAAATTTTGTAGAGAGTGTTTATATAGTGAATTTGAGAGAGTTTTAGTAGTAGAATGAATTGTGCGAAAGAATGAAGGAGAAATGGGGTATTTATAGAATTTTGGAGTGAAAATTAGATGTAATTAAATTAATTGAAAAAAATAATTGAAGAGAAGAGAGAGAGGAGTGTGGACGGCAATGAAGAAGGGAGAGAGAGAAAATTGATTAAAAAATTAATTTTAGAATAAAAGTGTGAGAGAAGTTTAGTAATATGTGGTATAGAATTTTTATTGGAAAAGAAAATTGTAAGAAATAGGTATGTAGGTGTAAGAATAGGTAGTAAGAAAAACTAGAGATAGAAAAATAGTAATAAATAGTAGAAAAGTACTATGAATAGTAAACTAGACAATTAAAATACCGATAGTAATAAAAATACGCGTATAAATGCAATATCTGTAATTTTTAGCTACTGAAAAAAATTCTAAAATTGATATTTTTGAAAATCTTATATTTTTACGAGTCTATTGTTATTAATGAAATATTTTTGCCGTCCGATGTACCGGGGCATGATTTTTGAAAACTGATCCCGTTCGGATCCGAAGGACACTAGAAATTTGCGAATCTGATATTTTTAAGCTTCCATATATTATTACGAACTATTATCAACAATTATTTTCATTTCGTTGTTTAGGATATAAGAGCGCGGGATTGCCGGATCTTAAATACTAGGGTTTGTTGTAAGCTTTGTTGACTTTTAGGGTTCAGGTTTGACTTCCGGTTTTGTTGAGTTAATCGTAAGATATAATTTTGGAGTTTTTACAGTATTATATTTTTAGTTCGATATCTATGGTTTATCTCATTTTATTTGTGATTATTTAATAGTTTTCAGTTCTCGGGATCGTTTAACCGAGTCTAGGGTTATAAGTTGACCCAGTTTGACTTTTGGTGAAAATTGAAATTTCTTATTCTAAAATTCACCGAGGATTTTAAAATCTTGGCATTTCGTTGTCGAGCGTTATTTGGATATATCGTTTTGATTTGCATTTTGGGAATTGGGTAGATGATTTGATTGGCGTACAGATGTTGATTCAACCAATAGTTGGATTTTCTATTTTGTTTTTTAGGGTTCTCTTTTTTCCCATGATTAAGAAATCTCGTTTTTGATCTTATTTAGAATTAAGTTTTAACTTGGTTCGATTTTTAGGGTTTCGATTCCGGTGTATGACTCTTAGGATTATTTTCTAAGAATTATGAAATTTTCAGGGATTTACAAAATCCCTTTTGAAAGGCTTACTAGAGTTTCTAGTAAAAGTTTTAGTTTGGCTTTATGTGTATGGAAGTGGATGTTTTGATGTTGATATTGCCTTTAATAAGACATATGGGGCTCACGATTTTTGGATGGTTTGTTGCCTTCCTAGACAAAGCCAAAGTTTTCTATCATTTTAGAATGTTTGAATATTTATAGATGTTAGAATATAAGGTGTTCTTTTTGTAACTTTGATGCACGACAACAAGTGGGTCAACTTGGTTTGATTTGTCCTGTTGTCTTAATTTGCTATCAATGTGAATTTTTATTGAGAATTTGTCAAGAAAGATATAATAAGATGTAGGTATGGTGACTCATGGTTCCTATAGATGTCCTAGGTTTAATTTTTGTCTTGGTTCAATGCATGATCATCACTTGAAAAATTCTAGAGTTCTCTTTGTCTAATTGATGGTGACATGAGTGTTGAGTTCCTTAGTGTTTCTACACGTCAAAGAGGGATTTCTATGTGAACCATATTTTCCAATTTGTTTTCTACTTAGTTTTGACTTAGTTAGGAAAATTTTCATTTGATTGGATGTTGATTTAACTTAGTTTATGCATGGGGGATTGTATTGCATGGTTTGTACAAAGTCTTAAGACTAGAATTTGTTAAGTCATCATATATAACTTAAGGCTTAACTCATGCTTATCTAAAATAGCTTATAGATAATAAGAGTAATGTGATGAAAAAATTTTTTCCTTGTTTATTTCTCAATACTCAAGGCAAGGCTTAGGTTTTTTGATTTGAAAAGTACTCTTTGGTTTGTCTTATATCCATTATTAGTTTCAATTTTGCTCTAAATAAAAGTTTAGTTGAATAAGATTTAAGGTTGGTTGTAGTACTTATGAATCATGGTTAGAGTTTAGTTCAATAGAATTACATAATCCAATTGGCTTCTATTATTTCCCTTGATCTAGTTAGAGGATGTAAGGCTAAATTGAAATCTTATTATTGGCCTTATCTTGTAATTCACGGTGGAAGAAGGAACGAGTGGGTTGGTTATTGAAAATCTATCTAATGCTTATCTCATATTCCCTTAGTTGGCACTCTAAAAACTCAAACAATTTGCAAGGCAATTATGGTATTCATGCATTATGTTGGACGTTGGGGTTGCACAAGGTGTCCCCAGTATACATCACTATGATCCATACATTACATCAACTAAATGAGTCATTTAAAAATGACTTTCCAAGTTGCATTGCAAGGGGCGTTCATCCATCTCTACATGGCATGAAGCCAGTTTGAAATAGTCCTAAATGAAGAAAATGTTTTACATGACACAAATTCATGAGTTCTTGATAATTTTAAGGTTAATATCTAAGTTATCACGGAGGATATAGGATCATACACGTGTAATTGGATTAGTTATTTCAAGTAAACTATGTTTAAATTATATCTAAAGGTCCTATAATTTTCTTGGATAATTGTTGAATTCAAATTTTAAATTTAAAAGTTATGTGATCATATATTTTTAAGTTTTTCTCTTATGTGATTAAGAATTTTGGGTCTAGAATGGTAATTCGAGATATTATACTCATATGACTTAGAAGTTCTAAGTTTCAATACTATGTTTTCAAAATTGTTATTGTAGATTTAGATATTTAAATATTCATCTATTTCTAGTTACATCGCATGTACTTTATTTCTAATGATTTGACGTTTAACCATAATTTATTAGCCAATAGGATCTATAAACTAATCTTTACATTTTAGGTTTAATTTCATAAGTTATAAATGTTAGGTATCATGTTATTGGCTCGTGTTACGAAATTTTATCTTTAGTATCATTTACTAACTAAGAAAATTACTTACCATAATATAAAACATAAAAAAAAAAATTCTAAGTGAAAAATTAGTTTTTGTTACCTAAACATTAAATTTCATAATGTTATTTATCAAATTAAATTTTCTTATTATTGCGTTCAGGATAGGAAAAATCTCGAGGATTATAAACATAATATACATGAGGGGTTTTAGTGTATACCTAAAGTGAGGGATGAAAGAAGAAAATTTTTTGAGAGAAACAAGTGTGTGTATGTGTGTGTGGCATGAACTGAGAGAGGGAGAGGGGAGAGTTTGTAAAGAAATTTGAGAGAGTTTTGAGAGATGAAGGAATTTTGTAAAGTGTAAAAATGAGAAGGAGGAAAGGAGTATTTATAGGAAAAAGTTGGAGGGAATTAAAGATGATAAAATAAATGAAAACAAAAAAAAAAACATGAGTGGAAGAGAGAGGGAAGGGCGTTGGCTAGAGAGGAGGGGAGGGGGGGGGGGGGGGGTTGTAGAGAGAGAGAGAGAGAGAGGGACATTAAAATTATTTTTAAAAGAAAAGTATAAGAGAAGTTTAGTGTAAAGTGATGTAAAGTTGTTATGGGAAAAGAAAATTATAAGAATAGGTATGTAAGTTGTAAGAAGTAGGTTATAAGAAAAAGTAGTGATTTATGAATAAAAGTGAATGTAATGAATAGTAAACAAGACAATTAAATTAACGGTAGTCATAAAAAATACACATAAATAAGCTATATCTGACGTTTTTATAAGTCGTAAAAATTGTATATGTCGTTTTATGAATTCTTATTACATTGTAAGTCTAAATTGTGTATCGGGATATTTTGCCTTGTTTTGCATGTTAGTGTCCTGATTTGGAAATTGATCCCGTATGAGTTCAAAATAATTGAAATTTTAGCAAATCTAATCTTTCTAGGGTATATGACATTTTTCTGGATCATAATCTAGGGTTATCTTGTTTTTATTATTTCAGGGTTTCACGGGCAATCTTGCCGGATCTAGGGCTTCTATAACTCATCGTCTGACCTAGTTGGCTTTTAGGTTTATGGTTTGAATTCTGGTTTTGAGAACTTCTTAAAGCTATCATAAAATCTAAGGGTTTACACATAACTATGATTGGCTAGATACACAATTTTATTTTTCTAAAGGAATATATTTTTTGGTCTTTTTTTTCATATACAATTTGGTTACTATCATTTGTTGTTTACTATTTTAAAACCATTGATAGGACAATAAATATATTTTTTATGTGAAGTTGAAGCTTCTTCTTTTTAAGTTCATCTTCTTAATAGTTAATAGCTGAATTGTAATGGGTTTAAACAGATCTCACAAGACTGGTGATTGGGTTACTACACAATCAGTCTCTCTTTTCTAGATTGCCAGCTTCTTTTTGGGTGTTATAATATACAAATAAATAAATTATAAAGAAAAGAAAAAGGTGTTATTTGATATAAAATAACATGGTTTTATGGACAACTCTAACGTATATAAATAAATTATAAAAAAGGGCAAACGTGTCATTTTATAGAAAATAAGAGTGTTTTATGGTCAATCCTAAAGTATATATATGTTTTGATCATATTGAAGGGTTTTCATGTCATGTTTACATCATAGGCTTTCCTCTTCTCCAAGACTCATTCCTAAACTTAGTTTTCTCTCAAGAACTTCTCTATTTGTGATCCTAATATCAAAAGGAGACCAAGAAATCAAGATCTAGGTGAGTTGATTTTTCAATCCTTTACAGATTTTAATCTTTCCTTAAAGATCTCTTGTTGTTTGTTGAAAGGATTTTGAAGAATAACCCTAGGACTTGTTGAGAGAACTCGAGATCTACAATCAAGAAAGAACAAGAATCAAGAATAGATAAAACTAATTCTTTTCAATCCTTTTCATGATTTAAAAGAGCAATGTTTATAATTCTTTTACTTTATCTATTAATGGAGGTTCTATTGGCAGGAGAAAATCTAGAGAAAAACCTTGGATCTGAGATTGGAGAAGTTGTGATTTCAATCAAAGGAATTAAAATTTGAAGTTAGGTATGTATGAATCTTGTTTATCTAGGTGGTAATATAGAAGTGATCTTTTCTGAATCCTACTTGATTATTTTTTTAAGGGAGTCATTTGGAGTATTTTGGAGAATTTATGTTCTATTAGAGATTTTGTTAGTCAAAGGATTAAGATGTGTATAAGTTAGGGTTTTGTTTTTCTTTTCAGTTTAGGGCTTTCTTTAGTTCTTTTTAGATTAGGGTTTACATGATAAAGAATGTGTTGTTTTATGAAAATATGTTGAGAATAGGTTTCATCTAAGTTATCTAGGGTATTGATGAATTAGGGTTCTGTTCCTAAAAGTGATTTAAGGTACGACCTTACCTTACTTGTTGTTTGTGTTGTAGGTTTAGAATTATAAATTGACCTAAGTTTTATCTGGCTTAAAATTGAATATTTTTGCTACTTGTACTTGGCTGCTGTTAATAAAGATCAGGTAGACTATAATATTAATGGCTAGCGCCCTGATGATCTATGTGTGAAGTTGTCCCGAGTAGACTCGTGCATAGAAATGATTTTGGTAGTTTAGATAGCAGTACGATTACGGTACTCCAGGTATGTGGGAGATTCCCAACACCATATATGTATATATTACCTATTTTCTATATGATTGTTTTTACGGAGGCATGAGCTACTTCGGGTTTAGATTAGATACATATGGTTTTGAACTATGTTGCTTGTATGACTAATTGAAGATAATAATCATGTGATTGATGCATTAGTTATTAAGTTGTATGTGAAACTATTTAATGCTTATTCATGTGCATGTGTATGTGGTATGGTATACTAGGCATTTGTGCTCATTCTTTTATCTTTTTCAAGAACAGGTGAAGATCTAATAGTTTTTTATTAGTCGGGCTATGATGTATAGATGGTTTATGGGGAGGACGATAGTGGATCTAACTTTTCTACTGATGTTTAGGTTTTTTGGCTTAGAGATAGACAATCAAAGAACTTAATAAGTTTATATGTTTTTAAGAATTTAAAGTTTTATGTTTCCCGATCTATATGAGACTTTTATTTTAAGGTTTAAGTTTTGAATTGAGTTGGCTTTGGTTTATGCCAACTAAGTTATTAAGAAGTTTTATTATATGAAATATTTTAAAACAGGTATCCTTTTATGTGAGTATTGAAGTGATATTTATATTTGTGGTTTAATGAAATAATAGCCTTAGCGCGTTCATATCAAGAAAGGATACGTGGTAGGTTGTAATGCCTTCAGGTTAGGATGTTATAAGTGCTCTTGTTGTTAAAGAGTTTTTGACTTCTTTCTCTTTCTCTCTCTCTAACTTTGAGACCCGGTGCTTCTATGATTAATTTTTAGCTTGTTTAGTTATTCTGTAATGGGTATGTTTAAAAAATCATATTTTTAGTTCACATAAATTCATATAATTGTTTATCTATTTCTATTTCTTACTGTGCGTTGAATCGCTTGGGAATTTTTTTCTTGATTTCCTCTTCGATTATGTTGTCTGATGATTGTTGATTCGTAGAAAATAGTGATTTCTGATGTTTATGTGGAAAAATTGCAGAAATTTAGCTTATTGAAAGATTTAATTTCAATGCTCACTACAAGCTTTGGTTAGTATTTATATGAAGTATGAAAATTTTCTGTATTTTTCGCTGTATCGATTTGTTGATGGAATTGAAGCTGTATCAAAGTGATTTGTGAAAGATTTTTCTATTAGACCAGATCTTCATTGAATTACAGAACCAAATTACATGCCATGCCATTTACCGATACGTTCTATATGATATGTCTTAGCAATGTCTATTTGTATATTGGTTAGAATTATTTTTTCCCCACGCCACAAATGCAACAAAACAAGCCTACGTATATTACTATAGTTAATACATTTTCCTTTTAGGAGTGAACTAAGATTAAAAGAATATGAATTATTTCTTGGAGAAATATGAAAATAGAATTTCTATGCTATACTGTTAATTGGCATAACATTTTTAGCTTTGGGCAGAAAATAGTTTGTGGTCCTCCTAGTGAGCTACATAGTCATTAGTGGATAATTTTTGGTCCGATATGAGAAACAACACATACTTCCTCTTAAGAGACAATCTTTTCCTACTAAACATAAAGCTAGGAAAAATAAAATAATTTCCATGGTTTTGTCCCATGAGCTTTGCAAAGAAGTTTATGATGTTCTATCATGCATGGCTTTCAAACTTTTGTTGTTCTGCCATTTTACTGATTGTGCTCTTAAAGTTTTATTTAATTTCCTATCCTTTTTCTTCTCTTATTGAGAAATGAAAAACACCTTTTTCAAACTTACGGAGACGTGAGAAGTAGTAGTTGTTGTTGTTATTGGTAATGCATGGCTAAGTAATTTGTCATGTGCTATCTATGTTTTTAGTTCAAATCCAACCACCATGAATAAACTCTAGCCTTCTAAAATTTATAGTTCGTATATAGAATTTGGTCTTCTATTAGGGATATCCAATGTGAATTATTTGTACTTGCTACTATTATTATTGGTAATGCACGGCTAAGTAATTTATCATGTGCACCCCAAATGTGTCACTATCTCTAACATGTTAGTTAGTATTACTATCAAACATTATCATGCATGCAATTCCTGCTCATGGTATGCTATGTTTTTATGTTTTTAGTTTAAATCCAACTAGCATGAACAAACTCTATTTTTTTAAAATTTATAGTTTGAGCATACAAACTGGTCTTTTATTAGCAATACTCAATGTGAATTGTTTGTACTTGTTGATGTTATGTTTGTTCAAGTAGTCTTAGTGTGAATTGTTTTGAGCTTCAACTGCCTATTGGTTGGAATTCTTTTGGCATGAAAATGGAATTCCTTTAATGTTTAAGTTATTATACTGCATCAAAGTGCTAATGTAGAAAGCAAATCACATTACCTGAGCATAATCTAAGTCACTAAAATTAACCCACGCAAAAGGCACATACTTAGCAAAAAACTTATGTTTAAGGAATGTTAGAAATAAAACTAAATTTCATATATCAAATGATGCATGTTTGAGATAAGTGTAATGTGTTAAATTTTTAATTATACTTCGTCTTTATCATTTTCTTCAAGCATTATTTTCAATCTTATAATTATGCTTTCTTGGGAATTCTCATAGAACGCATGGATAAGAATTAGATGAATCATGACATTAGAAGTGAAGAGTACCAATGAGGTGTGAAGTTCTTCATCACATATTTGCGACTGAAGTATGGAGTAATATGATGTTAAGTTGTCCTTGTAGGAGATGCTTAAACGACAACTCGCACTCCATGAATGTGATAAGAGCACACTTGCTTGTAGATGGGATAGACATAAACTCTACATGTTGGATAATCATGGTAAGGAGTTGACCATTGAATTGCCTAGAAGACCTTGAGGTAAAGTTCATCATATAGAAAGTGAAATGAGACCTAATGTGGAGGAGCATAATGGGACAAATGATGATGACATTGATGGGCTTGATAAGATGCTTGAAGACTTAGGGGTTGTTTTTGCCAATCATGTAGAAGGTTCAAGCCCTAATAATGGCTTTGATATTCCACTAGATTTTTTAGATGGCTTTAAGAGCTGACTCATGATAAGAGCTTTATCCAAGTTGTAGGTTCTCTAAATTTTATTTTATAGTGAATCTCCTCCACTTGAAAATGTATAATAAGTGGACTAACAAGTAATTTGACATGTTTCTACAACTTCTGTGTGATGTGATACCTAATGGAGAGTCCCTTCCTACTTCCTACTTCCTACTATCATGTAAACAAGTACTTGAGGGGGTTAGGCATGGATTATCATAGTATCCATGCATGTAAATATGAATTTTGTTTATTTTGGGGTAGTAACAAGCATCTTACCAATTGCCCAACTTGTGGCACTTCAACGTATAAGGTCTCTATTGGGTCTATAAACCCTATTCCTCATAAGGTTTTGCGATACTTCTCCATAAAACCAAGTTTACATCACCTCTTCATGAATCCTAAGGTTGCTCAGAAAATGCATTGGCATAAGAAGAGCATAAGAGACAAGAAAACATCAGGGGTTATCCAGTAGATGGGCTTTTTTAGATTAATTATGACATTGAATTTACAGATTTTGCAAAGGATAGTCATAATGTGCAGTTGGGGTTAGCTAGTGATGGCTTCAATCCTTTTGGTACCATGAGCCAACCATATAGCATGTAGCCTGTGGTGCTTCTTATGTACAATTTACTACCTTGGATTTGCATGAAGAAAAAGTATTTCATGATGACGCTATTAATCTTGGGACCTAAAGCACCTAGGAAGGAGATTGACGTCTACATGCAAACTTTGATTGAATAGTTGAATGATCTTTGGGTCAACAGGTTGTAGACATATGATGCATACTCTAGGTCTTCATTCAAAATGCATGCTACATTGATGTGGACCATCAATGACTTTTCAGCATATGTGAATTTTTTTTGGGTGGAGACAAAAGGATACAGTGCCTGTCCTATATGTGAAGATTAAACACTATCAATGAGGCTTAATAGCAAGATTGGGTGAATTAGACATAGGATGTGGTTGCCTATGGACCACAGGTGGAGATGCAGCTTGAAATTTGATGGAATATGTGATAATCGTGAAGCTCTTGAACCATATTCTCGTGAGAAAATTCTTTACCAATTACACACAGTGATAGATGTGGGTATGGGAAAGCATCTAGAAAAAGATAAAAGAGTCCATCATGTTGGCAGGTTCAACTAGATTAAAATGTTCATATTCTTCCAATTGCCATATTGGTCAAAGTTAAAGCTTAGACATAACCTGGATGTTGTGCACATGGAGAATATTTGTGAGAATATTGTTCACATAGTGCTTATAATTGATGGAAAAACAAACGACATTTATAAAGATAGGCTTGATTTAGAGGAAGTTAGTATTCAAAAGGAACTACATCTCATAAAGTGGGCTGATGGCAATTTTCAATGCCATGTGTTAAGTAATTCTAAAAGGAAATTATTTTGTTAATTTCTAAAGAATGTTAGATTACCTAATGGTTATGCATCACATATAGGTAGGTGTGTAGATAACTCATACTCAAAGGGTATTATCTGTGGGCATTCGTGGTTTATTGTCCAAAGATGTCACCACGACCATATCCGAGCTTGGGACCTTTTTTGAGAGGTTATGTTGATGTATGTTAAATGTTGAAGAGTTACAGAAGATTCAAAGTGACATAGTCACAATATTGTGCAAGTTGGAGCTAATCTTTCTCCCTACCTTTTTCAATGTAATGGTGTAGCTAGCTATCTACTTATCGCAAGAGGCCCTAATGGCTGGACCTATTGCTTATTGCTAGATGTATCCTATTAAGAGATACAATGTAGACACAATATATACCATCTTTATGTTATTTTTTATATGTTTTCACCTTAATTTAAATTATCCTATGTAGATACCTAAGTTCCTTAAAGCAGTTCATTTGAAATAGAGCTTATCCTGATGGCTTCATTACCAAAGCTTATGTTGTTCATGAGTGCTTGCCCTGGTGGTCACTTCACTTAAAAGGCATTAATCGTCTAGATAAGAATTTTGATTCTTTGGAGGATGCTTGGATGTCTTCACATAAAGGGTTGGTTTTATTTCTCTACCCACATATGTGGTGTTATCACATGAGGAGGTGGAGATTGCCAAATGGTACATCATCAACAAATGCCAAGAGATGCAATCTTATTTATTGTAAGTGATAGTCATTAGAAAAGTTTTATTATGTTAGTAATTTAGTAAAAAAATTTTGTATACCTTAAGCAAAGAAAAATTTGTGTTGTAGTGAACATAGAGATATTTTATGCTTACAATATGGTGATGATATAGATGGACATCACATAAGGGAATTTAGTCAATGTTTTATGAATAAGGTAAATATAATAAACAAACTCCACATATAATTGTTTATGCTGTAAGTAAAAAGAATTTAGACAAACTAGCATTGGTGCTCTATTTTGTTTATCATTACTATAGATGAGTATGTTGGATGAAAGTGGTGATTGAATCATGAGTACTATCATGATCGCGTGATAAGGGGATGCTCTTAAGCCCTCTGGCTGCCCTGGGAAGGGATTGTGATGCCAGGTACATTGACCTCCCAGATCAATTGGTGAAAGGCATTGCCTTTAAAGTAAACAATAGGCCTAGTTCCAGGGTTTAACTCCCACAAGCTGCAACTTGGACTCAATTTTGCCTAGAAGAACAATACCTTTTATGTCCTGGTTATGCCTGAGGATACGCTGGGGGGCCAGGGTACCTGGCATCATGATCTTTGCCCAAGATAGCTAGAGAGCCTAAGGGTGTCCTCTTATCGTGCGGTGAGCCTGGGTAGCAGGTTGTGAAAAGTGTAAGCTAAAGCCTCTCTCAAGGTTAGTAGCTCAAGATCTAGACCAGACCATCATAATCTTTTCTCAAGTTATCAACGGTACCAAAACCTACATAAAGATCAAGAATCCTTTGTTTTTAAAACCAACCTATTGAATTTCGAAACAAGCAGCAGAAAGTTTTTACCATTCCTCTCTAAAGGTGTTTAGGATCAACTCTATTAGTAGTCATATATCTATTCAAAACAATGATCTCTCAATCTATTCAATTGAAATCAAACATGAATCTAACATATGTACCACGCAATTAGGCCCATGAAAATAAAATCAAGCTACTAATTACATATTTAATTGAAAGCACATTTGAAATCATATGAATTAGGATTTGGAAATTCTCAAATCTTAAGCTGTAGGAGATTATTTCTCAATGGATTTAGAATTTAAGAATGAATTCTGAATAAATAATATGAAATTAACGAAGAATATTACAATAAAGAATAGAGTCTTGCAAAATTAGAAATGATGGATTAAAATGATTTTACCCAGAAAACATGAGATTTCTAAAGTAAGAAGAAACTAATTCTTTCATCTCAGAATTCTCTATCTATATTATGTTAGGGAATTTACACTTTGTTACAACATACAAATCCCATGTCTATGCACCTTTATTTATAGGCTTAGGTACAGAAAACATGATGATTTATTTTTAAACGTGACAGATTCTTTTTAACATAATTTATTTTCTTTCTTTGTGCTTGCATTTGTATTGCTTACTCACACATTCGCTTGCCATGGGATAGGCCAAGCGCTTAAATATTACATGAAAGACAAGGCTTGACCTTAGCTGAGGACATTTTGCTAAAACGAATCAATGGATAAATTGAGTACATCGAGGGCTTGACACTTAGGCTCAACTTAAGTTTTTCTTCTAAGAAAAAGTTTGCTCTTCATCAAGCATTCGTTGCGAGTCAAGTTTAAAGCTCGACAGTGTAGCGCCACAAAAGCTGTTCTTCAATTCCATGGCTCGATCAACTCAAAACATTTATCAAGGGTCATGTTGAGGGCCGATAGAGGGCATGATAGACCAATTTCCTTTGTTTTGCCTTGAAGTTTAGGCTTCGATAGTAGATTTTGCAGGGCTTGATAAAATCTGTTTTTAAGTTTTGCTTCAAATCTAATTAAAAACACTTCAATTCTTCTTTCTTTGATTCAAAAAGATGAAAAATAACATTTAAACATTAAATCACCAAATTCATAAGAATTTATCCAAAAATACATCAAATTAAGCCTAAATTCCTATGAATAGAATAGGGTAAAATAGACTTATCAATAAACATTTTAAACACTATTTCAAAACCTATTTCAGAAACAAGTTTAGAATAAGAATTTATAAAAAGAGAAAAAATTCAAAACAACCAATTCACACAAACAACAACCATCCAAAAGTCACATACTTAATTACACATTTTTCCAAGATTTTGGTACCTTTTTATGACATTAACCCTTGAATTATTTGATGTACTGTTTCCTTGGTCTCTCTTTCTCTATCTATTTTGTTTTTTTTTTTTTTATTTTCTCTCTTTTTACTTTCATCAAGGCTTCATTACATTAGTGGAGTGGATCCTTATAGGAAATTGTTTTAGTTTGGCTCTATGGAATCGTTGTTTATGGGTCAATTTCTATAATTATGAATCGATAATACTTTTAAGTTAAAATTTGAAAATAATGAAAAGATGAATTTCAATTTCAAATAAAATAAATTTTGAACTCAAAATTAACAATATGTAATGCCCAAGTGCACAAGGCATTGCAGTTTAAGCAAATATATCACTTGAGTGATACATGTAAGTCATCCATTAAGTTAGATGAGTTATTAATCAAATTTTAATTAATGAATTGTTATTAATTTTACAAAATTTTTAGCAATGTCGTTTGTTTTTCCATAATTTGGGTTATTTTAAAACGTGTCAAAAATTTGACATGTTTCAGTAATAAAATTAAAAAGAAAAAAAACACTTTTAAATGTCAAAGCCCATTCAGGCATACAATGGGAGTATGTTATTAATAAAAAAGTGTTTTTCCAAAATCTTGTAATAACATAACTCAATCTAAAATAAAAAAGATTAGATCAAGGCCCAAAGCAAGTAAGAGGAGTCATGTTATTAATTATAGTTCTCTAGCAAAAATAGAGTATTAAATAAGTGTTTTCCAAAATCTTTTAATAACATATTCAAAGTAGCGTCATCTAGTAGATTCAACTCTTTAGGTCATCGATCCCAAAACCTAATGAATCATTAGTCAACATATCGGTTGCCATCAGTATTTGAAATGTTAAATAATGAGCGGCGAAACCTAATATACAATAAATAAGCACACACACATGCCACATGCTCCTATTCTAATGCAACGATCACCAATTAAGTCATATAATTTAAAGTCCTCAAGCAAGGCATTTCCAGTGTCCTAGAAAAACTAATAAGCATAGGAGTACTTATGACTCTGGCCAAACAATGGGTAGGGTTCTCTACTCGAATCATGCATCTCGAAAGTGGGTTTGACAAGTCTCCCATAACTTGCCAGAAAAGAAAAGAAAAGAAGTAATCCCGTTCGGTTCATCTCCTTATAGATTGCCATCAACAAGCACGGTCCGTTGCAACGCTTTAAGCAAAATCCCATTCCCCTATGTAACTTGTCACAATTTCATACATGCTCTTAGTTGACTGCCTGTTCTTAGAAATTCCCTTATTAACTACTGTAAACCCCTAAAGTTTTACGATCGGTTAAGCTTAAGTCCTAATTGGAAGATCAACCGGAAATCCTAAAGTCAACAAAACCCTAGTCAGATGTAACCGTTCAAGTCCGGCAATCCCATGTTCGTAACCTTAAGTGAGTAAGTGAGAGATTAATATGTAGAATAGTTTGTAATATTATGACAAAGCTTAAAAATATCAAATTAGTTAAACCATGATTCGTTTTGAGCTCGATCAGATATAGTTTTCAAAAAGCGTGTCCCAGGGCTCAGAATAGTAAAAATATTTCGGATATACCATTAGATTCTTAAAGATATAAGGTTTTCAAAAATATCAGTTTTATAATTTTTCGATAACTAAAAATATTAGATATAGCAATTATACGCGTATTTTTTTACTACCGGTACTTTATTTGTCATGTCTACTTTACATTACACTATTTATTACTATTCTACACTATTTATCTATCTCTATTTTTTCTTACAACCTACTCTTACAATCATAAACCTATTTTCTTACAATTTTCATTTCCAATCCAACTTCACATCTCTCATATCTTACTTTTCATTAACAAAAATACAAAAAAAATAAATTTCTCTCCCACTCCCTCTCAAGAATTGTGCCGGCCATCACCCCCTCTCTCCTCAATTTGTTTCATTTTTCAATTATTTAATTAACACAAATTTTCCTCCAGTTTTTCCTATAAATACCACCTTTTCCTTCCATTTCCTTCACACCTTTCATACACTAGTCTTACTCTCTCAAAATCTCTCCAAGAGTTCTATCAAAGTTCTTTCTAGTTTAGCTTTCATAAATAATGCTTCTTTAAGTTTCCTTTATGTTTATTTACTTAGTATGAGTATAGTGCGTGTTTTCTAAAACCATGGAGGTTAAGAAAGCAACAATATATTCATACTTTGTTTTTGTTCATGAAACTATTTTCCTTTATATTGTTTTCATATATATCTAACTAAATATGTCTATGTAGTTATATATATCTTTTACAGTATATAAGCTCTTTTGTTATTGCAATTTATTTACTTTCAAGTTGTTTTAAGACTAGTCTTTCTAGTCTTAAACTTGTTCTCATCAAGTCAAAACAATTTTCTTTTTCTTTTGGGACTAGTCTATTCTTAGTCCCGGGAAGCCTTGAAAAAGCTAAGGCTTCCAATACCTAACAATTATTATTATGCTTATTTATTTGTTATGTTCTTTATTACCTTATCTTATGATATTTTTAGCTTTTATAAACTACATGATCATATTCATGCATGGCTAATAAGTTGTTGTCCAAATAGGAAAATGAATCTTTTTGATGAAAGAATAAAAATTTGATCAAAGTTCTTCCAAAGACTTAGAAAAATATTTTCAAATAAATCTCTTTTAAAAGTTTATGTAAAACACATCATGAAATTTCAAACTATTAAATGAAGTTTCCTTAAATTCTAAAGATATCTCCTTTTCAAATAAAGTCTTGATTATAGATGATAACTTGGTACTATTTTTATCAACTTTCTAAACCAAAAGCTAAATAAGTTTTCGAGAAAATCAATTTACAAGGAAAATGAATTTTCAATGAATAAACTCATCAAGTACTACTAATTAAACTTTTGGAAACTCTATTTTTCAAATCCTAGAAATAAATTTAGTAGATAACCTCAAAAGACTAAACTATATTTTCAACTCACTTTTGATAAACCAAAGAATCAAAATATAGTATATTAGATTTTGATAAATCCAAAAAATTTATAAGTTACTTCACCCCTATAAAATAAAGTCTAACAAATCCAAATTTTTCAAAACACTAGAAAAAGGTTGTTTTAAGGAAATAAATTAAACAAGGCAACACCTATAGCTTCATGCATAAATTATGAGTATATTTATGCACATAAGGAATTCTTTTTAAAAATATACATATTTGAGTTTTACTTAAACAAGCCTTGGTAAAGAAAGATTAGAACTTTTTTTTTTCAAGGATGGAATTTTCATATTAAATCTGTACCCTTCTAATCCGAGATCCAAACGACCTTTTATAGTAAAAGTAACCTTAGAAATGAATAGATCTTTTCGAGTAGGTAGAAAACAACATATAATATGTGAAATTCCAAGTTAAAATGAGCAAGTTATGACCATTTTAAATTGAAACTTCCTTCAATCCGATTTTTACCGCGAATTAAAAATAGATTTAAAATATTTAAAATAGAAATTCTATAAAAGACTCATTTTGGGTATTTCATCTTGTTTAGGTGAAGAAGGAACCAATATCGCCTTTCTAGAAGATCATTTCGACTAGGAGCGATCATCATGGAATGAGTTAATCCCTTACTAATTACATTTTCTTGATTGTGCTTGTAAGTAGTAGCACTAGAGAGTAAGGAAAAAGATAAATGAATAAATATTGTGTGACTTGGATTCATGGTTGAATGATATGGTTGTTGAATAAAAGCTAAGTATATCGAAAGAGGAATTGGTGAATAACTTATTTTTTTTGAAATGGTATGATGAATATTATTTTGGTCATCATTAACTTGAACTTGACGATAATTGAATAAACCAATATTAAAAAAGATTCATGCATAATATATTATGAGTGACATTTATTTTTCGTTACTATTATTTGTGTGGGAAAACAAGGAGTCGTAGTGGTGGCTAGTAGGAGCCGGAAAGTTTACATGGGCTAGTAGGAGCCGAAAATCTACAGGGCAAGTAGGAGCCAGTAAGTCTGCAAATATTGATGGTCGTATGGGTCGGTAACCACCCAACCATCGACATGGAGGGTGTAAAATCTATGCTACACATGGTTTCCGGTTAATCGTGTGTATTTTGTTTGCTCATATAATTGATGCATTCTCATATAATTGTTTAAATACTTGTGTGTTTTATGGAAATATTTTGAAGATGGGAGTTATCTCACTAAGCTAGATTTGCTTATATGTTACAGTATGATTACTTGTGGTTGGCACCAAAATGCCCCTTTTGTCAGGTATGAGCCAAAGCTACTAGGAGTTTTTGGAAGAAGTTTATATATTTAGTTTTGGATGTAGACTTCTAAGAAAAATCTCTGTAGTAGACTTATGATATATTCATGTATGTTTAAATATTGCTTAGATTGAGGAACACTTTTAGAGTAGGGGAATGCCCCTAAGAAGTTGTAAGAAACTTTTATCTTAATGATAATTACATGTTTACCTTTATAAGTTATTGCATGCTTTTATTATCTACTTAAATGTAATACCCCTTTGAGTCTCTTATTATCTTGGAAGCACATCTTGCGCGTGATATCGAAGCTCCTGCATGACTAAGGTTGTCATTCATTAGCTTTAATATTATGTGCAGCGGATTACCACGTTTAGGGTACCCTCTGGGGTGTGACAACTACCTACCGAGCCTAACCAGACACTCCATGAGGGTCTAGACATCTAATTTACGACATTCTCCTAAAGTTGCGATTAGGCTCGCAAGCTAGTCTAAGGATGCCATTTCTTGGAGTAAGTAGTCAAGCAACAACTAACAAATAATTAAATTGAGTTTAAGTATTAGTCCAGTTATTAGATTTTATCATAACAAACAATACGCATTTACTGCATACTTGTTGATTGCTTCGTTACACTTTTCTTGTTCTTTTCACACTTAATGGATGTTTTCATGGTTTAAATGCTTGTTTCAAAATAGTTTTGAAATAAGTTAATCATATTACTTATCCATTTTTATTCCTCGAATTACACAGGTTAGGATCCATGTAGCTATGGTCTTAATTAAAGACCCAAATCATTTGTGTATATTGAGTTTGGTTATGGATAATTGTCATAGCTTAGGTTGCTATGTTATTCGTTTTAAGTGCCAAGTTTTCTAATTTAATTATTTAGATTCAAGTTGGTTAGAGATTTAGGAATAGCAACTTGTTAATGATCGTTTTTTTGTAAGCAAATCTTAGTTAACGTGTAAATTATATTGAAAGGTTACAATATTTAGAGTAAATTCACTTAAGGTCACGGTATTTTTAGTGATTTATTTAAGGTCGCAATATTTAAAGAAGTAGATCAATTAAGATTTCTATTGATATGTATCGCAATATCGTTGGATCTTCTAAATTTTAATTAAATAAACAAATTATTTCTTCTGTTAACTCGTATCACTGTGACCTCAAACGAATCACTTAAAAACGTCATGATTATAAATAAATTTATTAAAAATATTGTGACTTTTGGATGTAAGTTATAAATTATTTTTAAAAAATAAAAACTTTTTCTCTCTTTTTAATAGCAGAAAAATTAAATTTGCCCGGCTTCCACAATTTTATATTTTTAAATTGCGTTTGCACAAATAGTAAGACTGCAGTATTTTTTTCTTTTTTTGGCCAAACACTAAGACTGCAATATAAATAATATCACCAAACCATACAAAACACACACCCTTTCACTGTTCTCCTCTTTTCTCAATTCCACCACATTTCTAAAAACCCTCATAAACCTCTCTCTCTCGCTAAAGCACTAGCTTTTCGCCTCCAAAACAACAAAATATGAAAGAAAGCAATCAAGAACAGCAACCTCAATTTGGTCTAGACATATCCAAATTGATTTCACATGGAAATCCAATTGAGCAAATCCAGTTTCGTTTCAAGGAAATCGAAAATGAGTTCAAGTCATGGCTTTCAAAACAGTCCTTACCTGTTGAAGCCGCCATTGTTACAGCTACAAGCTCTCTTCAAGGAGCTGCAATTGGAGCTATTATGGGAACTTTGACTAATGATATGTCTTCTTCTTTAACTCCTCCTCCTCAGGCCAATCTTAATCCTCAGGCTATGGCTTCTTTTAAACAAGCACAGGTTTATGCGTTGGACTTTTTCGTTTTTCTGTGTGTGTGTGTGTGTTTTTGGGGGAAAGTTTTGTTCTTTTGACTACCCAATTTTGAGTTCTTATGTGGGTTTGTTTGTTTTGGTTGTGGGTTTGATGAATTTGTGTTTAATTTCGATAAGTGCAGTTTTAAGTGTTGAAATGTTTAGTTAAGGTTTGATTTAATTTTAGTAATTTAGGTTGTTTAATTGGCTGCTTAATGGAGTCAATTATAGTTACTAAAGAATTTGGATTCAATCAGATTGTAGTTCACATTTTTATGTTGTGGCAATCTGTTCTTTAGGGTCATATTTGGAGGTGGCAGCTTGTTCATATTGCTTTTACAAAATGAGAATCAGAAGGATTAATTCGAGGATAACGATGTCTTGCTGGGTTATTTCCTACTGAAGATGGATGTTTTCCTCTTTGGCTACTTAAGAGGATTTTCGGTAACTGGCTGCTAGTCAGTCGATGTAGTAATGAAGTGTGGTCGGGATACCATTTTATGTTATATTGATGTAAAGATGATTAACTATCTATGATCTTTCTGCATGATTTGCTGTTTGGGGGCGTATGGCATGTAGTTTTAATGTATCTATTTTGTTTGATTGTGCAGCTCTATGGCTTCTCTGGTTATTTTTCTTTTCTATTTAGCTATTACATTATAGAATTAAGATAAAAGGCAACCTTTACTGGTTACTCAGATAGATGAAGAGTTGGTTTTATTTGGAACAAACTAAGATGCATAACAATGTGATGCTATTCTGCAGGCTTTATCAGGAGGTCCCTTAGTGCAAGCCCGCAACTTTGCCATCTTGACGGGAGTCAATGCTGGCATTTCTTGTGTTATGAAAAGACTCAAAGGCAAGGAAGATGTCCAATCAAGGTGATCATCTCAGGATTTTTAGTAGCTTTTCTTATGCTTAACATTTGAATGCATGCTTTTTGTCTAGCTTGTACTTCTTTCTCACCAAAGCAGTATTTTAGGATTATTATTTTGGTCAGCAATACCATGTGGAAAAATAGGCAATTTAAGCTCATTATTTATTATATCCTGGGCATAGTTTCTTTAAAAAAATTTTGTATTGCAATATATTAGTTTTGTAAATAGACTTCGCAACATTTCACTTTATAGTGCTGGCACGATCGTGTGTACAGATATAGCCTTGCAGTGTAGGGATTTCCGAAGCTTAGAAATGATTTGAAGAGCCATTAGTCCTAACAACTGGTTGGTAAGAATGTTATCAGCCAAGGACAGATTTTTTTCTGTTCTGATAATTCATAGCATTCCAGTGCTATCGTTTGTAGCTGTTTTACGGTGGAAAGAACACCTTCACCTCCTTCCTTTTCTCCCAAACCAAGAAGCAGGTGATACTAAGTTCTTTTCTAGTTTTATGAAGCTGAATTTCACACCTGGCAGGATGTTTTAGCTCTATCCTGCATTTGACCTCAAATGCCCAGTTATTTTCCTTACTAAGTTTCACCATATGAATCTTATTGAACCATTGTACTTTATGTAGCATCATGGTTTTCTACCAATTTCTTGCTGATGTGAAGCTTACTAGTATTGGTATACATTCAACTCATACTTTCACGTACTAAAATGGGGCATAAATTTGTGCCAAAAGAATAAATTATTGTAGGCAATATTTCCTACATAAAAACCTTTATAGTTGAATTGACTTGTAGGGGTTTTCTTGTATCCACATATGCTGGAATTGGTTCTGTTTTGTAGAAAAATTTGTGTAGAGCAAAGTGATTCTGTGATTTGGAGAAATGGGTGTGCAGACTGCAGGATGCAACTCCTTGAATAAAGAAACAGGCCTCTGATTTCTAAACGTCATCTTCCTCCATCTAAAACATTTGTTATACTTTATATATTTCCTACGGCCCCAACAGCATGAATATGTTCCGAGAGGTGAAATTATTTATATTTTTAAATTTTGCATTTGCATGTCATGAAATCTTTTCCTGTGATCTAGTCCTTTTATGTAAAGCCTTCTAAACCTTTTCACTATAAATTCTGTTCAATTCAGTTTCACAGATAGCAAACTTGTACACTGGGGTGGCTTTTATCTTTTACACCTATACGCTCATCCTCATGTGTAAGCTTGGACTTTGATCGAGACCTGTCATATGAAAATTATTGAATAGGTCATAAATGACTATATGGGGAATTAAACTCAGTATCTCCTGCTCTAATGCTATATTGAATTTAGATCTACAACTAGCTAATCTCAAAGCTTATACTTGTAGAAGTTGTAGGCTTATATTTTTTAAACCTTAAGAGATTTTAACTATTATCTAGATGACATCGCAGTTTTAGTTACTTTTATATGTCCCTGTTTCCATTGTACAGAAGCCTTCTATGATGTTAGTGTCTCCTCTGTTCAGCCTGCAGATCACCTCATAGACTGTATGGATTGATATGTGTCTTTCTTTTCCACCAAAGTTTGTGAGCTAAGGCATGGTTTGAATGTGTTTATTGTGTATGATTCTATCACACAAGTCAATGAAGTTACATAAAGTCCTTTCCAGTTCATATATGTTTCTGGGAACAGCTGAGTTGCATCTTTAGAGTCCCATGAGAAGCTCAAGTCTCTTGGCCATGGATGCTCATCTTTTCTGTTTCATGTTAAAATGAATATCATTTCTGTTCCTATTTCAATGAATTTGCTGGTTCAATCTTTCATATGGTTCACTTATCACAAGGTAGTTTATTTATTGAAACTAGGTTACAGATCTCATATAACACTTAATGCAGTGTGTGTTTGATCAGATTTCATGAGTCTGTGCTGTTGTAAAGAAATTTCTCCTGTTAAAACAAAAATAACTATTGCTCTTGCTGTGCTTCATTGTGAAGTTAACTTCTTACCAATAAATAGAAAAAGTTATATTGTTTCTCTATTAATGCATTGCCGAAGATCTGTGTGTCTCTTTATTATTCCCCTTTTTTCCCCCCCTAAATTACAATTAACATTTCTTAGCTGTGCTGGCTGCTTTAAAGTTTGAAAATACACTTGTTGCATAATTCATATGGTCATTGTGTTTGGATGCTTTAAACACATGCAGATGCAGTTTTTCTGCCACCATTTACCATCGCAATGTAGTTTTCAATCTGTTGTCTTATGTCACAAGTATTAATACAAACATTGTTGCTAACCTGTATATTGTAAACATTGGATTAGTCAAAATCAGGGTAGAGTGAGAAATATCTGTACAATGCAGTAAACAGGCTGTAAACTGTGATGTGGGAAAAGTTGCAAATTCATAACACCAATCTGGAAACCTCATTGGAAGAGCTGTGCTGTTGCCAACCAGGGAACCCCATTAGGCAGTTTACGGACTCAATCATTCTTGTTAATTATTTGTTCTTTATATGTTTATATTTCCTCTGGTAATTAAGGTTGTGTGAGGTGCTATCAACATATATTTACCTAATTTCATTCCGAGGAAATTTTACATTGATTCCTTAAACACTTTTGGGACTTTTAAATCCACATGTTATCCTACAACTTTGGGCTGCAAATTAACCTTTTCCTTTGTGCCTAACATCGCTTTGTTACTGCAGCATGGTGGCTGCTTTTGGTTCTGGAGTCATTTTTTCCTTGGTGAGTGGCATGGGTGGTCCCAATCAAGTGGCAAATGCAGTCAGTTCGGGTCTAATTTTTGCAGTTGCTCAGGGTGGTCTATATAAGGTGAGATGTAGTATTTGCATTTGACATATATGATGGTTAATGGAGCTGCCTTGGTGTTTAGCAAGTCCAACCCACATGCATGTACTGTAATGATTTTCTATTCTTTGGTTTATGTATTATAGGGACTGAATTCAATATTTGACTGGCTTTAAATTAAGCATCCGCTCCTTTGGTTTTGGTTTTGTTTACTTTTTTGGTTCTATTTATGGTGCTTTACCCCCACTTCTTTTGTCTCCATCTGTCTTCTTTAGTCTGAAAAGGCTTGCTCATCAACATCGCCCATGCGAAGATGTTAATTACAGTGAATTCACTCTTAATTAGTACAATAAATCTCATTGGGAGCTTCTGTTGTACAGCTAGGACAAAAGTTCTCTCAGCCGCCTGAAGAAGATGTCTATTATGCCAGGGCAAAACAGATGTTAAAAGGCCTTGGTCTTGAGAAATACGAGAAGAATTTTAGGAAAGGCCTCTTAACTGACAACACATTGCCTTTGATCACCGACAGGTAAGTTTTGAGCATCCACCAATGCACTTTTGCTTTGCAAACAACATGGAATTTATTTACATTGAGTTGATGTAATAATTGCAGTGCTCTTAGAGATGTTAGAATTCCTCCAGGCCCAAGGCTCCTAATTTTGGACCAAATCCATAGGTTTGTTCTGTAATTTACTTTTGGGATCATGGGACCTTGATTTATTCATGCTCATCTGTTTGATTGCTTTTTTATTTTTTATTTTTGCTTTTCAGGGACCTGGAACTGAAAGGATCAAAGAAAAAATAATTGCCTTGTAGGTTGTAATTGGGTTCATCTTCGAAAAATTTTAGCTCTAAAGCAGTCCTATGCAAAGATCTAATGTGATTGGATAAGTTTAAGAGCCTTAATGGTGCTCAAATTCAACATTAGGTGCTCTATGAGTTTTTATTGCTGATGGGTGCAGATGCTGAGTGGCAGTAGTTTATAATAAATTAACAATATTGGTGTTGATGATTAGTGGCAATTTCATGGAAAAAAACCTTAAAAGCCAAGAAGTTAAAAAAAGGATTGGTGTCAGGATAGATTAGCTTAATGTGCAGCTCAATTAGTCTTGGGTTAAATTGGACTTGCATGTATGGTCTAATGATTACAGTGATTACAAATGTGCACTTATTGTGGGTGCTACAGGTTGCATCTACCTTTTGAGAGATCCCAGTAAGAAAGTGGATTTTGAGGTGCGCATGTTGTCTGCTTATGGTAGTCTACATTTGCATACTCTCTGTTTCTGCCTTTCTGGTTGTTTTCCACGTCCGGAATATGGTTTTAGGCGAACCATAGATCTAAATGTTGATGAGAGATTGCTGTTTTCTTTAACCTTTTTCCTTTTGCTTGTAAGTCTAGTAATCCTTCCATGGTGGAGATGGAATATACGACACAACGTGCGTATAAAAATGAAACATAGCAATATTGTAGAATTTAGAACATAAAAAATTTTACTAAACCAAATTATATATACTATCTATAATTTGAAGAGAATAACAAAATTATAAAAGTAGAAATAAATATGGGTTTTGGTATGTGTAATCTAAATAAGTTTCAATACTATTCAAAATAAAATATTTGAATATTTATATGACTGGACTACGTAAATATGCGATTTATGATAAGTGGAACTTTGAAATTTCAACCCATAGTGCTATTGCTAGGTGGTGTTTGGAATTAAACTTTGAATAGACATGTAAGAAGCATAAATAAGAAGTGGAGTAATACATTTCTTTAATATGTTGACAAGTTGGGTGGTTATATAAAATCTACGGGGGTTTTGGTGTTCTTAATATTTTTGCCCCTTTCATAGAAATAATAGAATTGAACATCATTGTTGATCAATAGTATCAAAGAGCATGGCATTCATTCATTTATTTATTTAATTCTTTGCACAATGGCCTTTGCCATTAAAGCAATTTCTATCATAATACAAAATTTAAATTACCAATTTATTGTGTTATTATTTCCGTCATTAATGATGTGCTAAAAAGAAAAAAAGAAGGCACTTAAAATTTTTTTTTTCCTTCTTTGAATTCTTTTAGATTAATTCGATAATCCCTCTCTTTTAATTTCGTAATTGGATCTAGTATATGAATGATCCAATAAGTCCACCTTCACTTTTTTTTTTTTTTTGGGTCATGAGCCCACCTTCAAATTAAAATACTTTTATATCAATTCAAAACTATGAAATAAATAGGGAGTTTAAATTTGGTTAATTCATGAACCGATAAAAAAAAATCCTTTTGACTTTATTTTCTTTTGTATGTTTGATGGTGTCTAGATGTGAAGGAAAAGTTTATCTAAAATATCTTGGAAAAAGAGGTCCTCCATTTTCTTAATGGTTTCCTCGGAAGATGCAATTGAAGATGAAGTTGTGGAGGATGACGAAATCTAAATAAGCGTGATTATAACTTAAAATGCAATTAAAATAAGCCATCATTCACTCATTACTTTCCCGAATAAATGAGGTTGTAATAAAATTGATATTACCAAAAAAATGAAATAAAGCTAAAATAGAATTTTTATTTGTCAGGTTTTTATTTAAATGGAGGTATTATGAAAAGAAGATATTTTCAATGTTGAATGGTCATTTGTAAGGCTGTAAATGAGTTGAGTCGAGAAATACAATGCTAAGCTCAAATTCAACTCCAATGAAAAACTTAAAAATCGAGCTCAACTCAGTTAGGCTCGATTAATCTATAAAAATCAATCATACTAAAAAAATTTGGAATTTGGGAATACAATATGGTTTTCAGTTAACTTAGTCTTAAATATAATGAATATGGATAATTGAATCTGAAGAGAAAAAAATAAAGCATGAAAATAGGCTTTAAAAATAAGAAAACACAAAGTTTATAATCTTTTTTTTTTTAAATAAAAATTTAAGAAGCTCAAATAGAGCCGCAAGCTAGTTGAATCGATTATTTTAAAATAGAAACTTGATCACTACTTGAGTATCTAGAACTTGAGCTCGACTTACTTACAATCAAGTCGAATTTGAGTTATCATCAAGTCGAACTAAGTAGCTTGCAATCTCGATTTACAACATCCATGACACTAAATGGTAATATGGATACAATTAGAAGAAATCTCATTGCTGATGTTTTAACCCTTTTAGTCTCCTTAGAATTTGACAAGAATGTTTCCTCAAAATAATCCTAAAACCTAATTATGCTTGGAAGTTCAATTTTTTTTTTTTTTTATTTCTCGATGAAATTACTTATAAAGAAAAAAAAATTACGGAAATTGATTAGTCTTAATACAATTGATTTTCGAAATACTTATCATTCCATTACGTGTTCTCTCATTGTAAATGCAAAATGAACCTCACCAATCATGTAATTTAAATCCTCTTGCTCAAAACGGATTTCAGCCTCACGTGCTCCAGAGCGAAATTGATATACCAAAAACATATAACACAAAACTGAAATTGGGATCAAGTACATCATAATCATACAATAAGACATGACGGACTCTTGATTGATCCAATGAAATCAAACCCAAAAAAAAAAAAAAAATGATATACATATTTAAGAAAAGAAAGCCTCTAATCTAATTTCTTAATCTTACACGATTATACATTTGACATCAATTGGGGGCAACAATTTTTTATTCACTCTCTTTCCCATCACGCCAGTGATTGGATCCGCTACAAATCAATGCTATAACAATGATGATAATCTCGTATCTTGTCGTGTCAGGAACTGTAAACCCGTCACCCATCAAGATTGGACGAGGATTTTGTTCTTTTCGTGTGTTGATATGGGAGGACTAGGAAAAGAACGACTTTGCAGGAGCTTTTGAGCCTGAGAAAGTTGTTCCATGAGGGACAAGACTCGTGCATGGTATTCTCGCGCATAGTCGACCGCCTCAGCCTCCAATTCACCAAGCTGAGCGCACAACCTCTCTTCGCCCTCCTCCGCAACCCGAAGCCGCTCCCACGTCTTCCTTAACTCCTCCTTCATCCTCTCTTCTCTATCCATGCTCTTCCTCAACTCTCTCTCCAACTCCTCATTCCTTTTCCTCAGCACCACTTCCTCAGCTGGCTGTTGCTTTGCCTCGTCTAGGACAAGGGCTTGGATTCCTCTGATAATGGGGTTTGAGACTGGCATTGTTGGCGGCATAATTTCGGGTTTATTGAGAAGGAGATTGAGAACAAAAGGGGAATATGTGGTTGAAAACTTTGAATATACAACGTAGGATTGCTATATGGTTGTCATGGAATTGTGGGTTTAATTTATAGGATAAATTTAGGATGTCTAGGTTCAATGTATGTTGTATTGTTATGTGATTCGGAGATGGGCTTACGCATGTGCTTGTGATAGCACGATGGTTTAAAATTTAATTTGGTTGGCTGCGATGGGGTAGGGTTGGACGTGACATAGGGGAGAAAAATTGCGTATGGTAAAACTGAACTAGATATATTTAAACTGGATTTTGACCACATTCCAAATTGACGCTTTTGGTCCAAAATGTTTGATACCTTTTTTTCGCTTTAAAAAACATAGAATAGTTTCTATAATATTAAAAACCAATTTTTATGTGTACGAATAATTGTAGAAAAGAAATTATTTCAGAGAGTTATTATGTAAATAATAAAGTAATATTTCAAAAAAGAGTAATTTTGGGTGAAGGTATATATCTTGTTTTTTCTTGATAAAAAAATATTTTTTACAATAATTAATCACCTGGGTGTTATTTTTATTATTATTTGAATAAGCATATAATGAGGAGTGGGACAGCTTTTGCCAGTTTTCAATTATTACAAAACCGTTGTTAACAATTCGTTCTTATTGGGATTGAATAGTCTCAATTTCTACATTAATTTCCTCTAAATTGTTAATTGACAAGAATTAATGATTGCATTTTTTTCTTTTTCCAGTTGAAACTAGATAGGAATCACATATGCGATACATATAATGATATTGAGATACGTAAAATCAAACAATATACAAATAGACAAAACTAATCTCTTAAGAGAGGCAAAAAAAAAAAAACTATTTCTTTTTATATCTATTATTTCTAAAAATTAAAAAAAATTATTGGGAAATAATTCAAAATAATATAAAAATATTAGTTAAATATATCTTTTTTAAAAATCATTTAAACAATAAGGTAAATATAATATAAGCAACCACATAGAAATGTAAATAATATAGAAAATTCTTTGTGCTTTTTTTTTTTTTAGTTTACAAGAGGTAAGTTAGTAAACAGCCCAAATTTAGTACACTATAAGAGCTTGTGTTAATGAGTTTAATAGGATATATAGAATGCAAGATATACGTAGCTTTGTCACTTGTCAAAGACCTCTTATTCTTTTTAAGAGAAAGAATGAATTTTGAAAATAAGTTAATTTATTTATCAATGATCTTATAAGCTAATAGTATTAATATTGTTTTCTAAGAAAAGATAGTTTAAATCTTCCCTTCTATCTTAATAATAAGAAGGAAAACAAAAAACCTTATTTTGTTTATTACTTAACAAATATGATGCCAATCATTTTATTAGCATATTACATCTCTATTGCAATAACCTATACATTACTTTTAAAATACAAAAATTATGCAATTGAAAAAAAGAAAAAGAAAGGAAAAAAATATTGATAGCCTATTGCTTTTTTCAGAAAATATTAAAGTTCTTTTAATCAGCAAACCTAGCTCCCACAATGAAACCTTTAAAATGTTTTCTTTCTTCAAGGACAAAATTGGTGCTGTCCACATTCAATGTATCTAGAGCCGCGAAGGTGAAGGCTTTGCTTTACATGTTTCGACCTTTCACTTTCTACGACAAATTCAAATGACGATTCCTTTTGTGTGGTCGGAGATCTTCATTGGCCACAATCTCGATACTATATATCGAGAGTTAGTAATGGATCATGAAATTCCACGTCGTAAGTTCTAGAAAGCTATCGACCTTTTTATTAACGATTTTATAGATCATATTAACGATGATGTCATAATGATATTATATAATATTTTAAAAATTAGATAATCTTAATTATTAATTGGAAACTAATTAAAATAGTTTATTTGTTATAAAAATTAGATCTTTTTCTATTTTTCACCAACAATATGGGTGCGTTGTCCACTAAGTATGTATATATATATTTATTTATTACATATTTTAACATTGCGACAATTGAATTTTTTAAATTCTAACATTATACTCATGTAAAATGTTATCCTTATAGAATTTACTACAATCATGATCACATCTATATTTTGTTACATTTATCACTAATTTTCAACGGTATTTTGCTATTAATTATTTTACAGTATATCATTATGACTCCACATGGTTGAGTAGGTTCAAGAATGGATATTATATGTCACATGATAAGTTACAGTTTCAAATTTTTGGACCTAATCATAGGATGGGGTATAAAGTATGACTTAATATTTAACCTGTTTGACATCTATACAATATAAAAATTAAATGAATACTAAGCTGATTAGAGCTTGATTATGAATAAATGGGGTATTATTTGTGAAGATATTCTATTTATGGCAATGAAAGAAGTCATGGGGCTTATTCCGATAAATATGGAAGCTGATTTAATGGCTAAATTAGTAAAGCTTAAGGGATTTGTATTTGCGTTTTGCCTTGAACTAATAGATATGTTTAGGACATGCTATTGATATTCTTTGTCATTTTATTTGAAATATGTTAATGAATGCCTCACAGCATTTGTTAAGATACTAAATATAATAGAAAGTGTTCATCTTTTATACCCTTATGTCTTCTTATTATTGAATTCGTCAAGGTATAATAACAATAAAACTTATTATTAGATAGGGCGATACATTAATGCAATTTTGCATAGTCATTCCAAAATCAACACCAATTTTTTATTACCGGTTAGATTGTTTCTTTTAGGGTCTTATAATATTGAAAAATTGAAGGATATCATATAATATATAGTCTATATGTCCTATATCTATATACTGAAAAATTGAAACTCAGTAGAAATAATACAAGTAAAATTCGGCATCTTTTATGTCTCTTTGGCAGCTGTCATGTCACCACGCGCAATTTAACTTTTGTCCAAACATGGGGTCGCTTCAATTACTCGTTTTAATTTGTGCAGAAAATTGAGTGGTTATACCAAAGGTTGCATTGGCCCTACTTATCTCTATCAACGGTGCAAAGAGGTCGATACACGCCCCACCACCTTCATATATGAATATATTACAAGAGAAGGTGATATTTGTAAAATAAATCAAATAAGCATGTAATATGATTGTCCCATGCAATTATAATTTCCTATCTTTAATCATATTCTACAATCAATTAGGCTAATAAACCTATAGAAACAACAATACAATAATAAAGCAAGGATCGTTTTTTAGGGATCTTTGAAGTATCGATATCTACCCTATCCTTATTATCTAATGGGTGAATTATAGTTATTCTAATGAATTACCTATAATTACTAAACCAATTATGGTTGTCAACCAATCGCAATCACAACCCAAGATTATAGCTTTAGTTCAAATTTATTCAATTGCAAGACTATTTAAACATTGAATCCTCACCAATTCTTTATGTAGCTATCTAATTCTTCAATCATTAAATTAACCTTCTTGAATGATAGAATTCCTCAACTAGATTAATCTCTTTCTCAAGGTACTAATCCTTATTCCTATATCAATCAACTGGAATCTCTTCTTAATTAAAACCCCTAGAGTTGCATTAAAAAGCCATGAATCTGTTATTAAGATTCTCCTAAAACAAAAGATATAAGATAAATTATATTAGAACATCACAATGTTTTTGGATAAGTTCACTTGAGGTCACAAAACTTAGAAAAATAGGTTAATTGATGTCACTATTACATATGTTAATAGGAGAAAATTTAATAAAACTTCGAATATTCGTCATGCTATGACAAATGTTAATAGTGACCTCAATTGACCCATTTATGAATCGTTCGAAATGTTGCAACCCAAATAAACTTAACCTAAAATATTGTGGCTTTTCTGTATAATTTATGCAAAAATATATGCTTTCTAGAATTGCATACAAATCTCTTTATTTATGTAGATCTGTCCCTATAAGTGTTTTCTCAATCTAGTTACATGAAGTCATACGAATGCAAACTGTGAAAATATTAGTTTAATAATATCAATGAAAGAGAATTTAAACGAATTCAAGAAACTAAATTATCACTGAAACAAAACAATCCCAATTATAATGCAAACTTAGAGTTCATCAATGCTTAGATAAAAGAATCTACCCCTGTCTAGAAAACATGATCAAAGGTACATAAAGAATGAAATCATGAAAGATATATGAATTCCATTTTATTTATGTAGTCTTACAAACTCCCAATGATCCCTTGCATTCTTGACTTAAATAGCACCCTTTTTCTCTATAAAAGTCAGCTAAAGCGACATTTAGATCTAATTACAATGACTAGAGGCAAGTATTTATAATGATTTAGAAACAGGTCCAACACAAGTACCGACACACACATGTAAGAACTCGTATACCTTGTCTTAGCAAAGATTTCTTTAAAAACACCTTCAACATGACTTTGAACACATCCTTCAATACAAGTCATGTACACATTTGTGTACTCTTGTAAATCCTATTTTGTTCATAACACAACTTCTTAGCAGAAGTAGTGTTGAAACTTGTATACTTTCCACTTCCTAAAACTTAACAAATATTCACAAAACTGCACTAACTTATCTAAATTCCTTGTTTAAGCTAAGATGTCACCTTAAAACACTAAAATCAACATATTAACCAAATAAGTCTCATTTTTCTTAAAATATTATCAAAATCATACAATAAAGCTCCAAATAACCCAACTAAATAGGAGTCTTCAAACACTTATCAGTATCAATGTATCACAAAGTTCAATTAAAGTATCAACACTTGGATTATTTTTCAATTAATTTTCCCTAACAATCAATTATACATACTTTTTTCTGATCCACTTTGTGAAACGTTATTTTCTTTTTTAACCACTTGGAATGTTAATACCTTAAATGAATTTATATCCGAACGTTAATCGTTGTTTTGACTATTCAAAATATTGATATCTTAAATGAACTTACTATCAATCATTGATACCTTTCAATGTAATTCACCATTTTAGAAATTGATCTTCACTTTAAATTTTGTTTTTAATTTATCTTTTCGAAAACTATCACATGCAATTAGTTTTTAAAGTGAAAAAAAATGATATAATAATATTACTACGATTACTATTTACTTCCATGATGGTACCTAGCAACAACTTTTGATCAAGCTAGCAATTTTTCAACAATAGTCCTTTAAATGACGAAGTTCTCTACCAACAATCATTACGCATGGCAAGCATGGATATATGTTAGCTGCTATATCTTCAAACTTGGTATGCTTAAGACAATAAAGTAGCAGAGGCTTTGGCAGTAAAAGCTGTAGTAGGGTTTGCGAAATGGAAGGCTTGGCCTTCTATTGAGATTGAGATGGATAACCAACTTGTTCATATCATGGACCACAATGAAAGCTTCATGGAAAACCGTACATATTGTTGATGATATATGTGGTCTAAAGTTTGATTTTATCTTGTGCTCTTTTCCTTTTATTAGCAAACATTAATGGTTTAATGTAACTATTTATATGTTATAATTAATTGATACTAATATGCTACTAATTAATTTATATGGTATGCTAGTATGTCAAAGACTTTCTTATAAAAAAGGGATGTATATGAATTTTTAGGAAACCCTTTCTCATCTCCTTTGGCTGGTTTGTTGTTGCTGGTTTATTTCTTTATTTATTTTTTCGTGTCTGGCTGGTGGACACCGAAGCAGTAATGTTTGCGGTAATATGAAATGAAGCTATTCAGTTGGGGGTAAAAAATAGTCCTTTAAATTGAGTTTTGAAGTGTCATTTGTGGTAGCAATAATAGACTCAGGCAGAAAAAAGTGTGAATGGAATTTACTGGCATTATAACTTTGTGGTAGCTCTTCTGATTTCTCAAATGAGAGATATTAGGTTTGATTTTCTCCTCCTATTGTAATGGCAAAGCAGGTGCATCGGCTTTGAAATTAAGTATATAAAGTAGGGATGTAATCGAGATAGGTTCGGAATGGGTTTTACAAAACCCGAATCCGATACCTTTTAGGCTTCCCAAAACCTATCCAAAAACCTATGGGATTTTTTTCCATAAACCCAAAACTAGCCTAATAAGCCTATAGGTATTTTAACTTTAATTATTTATGTTTAAAGTTATTTCAAAAAAAAAAAAAAAATTCTCATAACACACATACATATAATTTTCTTTTTGTCTATTCATGGAAAAAAAGTTTATTTCCATTAATATTTGAGTATAAAATAAATCATACTAAATTTATTTTCCATTAGCTTAACATTTCAATGAGTTACCATGATTAATTAAAATGAAATATTATAAAAAATGAATGCTTTATAAGTTTAAAAATGCATATACTCATTTATTAAATTGAACTACAAATTAAATAATGTATATATCATTCATTAAATTAAACTAATACCTAAAATAACTAAAATATATAAACTTAAAACTAATTTGATTTTAAATTTTATTAATTGAAATAAATTTAATATATTTCTTCTTAACGGGTTTGAGTTTCCAACAGGTTTTATATTTGTCCTATAACCCGACCCAAACCCTATAGGGTATTTATCGAGTTAGACAAGTTGGGTAACCTATAAAAACCTGCTCAACTGCATCCTTAATCTAAAATAGAATATATATTTACTATGTATATATTATTTTGCTAATCTTTAAGAAACTCTTATATAAATTCGAAGTTTGGACTTTGAAGAGTTTGATCCACATTTAAATAACTTTGAGATACACCTTCCTGACAACTAGGGATGTAATTAGGTGGGTTGTTATAGAGTACACAACCCATTCGATATGCTAAAAACCTTATACGGTCAAACCCTATAGGGTTATGGGACGGGTTTTGTAAAAATTTTTGCAACCCTATAGGGTCACAGGTCGGATTCGGGTTATCGTTATAACCCTATAAGGTCGACTCGACCCGCTATGATTATTAAAAATAAAATATAATTTTATAACATCAAAACATTGATATATATCCATTTTTTGTTATTTTTATAGCTCTATGATTGTATAATATATTCTCCATTTTGCTTATTTATTTCAATTTCTTTTCATTTGATGGTAAAGCTACATGTAAAAAAAAAAATCAGTAACCTAGACAATTAATTTTCAATATATGACAATCAATTTGTAACACAAGATAGTAGAATTTACTTTACTTGATGACTGATATAGATAAATAAATACGAGTATTACCTCTTATTAATGATATAAAAGCAAAATCGGGTCAACAGGATAAGGCGGGACGGATCAGGACCATGACCCTATATGGACGGGTTTGAGTATTGCACATAAAACCCTATGGGTCACAGGTTGGATTTGGATTTGATATGACCTGTCATAAACCCATCCCGGTTGCATTCATACTGACAACCAACTATTGATGGGATCAAAATTAAAATCACGCAGAAAACTTGGCCAACTAATTATGTTTCAAGCATAATGGTCCATTATCTATGGATATTATTTCAATCTACTGTTATTAATATATACTAGATAGTAAGATAAGCAGATAGCGATGTTTTTTATGAAAAAAAAAAATATTACAATGGGAGAAAACTTAAACCTAATACTCTTACTTCAGATATCAAAGCAAATACAACTTGATTACAAAGTCATTGATAGTAGAAGGCAATGTCTTATCTTCCTTTTCTTCGCACCAAAATATTTCATGTCTTTATAATGAATGAAATAATTTACTATTTAATAAACATTTAAGCTATTTAAAGTGAAGGATTGATGTCAGGATTTTAATTTATTCATAGAGTAAAAACATTGTTGAGCATACTTAATCAAAATATGTGTAATTTATGCTATATATTACATTTGCAATGCATAAAATTAGAGCTATTTCAACAAATGCTTGGTATCATATAAAATTTTATGTATTATTCTTGAACCAACGATTATCGGTTCCTTTGCAGAAGGAGAACCAGCCTTGAAGGGGAGTTCTTCCTTTTTATTCTTATAACGGCACCACTTTAAAATTCGTATGGAAGTATATTAGAATGACCATGAGAAATTAGATAAAAAAAAGTTGATTTTTCTAATTGGATAATATAAAGAAGTCTATGGATTTTCAAATGTCCATTTTACCGTACATATAAAATGTTACTGTATTTAAAAGGCGTCGTAAGTATTAGTATACCTAAGAAAATTTTGTGATTGTGTCATTTTTTAATGGGATTAGTCCTATCGATTATTTAATTAATCAAAGTTAAATCAATTGTTATGCACTTTAAAATCTGATTGTATACAATACATGATATATATATATATATATATATGTAGGAGAGATAAAATTATAAAAATTATCTATATTTATTATTTTTGTTTTGTAAATTTACATGGATTTTTATTTATTTATTTATAAAATTTTTAGAGGCGTCAATGGGCCAAGCTTTAGACATCGTTGATCGAGCCCTTTAGTGTATTTATAATTTACCTTTATAGTTTATTGTTCTCTAGCCACATATGTGGACCCCATTGTCTCTTAACCTAACACCACCACCAGTAGCCATGGATTAAAGACTTGGATTGGTCACTGGTGTACAGTATCTTTACGAAAATAAGCCAGCCCATGGATCGTATGAAATTGGGCTACATGTTGCTCGTAGGCCCAACTAGTAATCATGGATTTTTTTTCTAAAATTAATGATTGGACTTCGTCCATGTCCCCCTATTGCTCCAAAGCACAGGAAAATTGGATTGAGTCCAGAAGGGAGGAAATTACCTTTAGCTCTAGAAAATCTGAAAATGTCTAATTCTCAGCTATTAACAGGTGTTAACAAATTACGGTTGAATTTGGATCTAACTGGATTCATATATAAAAATCTTAAACCCTAACAGAGTCGATTATTACTTTTGTATGAAAACTTACAACAATCTAATGTGTATATAATAAATGTTTTTTTTTTTTTTTTGTTTAGTTTGAACTTTTATATTGACTAAAAAATTTTAAATTAATCCAAATACTTGTTAAAGCTACACACACATAGATTGGAACCACGTACTATTAAAAAAAAAGTATCACCGTTTAGTTTTAAAGCTTATTAACATTCCAATCTATCCTATTTACATTTTTTTTTAATTTCTCTTACCTTACTCTCAACTTTCATAGTCTACTTCTTTTCTTTAGCCTCCATCTCTTGTCTCTCATCTTTCGCTTTGCGTATCCCATCTCTCAAGCAAACTCATAAGCAAACTCATGCAACTTAACAATCAACTATGACCTAAGATCCAATGTCATCGCAATATAATGTTACCTGATTTTATTTTTTTGCATAGTTTTTCTAAAATTGAAGGTGAATCTATAATTGAAAACTCTAAAAATTATTAATGCTATCAACTAAAATAAGATATTTTTAAAAAGTATAAAAATTAAACCTCACTGCATTTGAATAGTTTAGATCAAAACCTTGAGTCATTAAAAGTGTTTTTGATATATTGAAGCTTGAATTAACACATTTCAAATGCGTTTAATTTGGTTCAGCCCTTGAATCAAATCGAATTGAACCACAAACAAACAAAATGATACTATTAAACCTCAAATAGTTAATATTAAAAATGAACAAAATTATGTTAATAAAATGACACTTTCAAAATTCAAATACTTATTTATAAAAATAAGTAAAAATTACCCTACATCAATAAGTGTTAAAGTCAATAGATTTGATGAAAATAGCTAAATATCATATTTGATATCTAAACTTTAACTATTTTTACATTGTATTACTGAAACATTAAAAATACAAATTTGATATCCAATCCATTTTCTAAAAAGTTAAACGCTTGAACTTTAACCATAAGTTCATAAACAAATTTAGTTTCTAAATTACATATGATATACATAAACTTTAAATGCATGTAAATATATTAGTAAAGAAAAATGTTAGCAACACTCTTCATCGATACTCTCTTTCAACACTCTCTATCTTATTGGTTTATTTTATAGCCAATCTTAAATATAATTATAGTAGGTTTTTTATCCTTCTTTAATCTTATTTTATTATTTTCTCTTTTTTAATTCAACCATAAAAAATAATTACCCAATTTATAAATGTTACACGTATCCAAAACTTTATTGAATTTTTTATGGAGGGAAAAATGGAATATGAATAAAAATAATGGAGGGAAAGCTTTCCCTATGCCTTCTCAAATAGGAAAAAATTAGAAAAAAAAACACCTTATACAATTTAATTTTAAAATGTAAAGTCAAAATTAACATTAACGATTTTTTCAAATCAATTAAGTAAAATAAAAAGATACAACCTCTAAAAAAACATAAAATGAATTCGGTTATTCTATTTAAAAATTCTTCATTTTAGTATTTCATGTCACTAATGTGGGGCTATCTGCAAAAATGAAATAATAAAGACCAATCAATATTTGTATTTTCATTAAAAATTAAAACACAATATTTTAACTATCAAAATTTGAGAGTGAATCATATACTAGATTTGATTTTTTATTTTTTTAATAAATTTTTTCTATTCTAGATATCATTCTAGAGCTCTTTTTGTTTTTGTTATTTTTGGATCAAGTATTGAGTTGTCATAAATGACATTATGACAAGTATTCTCTTTGTCAAAGTCACCATGAGAAGTAATATTTTTAAAGCTATTAATAACTTTGCATTACTCCAAAGCATCTTCCACTGCTTGAGACATAACATTATAGCTCTCCTGACATGTTGATCCTTCTTTAATTAACAAGATACTTAATTAAAACAAGCCATTATAGCGATGTTGTTTATTCTCAAGTAGTTTTGATAGATATTTTATTTTGAAGTCATCTCTTGTACTTCTAATCCATCTCTCCAAAATATAATGGGAAGGAATGATAAACACACTTGAATGATGAAGAACAGATAACGCATGCTGACAAAGGAATCTATTGTATTCACATGAACAACATAAGCACATAATTTTTTCTTCTCCAATGTTCAATTCTACTGTAAAATCTTCATTCTTTTTAAAATCTTGAACTTTGAAAGTAGCGACCAGTCCATCTTCTTGTTTTATAGGATGACATCCTGATGCTCCTAAAACTTCCGCTTGAAGTTTCTTAAATATTTCATGTGTATATATTAGACACATTTGCTTCTCAAACAAAGATGTAAACTTCAAAACCAATTTCTTTTGCCAAGTAGAAAAATTGACATGAGATTCTGCTTCATTTCTATATTGTAAGGCCACCATATATTTATTAATAAACTCTTTCAATTTTTTTTTTTGGTTTGTTCACATACTTGTCAAAAAATGAATTAATGCTTTCTGATCTTTTGTGTGGTTGGCGTACTATTAATGAAATGTAAACCCCGGTTTTTCTAGTAACCTATAAGACTCAAGAACCGGAAACCAAAACCCTAAACCACGGACTAGCTTAAGAAGGGATGAGACCTAGAAACCCTAAATCCGGCTTTTCCTCGGTTTCCAATATAAGAAACTTTTATAAAAAATTTAATTTTGAATATATTTCAAAACCAATAAAAGATCAGATTTTGAGAAAATTCAATTCCGGGCCTTCCCGAGACCCGTTATAGAAAAGCGTGCCCCGGAACTTGAATATTCGAAAAATTACTTGTGAATACTCATTTGAATCGAAATAAATAAGGATTTCAAAAATATGAATTTCATAATTTTTCGGTTTATGAAAAATACAGTTATAGCCCTTTTATTCGTATTTTCTTACTACCGGTAATTAAGTTGTCTTGATTACTATTCATTACTTCACAAGTACAACCTACTACACTCACAAACCATACCCTACTCTTACATCCTTACAAACACTCCATTAAATTTTCTTTTCCAAGAATTATTTGTCTCTAAATAAATTATACTATTTATGACTTTTAATACACAAAACTATCAAAACAATTAAATAAAAATCAAACCCTCTCTCTCTCTCTCCTATACAAGCTAGTGTGATCCTCCCAATTTTGGCTCCTTTGTGCAATTTTTTTTAATTATTTTTATCTCATTTAACCAATTCCACTTCATATATAAACCACTTTTTCTCTCTCTCTCTCTCTTTCTTCATTCTTCTCATTTCAAATTTTTACTAAAGGTAGAAAAGCCTTTTCCTCTCCCCTCCCCACCCCTCTTTGCTGCGAGCCTCATTGGCTCTATACACACACACACATAACTTTTCTTCTTCCTTTTGTCTTCTATTTTAACCTTAGGTAAAAGAACCTTACTTCTTTTACCTTTAGATCCTTGTAATGGCAAGAATATTCTTATGTATTTTCATTTAAGATCCTCATAAGCTCTTGCTAGGGACAAGAAAATACTAATACAAGAATACCAAACCATCACAAGAGTAGATCTTGCATAAACAAGTTTTCATGCCATGAAAATTTAGTTTTTATGTTTTCAAAACCCATTCAAGCATTTAAGATGGTAGATCTATCATTTTACCATCCATATTTATGTAGGCATTTAAGATCTCATCTCTATTTTGAGTTAATGGTCATCAAGACTTTTGTCTTGAGTAAATAAACGTGCTAGTATATAGATCTCTAGGTAAATGAGTCAAGGAAACCAAAAAGGAAAACTCTTTTCAAGAATGAAATAGGGTATTTTCGGATGACATGGAAAACCTAGCTTAAAAACATTTTTATCAACTTCAAAACATGTATTTTACAAGAAAAATGAAGCCTATAGGTAATAGATGATTTTTGATGATAGTTTTCATGAGTTTAAATGAGTTTTTACCAAGGAAAATATTTAAAACAAGAGATGAAGTCAAATAGAAATTTTGAGTTGAAAGTTCTTGTAAGGAAAATTCGTAATGCTCAATAGGTGGTTAGAAAACACTAGTTTTCCAACCTCAAAAATGGTATTTTCTTAAATAAATAAAGTCTATAGGGTATAGATAAAGTAAATACCTAAAGTTCTAAGTATAAAATACATTTTTCTTAAAAGAATCAACTTAAGAATGAGTTTTGCAAAATTCGGATTTTTGGATCAACCCTATTATAAGACTCACTTATAAGTTTACAAATGAAGAATTAATTAGAGAAATAAAGGCCTTAGGATATAGTTAATGTAAGGGTCAATTTTTCTTTAGAGTGAAATAGAATTTTCCTAAGGAAAATCCTTAGAACAAGTAAGGGTGACCAAGTCTATCAAATTTACTAGTTAACAAATGACATGAAATGGTTTCCTAAGATAAAGGTTATTTAAATTCTGTTAATCTAAAAATTTATAAGAACTTAGGCACATAAGAATTCATATCATGACATTCATGATAGGGAAATTCATTACCATGGCATTCGTGCTCACTGTGTCACTTGGAAACCTCAACAACATTCATGAAAATCACATTTTTGGAATCAACATACCTACTGATCAGAACTGATCCTTCATTTCCGAGACTTAAATGTTTTCAAAACTTGATTTAAAACATTAGATTTAGAAAGCTCTTTCAAAGTAGATAGAAATCGATATAAATTTGCGAAATTCCGAGTTAAAACGACCGAGTTAAAACGACCAAGTTATGACCATTTTAAATCGGGACTTCGGAAATGATGCGAATTTCGATCTCACTAAGTTGTCTTAGAGTTTTGGTATACTTAGATGGTAGAATACTTATTAGGGTATTTCTTTTGTGATTAGGCGAACCCGAGGACGTCGAGTCTTTACCACCAGATTATTACTACTAAGAGAACGGCGACCAATAGCGAAGTGAGTTTTCTCTTCCCAATTCGTTTAATTGCATGTGATTGATAAATTAATACACTAGAGTATAGGTCAAGAGAAATGAATATGTATGATGGGAAATAATGGGAAATTGTATGTTGATGATGATATGAGAACTAAAAATAAGAATATCGAAACCGGGTGATAAATTATGGTTGTGTAGTTGATTAGGATGTATTGTTTGAGAAGTTATTTGATCACCTAAATAAAATGACTTAATCAACTGTTCGAACTAATTCCAAATTCAGACATATGCATATCATAATGTGAAGGAGCATTAGCATCGGTTGGTTAATCGTGATCCATAAACGAAACTAATTGTTGGTTAATCATGATCCAAAAACGAAATAATTGTTGGTTATCCGTGAACCATAAACGGCACAAAGTTAGTATCGCAGTATTCGTTAATCTGCTAACCCGGGATGGAGGGCGCAAGTCCATCCATATATGATTTCCGGCTAGTCATATGTATGTTGTTCTCATGTGTTTGGTGCATTCACTTGCTTGTATAATCACTTGCTTGAATTGTTGTGACATGAATGTTGTTGTGGGAGATTTCACTCACTAAGCTAGTTAGCTTACGTTCCTACAGTTTCTTCCTTTGCAGCTATCGAATATATGGCTTAAACAGCGTCACCCGACCGTACAGGTACAAGAGCTAAGAGTTTCCTCTAGAAGTTGGAATTACTGTTATAGACTTCCATAGGAAACTTTTAAGACTTGGATGACTCTAGATAAATATTTTTTACGGGGGAATGCCCCTTAGTAAATGTAATATTTATTTTTGAATCATGAGTTATATCCTACTGCTAATGTATGTCAAGTTAAGCTTTTATCTCCATTCGGACTTGTATTCTATTGTCGTAAAGGTACGCCTTACATCTATACGAGGCCCTCGAAGGACTAAGGTGGTAATTCGAGAGTCTTATATGGCATGTGGCGGACTGTTACGTTTAGAGTACCCTATGGGACGTAACAGAAAATATAGTACTTTGTCAAAATAAATAAGCATAAGATGATGAATAAATAATAAACTTTTAGACACTAGAATTGTACTGATAGTAATTACATACCATCAAAAAAAGTATCTCTAAAAAAAGTAGGCACCCAATGCTTACGATCTTCTTACATTAATTGGATCCATTCATTATCAACAAAACAATTTTTTTCTACCATTTCCGACCATACTGCTTCAAATCGTTCTTCATTCCAAGACTTATAAATGCATCTTTTGAATATATTAATGAAATCTAGAAATTCTCTAATCACATGACTAAGGTTTTTAGGAACCTTTCTCGGTATATGCCACAAACAATGGCGATGAAGTGCATTTGGGAATACTTGTTCAATTGCTACTTGCATTACTTTATCTTAATCTGTGATAATAGCATTTGGAGATTTTCTACCCATGGCTTTAAGACATGTTTTCATCAACCATATGAAAGATGGCGAAATTTTCATCTGCAAGCAATGCACAACAAAAAATGATTGATAGGAAATGATTATTCACACCAATAAAAGGAGTAAAACGCATTTTGTATTTATTGGCGATATAAGTAGTATGAAAAGAAACAACATCTCCAAAAATCTTATAGTGAATTATTGCTTTCCCATGCACCCAAAAGACATTTTTAAACATTGATTGCTATCAAATTCCACTTGATAAAATAAATTATGATCTTTTTCTTTTATTTGCATAAAAAACTCAATCATAGTATTGGTAACATCTAATTCTAGTCCCAAACGCCTCTCCTTATTAAGATGATTTCTGATGTCATTATCTAAGCAACCAATGTTTTGATATCTCCCATATTCTTTAGCCATAGAAGCAAATATTTGACTTGTCTTCACTCCAACAACATGTAAAGTATTGATGTGGTATTGTTGTGACGATGTAATATTTCTCTGACATAGAAAATAATAAGCATGATTTGGAAAAACTTCATGGTTATGATTATTTACAAAGTAAATGATACATTTACCATTAGATCCCATCTTTACATACAATTTTACTTCACATTCTATTTTTAAATAAGATCTAGGATTACTGGCATTTGATTCTCGCTTTTTTCCATACCTATTGCAAGCATATTTAATGTTAATGAATTCTTTTGAAATTTTTTATCGCCAAGAACTTTTAGTTGAAATACTAAATCCTATAGATTTATCATAATTTTTTGTAATACAAGCATGCCTTAAGATATGAATTGAATTTCATACGAATTTGTTCTTTAAGTTGATTGGTTTTATACTTCTCATTATCATAGTGCCAAATTTAATGTTGTATTCTTTATTACTGATCTCACCACAGGCATCAAAATCTAAACTTTCATTTAAGTTAAACTCCATTCACACCTATTCAAAAGAAAAATAAACTTTTAAAAGATTATATAATATACACAATAATTAAAAAAAAATAGGTTCTAACTAATTCATTATTAAAAGATGAAATATTAATAAACTTCAATCAACTTATTTTAGATGTGGAAAATTAGTAAATCACAAATTATTTCTAGTATTAGAATAAGACTAAATCATTTTTATTAGTAAAAAAAAACTAGCACATATATTGACAGTGAGCTATTCCTCTATTAAAAACACATTAACTTGTAATTATTTAATTATTAAAATATTAAATGAAATTTAAACATACCTTAGAGATTGGGAAAAAAAATTATGTTTCTCTAATGAAATATAATGTAACTGCTTGCAATTGTTTTTTATTACAGAAAGCTTCATTATATAATTTTTTAACAAGGTATAGGGAAAGCTTTCCCTCCGTTATTATTATTTTTTTTGCTATTCCATTTTCCCTCCATAAAAAAACTAAGTAAAATTTTGGAGATATGAACCTTTATGAATTAGATAATTAATTTTTAGGGTTGAGTGAAGAAAGAGAAAATAATAAAATATTAATAAAAAAGGAGGAAAAAAACTACTATAATTATATTTAAGATTGGCTATAAATAAACCAATAAGAGGTAGAGTGCTATAAAAAAATGTTGATGAAGAGTATTACTAGCATTTCTTGTAGTGAATATACTAGACAACGTATGTATGTAGTAATAAAAAGAATAAACCAACTCGTTCCCAAGGGATTGATAACTAAGTCCCAACTAGTGGAACATTGCGTTTATCTAGGTATTCAAATCATAAAACTGATAGAAAATAACTAAAATAAAACTAATGAAGTCTAAAGATAGAAAAAATCCACAAGGTAATATATGAATTTAATAAGTAGGGATTCAATATTTTTAAATTTTGACCCCTAATATATATTTAGATTTCATTAAATTTACAAAAATCCCCTTTCCTTCCATCACCAATCATAATTATGATATTTGGTTCCTTTCCAAGTTACCTTATTCATATTTATCAATTAGTAATTAGATTCCTTTCACAAACCTAAAAATAGTGTTGTCAAAACCAAATTGGGGGTTTGACTCGAACATACCATTAGGTTAGAGGTCAAACCGGGTTCAACTAGTGGTTGAACTAAAGCCAGAAAAATAGAAATATAAAACTCATTTTAATTATGAAAGACACAGTTATATGACATTACTTAATTAAATCCATATTTGGATCAAATCCATCAATTAGTTATCAAATCAATATAAGATATATACATTGAAAAAATAAGAAAGCATGATATAATAATTATATTTTTAAGTTTGTAATAGAGCATGAACATATTTATGGGTGTATAACTTCCAAGATATAATTACTATGTTTTCAAAAAAAATTATTTTAACAATCAACTTAAAAATGCATTTTTATATTGTACTAATATTTTTGTACTCGGTTTTTTTGCTAAATAACCAATATCCTTGTCAACTTATAACATGAAAGGATATCATTTCCTAGGTCAAACATGGAAAATAACCCAAATGATGGGGCAATGTTAATAAAGAACCATGAAACTATAAGGGGTCTTTATCTAATTTAGAAAGAAGAGACTTTTACACTAGCATAGTAGTTATGACTTCCTCTTTATTCGATTGTTCCTAGATGTTTGGTTCTCTCTTTATTAGTTATGATGATAATAAAAAGGTTAAACATTACTAATAATATTATTAAGTATACAGTTATTGTTAGCAAAAGTCTAATATGAATTTTATGAAAATAAAAGAAGTTTAAGATAATTTATCAAAGCACTCAAAGGTTAGCTCATAAATTAAAGTGGAAGAATAAATAAGAGCTAAGGTGCTTATAGGTTAAGTCAGAAGTTTTCAATAAATCCATTCAAAGGAAAATCAATTCAAAAGGAAACTTAGATGTTGTTCGGAAAAATTTCAAGCAAACATTCACACTTAGTGGTTAAACCTAACATAAATGATTCACGATCGGAATAGTTTGGATCAATTTAATGTTAACAATTTCATCAAATTGAAGGTCTACTTCAATTGGGTAATACACTAAAAAAGACCTACTAAGTTAGTTAACATGTGCAGGGATTCAAACCAATTTCAAATTGAAACTCTTCAGAAAGTTCAAGAACTCATGATAATCAGTTTAGATTGCTTTCAGATGTCATTAATCCAAGCTCCTATAACTCAAGTTCGATTTAATTAAACAAGATGGAAGCAAGATATTCTTCTATTTTGTGTGGTTACGAAGATATTTCAAAATGGATCTTATCTTTTAGTTATTAATAGATTTTGTTGTGATATTTTTGAAAGATTATCATTAAGAGATTATTTACAAGATGAGTGAGCAGCAACAACGGTCAAATCCATTATTTTTGAAGATTAAGAAGATATTATCCACAACATCTAGAAATTATAATGATAAGATTGTAGCAAATAGCCATCTCATAGTTGAATTTACTCTTACTTAGCCATTGAAGATCATTAAGATATATGTTTGAGAATTTTCAAATCCAAAGACATAAAGTAAACATCTATCTACTCTAAAGGTGATCAATCAAGCTTATTATTAGTGCTAAATCTTTCATTGTATATTTTACATTTATTGAGCCAAACACTTAAAGGACACCTTTTCTTTTACATCGTTGAATTCTTTTGATTTTTTGAGATTTGTAGATTACCAATTGGCGTTAAGACTAGAGATAGCTAAATACCAACGTGAGGTCTAATCATAGTGAATTGAGACCACGTTTAGTACACTATTTATAATTAAAAGGTTTTTTAGACATAGTAGAACATACCGATGTAGATAACTGGGCCCTCGACTTGGCGTTGAAAGAGATGATTAACTCACAAGGAGGAACTTCTATAAATACTTGTGCATTTCTTCTTTTCCTATCATTTTATTTTCGTGGATTCATAGTTGATTTATCTTACCTTAATTTGTGTTCGCAAAGTAAAATTGAAAGTCATATATCATTAATTAAGTAATTAGGATAATGAATTAGTTTTTCCAGTAACCAACCGCCCCTCCCACCCCACAATGTCAATTTAGCTGCAAAACATAAGATATTATTTTGGTAATTGAAGACCAATGGGAAATAAAGGAGGTAATGATGATGTGGGAAACAAAGTGAAGGAAAAACTTAACATAAAAATTATAGTAATTTTTTTTAATTACACTTCTACCCCTTTGACTCAGCTATAACGATCAGGTCAAGATCTAATCACCCAAGTGACTCAATCGACTAGGTCAATCAAGATTGACATCAATTCAAAATAATTGGCCTACTATCATGGTCGGTTGCGACTCAACCAATTGGGCCAGTCCAAGTCTAATAACATTACCTAAAAATCATAATTAAACATTAATTACTATTTATCTCTATATCAAGATAACTAGTTTTAATTGCATTAAATGTGTGAAACCTAGAGTCAAATCTAATATGCATGTGTCTATGGATAAATTTACATCAATTTTCGTGTCAATCATTCCTTCCCTTTAAAGTTTTTTAGGTTCTAATTTATAAATAAGTCACAAGCTTGATATTAATAACACTTAAATGATGAAGTAATAAAATATAAGAGATTCATACCAAAACAATCCATCAAATCATATCCAATCAACAAATTTAATTTAATCCATAGCAATAAAAAGGTTCATTTGGTTCATCTTATTTTCATTTATTTGATATCCTTTTTCATCAACTCAAATGTGCATATTTGTAAAATGAAAATGACAACAAAAAGGAAGATAAACATACATATAACTATACCTTAATATTAAATATCTCGTAAATTCCTATAAAATTGAACCTATTTACCTTTCACTTTATTCATTTTTATGAAAATACCAATTAGGATTGTATTTTCCAATGCATAAAATATATTCAAAAACCCTTTTTCTTAAAGGTACACAAACTTTTGCATCTTAATTCTTATACCTTAATCACCACCTTTATTATACTTATGTAAGTAGGACTTTTTTTTATAATTTACTAGGTTAATCAACTATCATAATAGGGATAAACCAGTAATGAGATTGACATCGATAAGTCACAAAACAAAAATGATAACCAAAGCAATTCTTTAGAACTTAAAAGCCGATGCCATCCTATGATACTCTACTTTAGTAGAGGAAGTGAAAACCGTAGATGTTTCTTGGTTTTCCAAGATAAAAGAAAAGAACAAAAAAATTATACAATAGCTTGAAAGTGTGTATGATATGGAGAGCCTACAAACTAACTTAGTTATTGTTATGCAAATGATATATCAAGCATTGTAATTGTCAGATATAACAACCCACCTACTATACATTGATACCTAATTTGATTAATCAACAAAACCATGAGGAAATGGAACACAATTTTGCTTTAAACCAGTTAATCCAACAGCATGTATAATATTAAGAAAAAATTGTGTTGATTAAGCATGAAGTCCAATGATGTTCTATGTACTTATATTCTTAATAAAAACTAGACTTCTCTTAGATTGTTAATTGCAAATGCTCCATCAATAGACTTATTGACACTTTCAATAATAGTAAGTGAATTCACAACCACTAAAACATCATCCACATACACTAAAATAGTTAAGAAATCAAACCCAGAAGCTCGTGTAAAGAGGGAATCATGTTTTGATTGCTTTAAAACAAGAGAAGTAATGAAATGAGTAAGTTCCCTATTCCATTGATGTTATGCCCGTAACAAACCATGAAGAGAGCAAACTAGTTTACATACATAACCAAGTAGTGCTAGATTATAACCATCGAGTGATTGCATGTAAATATCCTAATTCAAATATCCATGAAGAAAGACATTATTTACATCAAGTTGATGCACATGCTTCTAATTTACCACTAATATAGCCAACAACATTTTCATAATAGTTAACTTGGTAATAAAAGAAAAAGTACGAAATAATCAATTGTTTCAAATGGATTACATCCTTTAGCTATTAACCTAACTTTATATCTCTCAACTAACCCATCAAGTTCATATTAAAGTTTGAATACCTATTTAGCGTTGTACGGGTAGCCAGTATTGTTGGTTTCTAAGGCTAAGAACGCTTTACCCGTGGTGTTAATACATTCAAGATTATCTGTAGCTTCATGATAAGTTCATGGTTCATAAATAGGCAACACATTAGTTAAGGAAACCATATAATCCTTACAGAATGGACAACAATAAGATTTTTAAACAAAGAATATGATGTAAGGCAATAAACATGTGAAACTATTGCTAAAGCTAATAAACTAGTTTGTATAGTATGAATAAAATCCTTAAGCTATCTTAAGGGCTATTTGTTTCAAACAAGTCTAGTTTGACATATAACTGGAAAACTACTAAAAGTAGTAAAAACAAGACTAGAAGAGGTAATTTGCAAACATGACAAAAAGATTACAAATCCAATGAACAATCTTATATTTCACTTACAAGATATAAAGGAGAACAAAAGAAGAAGTAAGAATAGTACTAGGACATGTATCTCGAAAAGGAAGAATATACTCAACAAAAGTTAAAACCCTATTAACAGAGAATTTATTTGTGACAAGATTAAACAATTCATAACTGTTACACGAGCAAATTTCACTAATAGAGATAGCTCCTTCAAACATAAAAAGAAGGGGATTAGAGGGGTACCGAGGGATTGCCTGATGCAGCCACTCCAATGCTTAAGTTAGTCTGTGGGTGAAGAAAATGCATCTATGTAAAGATAAGAAAGATTTCTTTTCATTTAACCTCTTCTTTTCCTAAAGGGGAAGGGATACTTATAATGTTTAGGTCATACTAGGATAGACTTCTTCCTAATAGCTAACTTAGTACCCGAGGTGGCGGGGGTACCTAGATTGAGGAGCTATGGCTCTGTGGAGTCTGCACCGACTTGATTATGTCCCCTTTAGTTACGATGTGTGACTGGAGTACTTGCTTGGAAATCATGAAGTTATAGAGCCGAGCTCACTGGGTAGCTATGGACGAGCACAACTAACCTTTTAGAGGCAAAGGTTCCGGGAAAGATCTCATGCCATTTCCCTTGATGGGGCCTTGGGTCTTCCTACCTCTAGGGGAGGTTGGGGCGTCATAAGTAATGGGCTTTCTTTGGGCTCGTTAATGTTCTTAGGCTTCGAGGCCCAAAGGATCGAGTATGCTGGTGGCTACATTCTACTGTCAACATTTTTCCCACAACTCTCATTATGGAAGAAGAAAGAGACTGCATAATCTATGAGGTTGTTTGCTCGAGGTGGCTACAACTTGTCTTGGGTGAGCTGACGCTCTCATTCAAGCTATATCCCTCATGTCGGAAGTATTTCATAGTAGGGATCATTTGACTTAATCCCCTCAACATATTTTACTTAACATGTTTCGTTATGGTCGAAATCGTGTGGTTTTCCTGAGAAGCCTCAAGGATTTGAAAGGTCTTACTAAAAATTAATCCCTAGCATTTGATGGCTGTGGATGTTGGTCATGATGTCATGGCCTTGAGACTTACTCACAATCCGAGGGATTCAGGCCTTCACGTTTCCCTAGCTTCTTTATAAATATTTGTGCCTTGTAGGGATTTTTTCACAGCACTCGCTCATTACTCATACTTCATCAAAAGAGAATTGTCAGCTTGAATACTTAGTGCCTTTTTGTGATTTTCCCTTCTTAGAATTTTGGTGATGTTGAGCTCAGGTAATGCCCCATCTTTCTCTCATGATTCAAGTGGTAAGGTCCATAATGTTGCCAACGAAGCAATGAGAGGGGAGAAGGAGGCAAGCACTAGCCCAATGTGGTCAAGTTTGCGAGGTCATCTGAGCACTTTGTTGGTGGTGAAGGTTTGTCAACCTAAAGCGACAGGAGGAACTTAGTAGTTATTGGCTCTTATATGGGTCGGTACATCGAGCTTGCCAAGGCAACATATCGAATTTCTTTGGACAACTACACAAATGATAGTAAAAAGAGGGATCCCTTGGTAGCCTTGCATGATAAAGCAGTTGTAGGTGATGGTCCTCATGGAGTTCGTAGCACGCTTACAAGGGCGGAGCTCAATGAAAGTCCAAGGAATGAGATGCAGGGTTATCCCAAGGACTGGGAAGCCATCCTTCCTTCTTCCTCAAATCGAATTTGCTTGCTAAAATGGTGGGCTTTTACCTATATGATAAAGCTTTCAGCTTTGGTCTGTGGATGTTGTTCCCTCCATTCAATAGGGCATTTTTCAGTCACCAACGGATTTCTCCTGCATAGTTGCTTCTGAACGCTTGGGATTGGTGGCCTTTAAAGCCTTGTGTCTTAGCCTCAGCATGATGCCCACTTTAGTTCTATTTCGGAGGTATTATTACTTTAAAGGGTCCAATGAAGGTGGTGGTACTTTATGAGGCAACCTAAGATCTCATTTATACTCTTTGGCAGGCTTACATGCTCCAATGTTTGACACTAGAAGAAGATGTTTTAGATCGTTCAAGCTAAAGAAGGTGCCCAACACTAGTTTGATTTTTGAGTAGATTGGTGCAAGCCTATTCGTAACACGATGCCATTGAAGTTAAGGCCTTGCAATGCTGGCACCCAAAAGGCTATTGATGAATTTATGAACTCTTCGAGTGGGAGACAACTAGACACCGAGCTCATAGTCAAGAACTTTTTGAGTAGGAAACCTATCACCAATGGAGGTATGGCATGATTCCTCACATGTGATCGTAGCCTCTCTCTCTTTCTCCCCTATCACCTGTCAAGTTAAGCTCTAGAAGGAGGACATTATTAGGTAGATTCATAATTTCTGAGCTTTTGAGCTTGACGAGGTAAGTGTTTTATTCTTATAACTGAGTTTTTGTTATCTTTGTTTTAGAACCCGAGATGGTGGTGATGGACATGAATGCTACCTTAGTGGTCCATCAAAGAAGTGGAAAAGGGTTTCTACCAAGAAGAGGGCAATTGGTAAGAAGTACAATGTCGAGGTCGAAGCGTAGACTGTGGAGGTTAGTGAACCAATAGTTGATATAGATGGGCAGGGGCCGGAAGGCACCATTGCAAAGGTTGGGGGTGCTAACCTAATGTTTGCATTGTGGGGACTCCCTTGCATGTTTGGTCTGTTGAGGCGTGGAGTCCAACTCAACATTCTCTAGTGTCAGCTAGAGCCCATAACATTATCTCCTACGACTAAGGCTGCTAAGAGTAGCAATAGTGCCCCAAGAAATTGAGCTGTAATTAGAGGTTGGGGGAGTCAGCCTGGAAGGGACGTTCCTAGCGGTCCAATTGACTTTATAGAAGGTAGAACCTAAAATGGAATGATGTGCCTGTAGAATGGCCTTCTTTTGAGGAGATAGCTTGTCTCAAAAGACAAGAAGAGGGTAAAGACCTTTCTTGGTGGACTTTTGTCTGTGGACTTGGCTGTAGATTTCTTAGCACAGAAGATGTAAGAGGTGAGCTAGTATTGTCTTCACAAAGTTTGTTTACATTGCATGTCATTCCATGGCTATTTAGACTCTTCTATTGTTAATTTCAAGGATGTTAAGGGGCAGTTGTAAAGTGGTATGTTATATTTCTTCTTTTGTTTAATTTCTACTTGTTGCCACTTGAGCTTAGTTCCTCTATTTTAAGGTCCCCAAGAGCTCGAGGCAATAAAGGTGAGCTTCAAGAAGGAGCTTGCCAAGGTCAAGTGGAGTAAAATGAGGTACAAAAGTAAGCTACTTGCTATGATAGATGAAAATGAGAGACTGCATAAGGAGATAGAGGACAAGCTCTTGCAGTGTCAGGCCAATGTGTTTGAGACAAAAAAGCCTAGTATTAGCCGAAGTTGCAGCCACGGAATATGAGGACAAGTGGAAAGGTGCGAGGCAAAGTGGGATTCCTTATCACGATAGTTGAGTAACTCCTAGCTGGGGTACATAAGGCAAGGGCGGGAGCTTGAGCTATCTGCTTCGTAGATTAACAAGCTAAGCGAGAGCACTCAATGTCCAAATTGGAGCAAGAGAGCTTGAAGGTAGGACTATTTCTATTCATTGCTATGCGATGAATCATTGTTATTCTTATTTTTGCCTCATTATTTCCTTGTTGTTATTTAAGGTCCATGTGAAGGACATGGAGAGTGGTCAGTTTGGCTTAAGGGTGACCAATAAGCGAGTTATAAGAGATCTCTTTAGGAGCAAGAAATGGAAGGAGGTCTAAGTCAAGCTTGTTTCCAATATGGCTAAGCTAATAAGGAAAGAACTACTGGAAAGTTATCTCGGCTTGGACCTTGGTTTTCGTGTTGCATGCTTAAGTGAGGTTCTAAGATGCTTTAAGAATGACGAGGAAGATGATGGAGAGGGAGATAAGGAGGGATTACTGGCTTTGTTGGGGCGAGCCAAGTTGAGTTTGCTGCTACTGTTGGGGATTATGCCACCGAATAGGGTGAAGCTATTCCTGTGGTCGTGACTCAGGAGCTCAAACAACAAATCCTAGGGTCAGCGGCTGTGGATAATATGGCCTTACTCGAGCACCAAGTTGAGGGTTAAATTAGGAGGCAGGTCAAAGCCATCCCCCTGGCTCCCTAGCCAACGACAAGTGAAGAGGTTTTTGGTGATTGTTTTTTTTAGGGCTCTATTGTTAGCTCGCTTCATTTATTGCCCCACTAACGGCCTTCCTGCTTGTAATTTTCCATCGAATGGATGTATTTCTTTGGCAAATGTATGAGTTTATTTTTTCTTAGTTCTGTTTATATCCTCCTATGTCATTTATGAATTTATCGTATCTTTGGTCGGTTTTCTACGAGCTCAACCTTCGTTATCCTTGATCTCACTTCCTTTAGCTTACCCTTCTTTCGACCATGTTAGATTTGTCATTTTTTTGTTAGGTTGATAGTAGGTTGTTAGTGTAGCTATTAGTTGCAAATGATATCATTCTGTGGGCGAGGTTATGCATGCCATAAAACTTTCCTTTCCAAGGTTCGTAGATTCCCCGGGTTTGATTGAACGGCTAAGGTGAGCTGCACCTTGGATCTCATGATTTGATTGCATTAAATGTGGGTTCTGGTATGGTTCCCTTTTCCCATAAGTAGGTCTTTCGACTGTAGTGTTTCTTCATACCTCAATTGTGATATATAGTTTTTGGATCCTTTCTAATATAAGACGTTCCTTTTTCTTAGAATCTTTCCAAAAGGATGACGTATTCATTCTCGGCCAAGCCTTTCTAGTTGGAAAGGTCAAGTCCTTGAGAGTCTCTATTGAGGAGATGTTTTTTATGCTATGCGGTCTCTATTTAAGGGGGTCGGAAGCTTTGCAGTCTCTATCAACGTAGGTCCATCACTAAGGTCGATTAGTGGGTTGGGTGTTGAACTTATATATTCAATGTGGATTTGGATGAGATAATATAGCACACAATTAACTATTCAATTATTGTAAACTACACATAATTATTCAGATATATATGTGTGTGTGTGTGTTGTGCATCTTTATGGATTTTCTATAAGTTTTAGCAGGAACAATATCAATCAAGAGCTAGACATCTTCAATCTTCAAGGTGCGAAAAAGTTTAAGGCTAAAGCTTGACAAGATAAAAAATGAAAGTGGTTAAGGAGTTGGTCGACGCTTGACAAGTCCACTAGCTTAAGCGTGACAAGTTTAAACCAAGACTAGACAAAGCTTAAAATTGTACAAGCCTTAGTCGAGAGTCATGTCGAGAGCTCATCGTATTAAAGCTTAGGAGGAGACAGCTTGGATTCAAGGCTCGATAGAGTAAAGACTCATTGGGTGCAAATTTAATGTGCGACACTTTAAGGCGTGAGAAGTCTTTAAGGTGTGACAGTTTAAATATTAGAGCCAATATGGTAGGAAAAAGCCATTGAAGTACATTAAATGCTTGGTGACTTAAAAATGTTGTCTCTAATGGAAATTTGAATTTTTGAAGGCTATAAATATATATATATATATATATATGCTGTCCTTGGGAGATTCAACAAAAGGGAAGTAGGAGAAGTGCGATTATTTGCAAACAAATAAATCATTTATTTTTTGTTCTCTTATTCATTAATTTGAATATCGAAAAGGAAAAAGAAAAATATTTTTAGTACTCTATTCTTTTATTTGTAGTTTATTAGAGAGAATCTAGAGAGAGAAAGGAAATATTTTATTTTTTAAGTGTGTTGTAAAAACTGTATACTGCTCATCTTGAGCATGTTCTTGTAAAATCAATAAAGTGATGATGAAGTCCTCGATTGCAGCATTGATGGATCGTGGAGAAAAGGAAGTAGGCCGAACTCTACATTATATCTGGACTTTTTTTTACCACCCATATCTCTTTTAAATTTCATATTGTATCAGTTGTTGTATATCCATTGAATTAAAATTTTATTATTTAATTTTTTTAGGGCAAATATTCAATTCAATCCTCTCCCTCTTGAGTATTCTTAGTGCGTTTTCATTTGGTATCAAAGCCGATCTCTATTTTATCTATGCTTAAATGCATAATAGAGTAAAGATCATGATATCTAATGTATTAGGGTTTCTAAAGGGGCAAGCTATCAATAGGCCACCATTTGTAAGTGGAGGTAGTTACTCTTATAAGAAATATATAATGAAAATTTTTCTTAAAACTCAAAATTGATTAATCTGGAATGTCATAGAAAATGGACCTTTAAAAATAAAAGGAAAGGAAAAAAAAAAAGATTATAATGAAAAAGATTGGAATAAATTAGATTTAAATGAAATTGCCATGAATATTTTGCATTGTGATTTAAATGAAAGCGATTCCAATGGAACATGTACTTGTAATTCTACAAAAGAGATATGGGATAAACTTGAGAAGACTTATGAAGGAACCACTAGAGTTCAAGATACAAAAATAAGTCTTTTGTGTGGTCAATTTGAAAATTTTAAAATCCTTCATAATGAATAAATAGATGAAATGCATAATAAATTTATTAATATCATAGACCCCTTGAATGTACTTGGGAAGAACTTTTCTAACTTAGAAATAAATTCGAAACTTCTTAAGCTACTACCAAAGGACTGAGAAGCAAAAAGAATAGTAATAGAATAAGCATGGGAACTAAATACTATGCGCAAGGAAGAACTCCTTGGAGTGCTTAAAACCCACAAGCTCATCAAAAAGTAAGGAGAGGAATCCAACAAGAAGGTGATTGCCTTAAAAGCCACAAGTCAAGATTCTAACAGCGATGATGAAGATGAAAATGAGGAACTTATCTTGATGGCAAAAAAGCTCAAGAAGTTCATGAGTCCTTGTTTCAAGTCAAAGAGAGTAGATGGTGACAATAGCTCATCGAGCAACAAAAAGGAGGATGTGATAACTTGCTACAAGTGACATAAACCAGGACACGTCTAGCAGTACTATCCACTACTCAAGAAGAGATCAAAGGAGGAGAAGAAAAGAGTATATGTGGCAACGTGGAGTGATGAAGACTCATCTAATTTGGACTATGAGAATATATGTTACATGGCTCTAGAAGATGAGGTAACATCTCCTACTTCTTCTTCTTCTTATGATAAGTTATATGCTATGTATAATAAAGTACGCTATAAATTATATAAAGTAGAGAAGAAGAAGAACATGCTCAAATCTTTAATGACAAAAATAGGAGAAGAGCTAAAATTTTTCAAACCAAACATGAAGAAATTAAATCCAAATGAAAGATTGCATGTAGAAATAAATAATCTGAAATTGGCAAATAAAAAGATGGAAAATAAATATAAGAAGTTGAAAAACAAAAATAATGAATTGAAGGAAATTAATGGGAAGTTAATAATTGAAAATGATTTCTGGAGATTGAGGTTAAAACCTTAAAAAATAATGATAATGTTGCATATGCTGGTAATAATGATGAAATCATAAAAGAGTTAGAAAAATTAAAAAATGAAAATATAATGCTAAAAGCTAGCCTCGATGATTCAAAAGCCACTATATCCAAATTCACAAATGGGAAAAAGAATTTGAACACACTTCTTAGGAATCAAAGGTGTGATTCAAATAGACATGGAATTAGCTATAGAGAAAGTAGTTGCAAGTCCCACAAAACTAGATTTGTAAAAGCCACATATGAGACATGCAACTACTGTGGGAAAATTAGTCATATTATGCATAACTGTACAATAAGAAAAACAATGCATTTGAATCATCAAAGCAAACTGGTTTGGTTTTTTAAGAGAGATGTTCTTGTTTTACCTAACCAAAAAGACCCAAAGTAAAATGGGTACCAAAGAAATAGTAATCTATTTTGCAGAGATCTTCAAGTAGGAATAACAAATGATACTTGGACAGCGGCTACTTTAGGTACATGAATGGAGACACAGCCAAATTCACATCGTTGGACTTAAAAGATCAAGGAGTGTCACCTTTGGGGACAATAAAAAATGAACTGTTCTTGGTGAAGGTGACATTCTCATAAACAAAGATTTAGTTATTAAAAACGTGCTACTTGTTGATGATTTAAAACATAATTTGCTTAATGTTAATCAATTATGTGATAATGGCTTTAAAGTAACATTTCTTTCCAATGGATGTTCTATTGAAAGAATTGACAATAACCATGTGCATTTTTAATCATCAAGTGAAACTTGTCTATACTCTCAAAATGACAATAGTTGGATATGGCATAGAAGGACATGCTAGAATGGATGCTATTTCAAAACTTGTTAAAAAGAATCTTGTCGAAGGTTTACCAAAAATGAGTTTTCAAAAGGACAAGATTTATCAAGTATGTCAACAAGGAAAGCAAACTAAGACTTATTTTAAATTTAAGGATGTTGTTTCTACTTCTAGGCCATTAGAACTATTACATATGGACTTATTTGGTCATACTCAAACTCTAAGTTTAGGAGGCAAAAAATATACCTTGGTTATTATTGATGATTTCACTAGATATATATGGATTTTCTTCCTTGTATCTAAAGACGAAACAAATCATGTCTTTTTAAGATATTACAAGAAAGTCGAAAATAAAAAAGGTCTTAATATGATATCTATTCAAAGTGATCATGGAAGGAAATTTAAAAATTATGAATGGAAAATTGTTGCAATAATTATGGCATTGAACACACTTTTTTAGTACCTAGAACTCCACAACAAAATGATGTAACCGAAAGAAAAAATAAAACTTTAATTGGAATGGCTAGAACCATATTGTGTGAAAACAATTTGTTAAAAGATTTTTGGGCTGAAGCTGTAAATACTACCTGCTATATCTCAAATAAAGTTTTCATAAGACCAATGCTCAAGATAACTCCTTATGAGCCATGAAAAGGAAAGAGACCAACATATTTTATTTTCATCCTTTTGGTATTAAATGTTACATTCTAAATAATGAAAAAGAACAATTGCATAAATTTGATGCTAAAAGTGATGAAGAAATCTTTTTAGGTTATTCCTTGACAAGTAAGGCATATAGAGTGTTCAATATAAAAACATTAGTTGCTGAAGAATCCATATATGTTGCTTGTGATGATTCCTTGCCTAATTTATGCTCAAATGATGATGTGGATGCTGCTTATGTTGATTTGAATAGATTCTCTCTTGAAAATAATAATAATAAAAAGATGATGAACATAAAATGGATGATGTGCATGAATCTGATAATAATGATCTACCTAAAGAATGGAAATATGCAACAACACATCCAAAATATCTAATAATTGGTGAAATTTCTAATAGAGTACAAACAAGATCATCTTTAGGGAACATGAGTAATCTTTTTTTTTTTTTTTTTTTTTTTTTTTTATCCCAAACCAAACCTAAAAGTATTAAAGAAGCCTTAAAAGATAAATTTTGGATAAGTGTTATGCAAGAAGAATTAGACCAGTTCACAAGAAATGATGTTTCGAAATTGGTTCCTAAACCTAAAAGTAGACCTCTTATTAGAACCAAATGGGTATATAGCAACAAACTTGATGAATCTGGTATTATAATAAGAAATAAGGCTAGATTAGTTGCTAAAGGTTATACTCAAAAAGAAGAAATAGATTTTGATGAGACTTTTGCCCTAGTTGTTATACTAGAATCTATAAGAATGCTCTTTGTATTTGCTCAATTTAAAAATTTTACTATTTTTTAAATGGATGTCAAAAGTACTTTCTTAAATGGTTTTATAAAAAAAGAAGTCTATGTCAAGTAACCACCAGGTTTTGAAGATAATAAATTCCACAATCATGTTTTTAAACTAAAAAAGGCTCTTTATGGTTTAAAGCAAGCTATTAAAGCTTGGTAAAAAAGACTCAGTTATTTCCTTTTAAACAATGGATTTTCTAGAAGAAAAATTGATACAACTCTATTTATCAAAAATCACAAGTCAGATACATTCATTTTAAAAATGTATGTAGATGACATTTGTTTGGAGCTACTAATATGAGTTTTATAAGTAGATTTGTTAAGTCCATGAAAAATGAGTTTGAAATGAGCATGATAGGAGAACTTAATTATTTTCTCGGTCTTCAAATAAAACAATTTGAAAATGGAACCTTTATCAATCGATCAAACCATACAATAGATCTGTTAAAAAGATTTAAAATGAATAATTACAAAACGAAACCCATACCTATGAGTACAAGTATAAAACTTGATAAAGATGAAAATGAGAAAAATGTATGTGAAAAGCTTATAGAGGCATGATAGGCAGTTTATTATATTTAATGACTTATAGACCTTATATCATGTTCTTCGTGTGTGTATGTGCACGATTTCAATCTTGCCTAAAGGAATCACACTTGAGTGTAGTAAAACGCATATTCAAGTATCTAACAGGCATGATTTAAATTGGCTTGTAGTATCCAAAATATTCCTCTTTTGATTTAATTGGATACTCCGATGCTGACGTTGCTAGATGTAAAGTAGATTGAAAAGGCACAAGCAACACATGCCATTTTCTTGGAAATTTCCTAATATTTTGGCACTCAAAGAAGCAAAATTCAGTTGCACTTTCAACTACTGAAGCTAAGTATATAGTTGTCGGTCACTGTTGTGCACAAATTTTATGGATGGAACAAACTTTATTTGATTATGGTTTGAAATTTGAAAATGTTCCAATTCGTTGTGATAACACAAGTGCTATATATTTAACGAAAAATCCAATTCAGCACTCAAAGACCAATCATATTGAAATTAGACATTATTCACTAGAGATCATATTCTAAATAAAGATATTAGCTTGGAATTTGTTGATAGAAACAATCAGATTGTTGATATTTTTACAAAACCCTTGAGAGAAGATCGTTTTTGCACTTTGCAAAGAGAATTGAGAATGATCAAGCAAGATGTGTGCTAAAATATCATGGAAACTAAATAATTAAGAACTTGATTTAAGGATAAAAGAAGCTATTAAATGTTTATATCTACTCTATGATGCTTATGATATGTTATGTTTTTATTTGATGAGTGGATAATGCCATTCGCGAGTTTTTGTGAGTTATTCTGTAAGGCACTGTTCACATGTTTTATTTGAGTGATTTAGTGTAGTCCTCATGAGTTGAGGCAAGTGTTGTGAAGTCCTCATGAGTTGAGGCAAGTGTTGTGATATCCTCATGAGTTGATGCACATGTGTGAAGTCCTACATGTGTGCAAGCAAGCATGTGAAGCCCTTTATGATGAGGTAATCTTATGTGTGTAAGCAAGTGTGTGATGTCTTCTGTGATGAGGTTGCGTGATGTCCTCTGTAATGAGGCAAGTGTATGAAGTTCTCTGTGATGAGACAAGTGTGTGAAGTCCTATGAGTGTAGGCATCTGTGAAGCCCTTTGTTGTGAGGCATTGTTCTAAAGTCCTCTTTATGAGATAATTATTCTGTGATGTATAGATTGCTTAAAGCCCTACTTTTATGTTGTATGTGCATTTCTCCTCGCTTTCATTATCATAATTCTATCATTTTTTTATGAGTACAAAAGGGGAGAAGTGTAGAATACACAATTAACAAGCATGCATGAAGTCTGTTTTGATAAATACAAAGGGAAGCAAAATGATGTATTAAGTGTAGCTTATATTTCCCTAGAATTAAACATCATATCCCTAAATTAAACTTGAGAACATTTCTTTGAAACCCATATGCTTAATTGAGGGAGAGTATGCTGAATTGTAAATGAGTTAATCGTGCATATTTATCCTTATCAAAAAGGGGGAGATTGTTAAACTTATATGTTCAATGTGGATTTTGATGAGACAATATAATGCACGATTAGCTATTCAATTATTGTAAACTACACTTAATTAGTTAAATATATGTATGTATGTTGTGCGTCTTTGTGAAGTTTCTACAAGTTTTTAGCGGGAACAGTATCAATCGAGAGCTAGACATTTTCAATCTTCAAGGCATAACAAAGTTTAATGCCAAAGCTTGACAAGATAAAAAATGAAGAATCAATGGTCAGGAGTTGGTTGAAGGCTTGATAAGTCTACTAGCTTAGGCGCGACAAGTTTAATCCAAGACTCAACAAAGCTTAAAAATGTACAAGCCTTGGTTAAGGGTCACATTGAAGGCTTGACATATTAAAGCTTAATAGGCGATAGCTTGCATTTAAGGCTCGATAGAGTAAAGACTTGTCGAATGCAAATTTGAGGCACGACACTTTGAGGCACTACAGTTTAAATATTGGAGTCGATGTGGCAGGAAAGAGCCGTTGAAGTACATTAAATACTTGGTAACTTAAAGACGTTGTCTCTAAAAGACATTTGAATTTTTGAAGGCTATATATATATGCTATCCTTAGGAGCTTCAACAAAAGTGAAGTACGAGAAGTGTGACAATTTGCAAACAAACAAATCATTTATTTTCTGTTCTCTTATTCATTAATTTGCATATCAAAAAGGAGAGAGAAAAATATTTCTAGTGCTCTATTCTTTTATTTGTAGTTTATTAGAGAGTATCTAGATAGAGAAAGGAAATATTTTATTTCCTAAATGTGTTGTAAAAGTGTTCTTATGAAATCAATATGTGATGGTGAAGTCCTCAATTGAGGTATTGGTGGACCGTGGAGAGTACAAAGTGGGCCGAACTCCACATTATATTTGGGTTATTTTTCTCCATCACTATCTCTTTTAAATTCATATTGTTGATTCTCTATTAACTAAAGTTTTGATGATAACAAAATACTCAAAGAAACTAATTATTCTATTTAGTGTGCAGAATTATTTATATATATGAGTCTTAAACAGAACCTTTATTAGTTCAAGATAAGCGAATGGATGAGTTACATGTTTTGAATTTTAAGTGTTTCTAAACATAAACAAGGCGTACATAAGTTCTGTTACAAGGAATGTCGTCCTCAAAGGCTTTATCAAAAGACAAAAGATATACAGAATGTTTTCTAGAAGGTTGCTTTAAGGATAAAGAACTATACCAGAAATCCAGAAGGTTTCACAACACCTTTACTAGAACTTTGAACAATTCTAGTGAAATGATAGTTACTGTTCATCTTCCAAATGAAATCTACAACATTTCAAATGGGTATAAACAAGTATATTGAAGACTTAGCTCCGAGATAATAAGTGTATTTAGGTAGTATACTTATTTGTTCCACTAAAGTTGTTTATATCTAAGGGGATTTAAAGAGTTTTTCAACTTCTCTCTCATCAAATAGAAATAATTCTTCACAAAATCAAATATTGCTTCGACAATTTTATATGAGATTCAATTAAAGACAAGGTGATTGTTCGTATTGATGTATATCAAGACAAGAACAAGAATATATATTATCTAATTCTATTTATCTTGCTGAGAAGATTAGAAGAAGATAAACATTATCTTAAAAGATCACGATGAGGGTAGAAATATCAGCAACAGATCATATTCAAAGTCTATCTCCATCATAATAACGTTATGAAAGGAATTCAAAATGGATACATTCGGATTTTGTTGAATCACAAAAATCTAGCAGAGTTTATCTTTTATCTACCACCGCACACTTTTCAAATTCATATCAAGAAGGAAAATAGAAGATTGGAAATATATCTTCCATCCATTGAAGTAATTAGCTTAATTTCAAATTCTAAAAATAAAAAGGAGATAAGGGACAACAGATTTGATAATCCGTATGAACACAACGTAGGTTTTGGAAAGAAATTTGTCATAGGGATATGCAGGTTTTGACAAAACTTATAAACTCACTTACTTAATGCAGTTACAATTATAAACTTGAGTCACTTCGCGATGCTCGATTTGTAATTTTAATTAGAGTAGTAATTTCGATATTAGTGAAGTACTATTTTAATTGATAATTATAAATAAATTGCCTTGGTGGAATGATTTATCCAATAATTGGCATTTTGCTACTCTTAGAGATAGGCAGGATCTAGTGAGTTTGGCTAAACTCTAAGTAATCATTTTTAATATCAACTTAAGGCATTGGTTCAATTAATATGAAAATATAAGTGCAATATTCCAAATTATTTTTGGCATCTCCTAAACCCGAGACCCTCATTTGTGTTGCTAGGACATTCAATTTAAAGTGTTCAATTAATTCATTAGCTTAGTTCTTTTTTATATAAAATCAAATTTTTGATATCTTAGCTTAGGGAAGAATTCAATACTTAGTAATTAGCCAATGGCTCCTTATGGATCGACCTGGTCTCACCAGTAAAAATTTTATTATTACATACACTTCTGGTTTACTAGCTTGTTATTTTTGCACTTATAAAAAGAGTTTAAAAACAAAAAAGCATAAACAACAAATAAGTATCCAGGCTGCCTATATTAACTTCTTGGGCAGCTGCTGTTGTTACTTAGGACCCCTTCATTTCTAGAGATTATTTCGTAGTGTGAGTGCTCAAGTATCCAACCCCCTTCTTGATTATTAAGTGGGACCAAAAATTGGTATCAAAGCCAGGTTCTTTTATCGAATTGAGTGATCCAATTAAAATGGCTGAGAATAATGTTGCAATTAATCGTGCTCCTTTCTTTAATGGTTCAAATTTTTCTTATTGGAAAATGCATATGGAAACATACATTAAAGCTAATGACTATGATTCTTGGTAGGTTATTTCCATTGGAGATAATGTGATTACAATGAATGGAAATTCAGTTCTAACAGATGCTGAGAAGAAGATCATTGAGAAGAACAACAAAGCTAAAAATTTGTTGTTGACTACTATTGCTGCATCAAGATTTTCTTTGATATCTATGTGGAACAACAAAGGAAATCTGGGATAGATTGAGTGAAACTTATGAAGAAACAAATACGATTAGAGAAAATAAAATTAATGCTTTACTTCAAGAATATGAACTGTTTAAATTTAAAACTGATGAGTCTGCCAAAGATACTTTTAACAGATTTACTACAATAACAAATGAGCTGGCGTCGCCTAGCAAAATGATTGGTGATCCTGATCTAGTGAGAAAAGTGTTGAGGATTCTGCCACCTTCTTGGGATGCCAAGACAACTATAATAGAAGAAGCACAAGATCTCAACAAACTTTCTCTTAGCTAACTAAGAGAACATCTAATGGCTTATGAATCTCACAAAAGACCACTTAAGGAGCTGAAAGTAATACCAAAGGAATTGCATTCAAGGCTAAGGAAGTTATTCAAGCTGAATCTGATGATAGTGAAGAAGACATAACTCTACTAGCTAAAAAGTTCAACCGATTCTTCAAGAAACAAAGAGATAAGAAATTTAGTACTTTTAAGAAAACTACTGAATATAAGAAAAATGATGCAAGAAAGTCTTTACAAGGAAAAGGAGAAGAAGAAGATCCAATGTTATGAATGTAAGTAGCTAGGTCACATAAAGTATGAATGTCCAACATTGATAAAGAAAATGGAGATGTACAAAAGGAAAAGTCAAGCTATGTTAGCAACATAGAGTGATTTGGATGACACATAGAGCAATCCAGAAGATTCTGATGAAGAAGAGGAAGAAGCAAATCTATGTCTTATGGCTACTTCTGAGGTGCATTTGAATCTGATAATGCAGTAACTGAAGATGATATGCTTGTTGAAATGAAAAAGTTATTAAAAGCTCTTAAAAAGATTGATCTAAAGTTAGCTAAAAATGATAATGAGATAAAATTGCTTAAGAATGAAAAGGAGTTTTTAAAACAAAGAAATTCTTTGCTTGTTGATGAAAACGACATTTTAAAAACATGATAATGAAAATTAAGAAAAGAATAATGTGCAACTAATATAAAAGAGAAACTGGTGTTTTGAAAGTAAAAATAAATGAGCTATCTAATTCAATAAAGAATACCTTTAATAAATTTAATGAAAGTGACAAAAAAATTGATAATGTTGATTTCGTCTTAAAGATTATCTTGTGAAAAGCATGGTTTAGGATATGAGCATGGATCTAGTTCACATGCATATAAGAAAACTGTGTTTATAAAAGCTAAACCAAGTACAAATGATGAATCAATTGCTAAAAGGAAAGATTTTAATTTAAATCATGTGAAAAGGAATTATATATGAAAAACCAGAAGGTATTCCAAAGTTATCCTTCTTATGGATATCATCAAAACAATTCCAGAGGGTATTCCAGAAGTTACGCAATTCAAACAACATGAAAAAGGTAAACAACAAGTATTGGAATAACATTTCATATACATGTTTCTTTTGTAGTAAACCTGGTCATATTGAAAAATATTGTTATTATAAAAGAAACAAGCTCAGTAATCAACAAGTTAAAGAAAGAAATCAAACGAGCTTATCTTATAAAGGACCCAAACTTGTTTGGGTTTCTAAAAAGGTTTAATCATTTTGAATTTTGCAGGAACATAAAGCTAAGATCAATCTAGATAGTGGATGTTCTAGACATATGACAGGAAACGCTTCATTGTTCAATAGTATAACATGAGAAGAGAAAGGATATGTAAAATTTGGAGATGACAGTAGAGGTAAAATTGTGGCAACTAGAGATATTTGTATACCTCCTTACACCATAGAAAATGTGTATCTTGTAAAAGGACTAAAACATAATTTACTAAGCATTAGTCAATTATGTGACAAAGAGTATAAAATGGTTTTTGAAAAAGATAAATGTTTTGCTTTTAATGAAAATGATATAAAATTATTTGAAGGTTTTAGAAAGAAAAATATATATTTGATAAAACCTAATGAAGTTGAAGATGCTTATTGTCTGTTATCTATGAATGATAATATTTTAGCTTGGTATAAACGTTTAGGTCATGTAAATTTTAATCAATTAGAAAAGTTATCTAAAAAGAATATGATAACAGGATTGCCTAAAATCAATATTAGATAAGATGTGAAATGTGATACTTGCTTGAAAATAAAATGGTTTCTATATCACATAAAAGCAAAAATGAAATATCAACTAAAAGACCTCTTAAATTGTTACATCTTGATGACCTATAAGAGTTTTAAGCATATGTAGAAGTAAATATGGACTTGTTATTGTTGATGCTTATTCAAATATACTTGGGTTATATTCTTGTAACATAAAAGAGATACTTTTGATTCTTTTCAAAAATTTGCAAAACAAATTCAAAATGAAAAAGGAATTTCCATAATTATTCTCAAATTGATCATGGAAAAGAGTTTCAAAATTCAAAATTTATAAATTTTTGTGAAGAACAAGGTATATTTATAATTTCTCAACTTCATATATACCTCAACAAAATGGAGTTATAGAACGCAATAATAAAACAATACAAGAAATGAAAATCTATGTTAAATGAAAGTGGTATTGCTGAGTATTTTTTGCCAGAAGCAGTTTTTACAGCTTGCTACATCATCAATCAAGTATACAACGACCTATGACTTCCAAAATAGCATATGAACTCTTTAGAGGTAAGAAGTCTAATGTTTTTCATTTTCATGTTTTTGGTTCTAAATGTTTTGTGAAAAAGAATGCTCTTAATCTTGGTAAGTTTGGTGAAAGATTGATGAAGCTATATTTTTAGAATATTCTTTAAATAGTCGTGCTTATCGTGTTTTTAATAAAATCTAAAACTATTGAAGAATCAATAAATGTTAAGTTTGTTTAAGATATAAAGGATGATGAATCTGATGATGAAAAAGAATCCAAATCTAAAGAAGAATCTTGTTTAGAACTAAAGTCTGAAGAACCAGCTGTTGAAACCCATGAATCTGGAAATATAGAACCTTTTCCAGGAAGGTACTCCAGAATCTAGAGAATCTGAACCAGAAACTTCTAAGGCTTGAAGATATAAATCTGCTCATCCTTTGGTGTTAAACAAGAGCTATTTTACAAGATTTTGAAAATCATTTTGCATTATTATCAGAATATGAACCTAGTAATATTGATGAAGCTTTAAATGATAATAATTGGATTGACGCCATGCAAGATGAGCTAAATCAATTTCAAAGAAATAATGTATAGAATCTTGTACCTAGACTTAAAGGAAAATCAATAATTGGAACTAAATGGGTATTTAAAAACAAATTGGATGAAGATGGTACGATTGTTAGAAACAAAGCAAGATTAGTAGCTAAAGATATTCACAAGAAGAATATAGAGACTTTGATGAAACATATGCATAGTAGCTAGATTAAAAGCAATTCGTTTGATGCTTGCATATACATATTTCAAAGGCTTTAAAGTTTTTCAAATGGATGTAAAAAGTGTATTTTTAAATGGTTTTATAAAAGAAGAAGTTTTCATGGAACTACCCCCTGGTTTTGAAGATCCTTTTAAAACCGATTATGTTTTCAAACTAAATAAAGCTTTACATGGTTTGAAACAAGCACAAGGGCATGGTATGAAAGGTTGAGTTTGTTTTTAATCTCAAAAGGATTTCAAAGAGAACTGTTGACACAACCCTGTTTTTAAAATCTTATAATCAAGATATTTTAATTGTGCAAGTATATGTGGATGATATTATATTCGATTCTACTAATGAAATATATTGCCAAGATTTTGCAAAGTTAATGCAAGCAAAATTTGAAATATCAATGATGGGTGAATTGACATTCTTTCTTGGGCTACAATTAAACAAACTAAAGAAGGAATTTTTATTCATCAAGAAAAGTACACTAAACAGATTCTTAAGAAATTTAGATATCAATGATGTAAAGGAGTTACAACACCCATGAGTACTTCAACAAGGATAGATTCTGACTCAAATGGGAAAAAGGTAAATAAAAAATTATATAGAAGTCTCATTGGTTCTTTATTATATTTAACTGCATTCAAACCTGATATTTATTCAGTGTATGTTTGTGTGCAAGATTTCAAAGTGCACCAACAGAAACACATTTGATAGCTATTTAAACAATTTTCAAGTACTTGATAAATACTTCTAAATTAGGTATCTGGTATCCTCAAACTCAAATTTTGATTTAATAGAATACTCTGATGCAAATTATGCTGGTTGCGAAATTGATAGAAATGCACATCTAGTACTTGACCATTCTTAGATGACAAATTAGTTTCTTGGTTTTCTAAGAAACAAAATTCTATCGCTTTATCTACAACTAAAGTAGAATATGTTTCTATTAGTAACTGTTGTGCTCAAATACTTTGGATTAAACAACAATTGCAGATTATGGTTTATCATATAAAAATATGTCAATTAAATGTGATAATACAAGTACAATTAACTTGACAAAAAATCTTGTCCATCATTCTAAATCTAAACACATAGAAATTTGACATCATTTTATACGAGATCATGTTAATAATGAAAATATAGTTGTTGAAATATGTATCAACAGATAATCAATTAGCAAATATTTTTACAAAACCCTTAGAAATTTTTTTTCTAATTTATCATAAATGAGATTGGCTTGTTATCCTTTTTAATTATTCAATAAAATAAATAATAACAACAATAACGATAATAATAAATATATTCTAATACAAAACATTGTGTTGAATAAATAAAATATGGAACTTTGTGTAGTGAATAAATGAACTACAAACCTTGTGTAGAACTTTCGGCGCGTTAATTCTTCTTAGCATATTTTCCTTTTTTTTTTCCTTCCATATCTCTTCATCTTCTTTTCCCGTTATAATCTCTCTCTCTCTTAAAGTTTTAACTTCATCTTTTCAAAAACTAAAATTAAGTTCCACCAAACCCTTCTTTTAGCACAATCTCTCAATATGGCACCAAGAAAATCTCAAATGATCACAAACAAAAATTTCAAAATCGTTCAATCTTCCAAACCATTTCCATTCGTGATGAATCCTCCGATTCAGAGAAGACTCTTTCACAACATTATCCTCTCTATCTCCTACGGCTAGAGAATTACGAACTAAAAGGTTTCAAAAAATCTGGTGAAACTTCCAAGAAATCCAAAGAAACAACAACACAAACTTCTTTGGAGAAAAGAAGACTCGTTTCTAGAACTAAATCTTTTTTAGAGCCCTCTCAAAGTATCCACCAAAAGTGCATTCAAGGAAAGGAAGAAGTTAAGACTTCTCTTGAGAATAGATCAAAGAAGAATAAAAGGATAGAACGTGGTTCTAGTTCTATGGTTCCTATCACGAAGGTAAAAATCCATGAAAGTTCTTTTATTGATTTTAAATACTTTGAAAAGCATGGATTTTACTGGAAAGAGTGGTTAGATAAGATAGGATGTAGAAAGCTATGTGATTTGACTGGAGACGTGATAGGAGAAATGGTAGAAGAGTTTTATAGAAATCTGAAATATTTTGATGGAAATAGTTTATGGTCAATGGTTTAAGGAACGCGACTAAATATTAGTCGTGATGACTTAATTGGTTGCTTCATATTAAAGGATTGTCATGATGATAATGCATATGTATCTTTAAGAAGAAATGATCTTTTCTTACTTTTAAATGGAGGGAGTAGGAACCTTCCTGGATGATGATGTTTTTGTACATGAATTTGAATTGCTTGTGAGATGTTACACAAGATAGTACGAGAGTGTATACTTCTAAGGAAGGGAAGTACTACATTTGTAACTAAAGAAGATGGATTAATAATTCTTGCAATGATAAAAAACATCAAAATTGATTTGGCAAAAAGAATTCTGAGGCGACTTTAGAAGGATAAAGAATTTAGGATTTATAGCAGTATGTTGATGGAACTTTTTAAATTTAAGAAAGTAAAGTTTCCAAAGAAGGTTAGGTTTCCAATTGGTTTGAAACGAATTGGAGAGAAAAGTATGCATCATATACAAAAAGTTTTGATATTTTGTTGATGGTGCAATTTATTTGCACAAAAAGCTTAGTAAGGATATTGATTACATTCAGTAAAAGCAAAGATTAAGGGGGAACAGAACAAAAACCAGAAGTTTCTCCAGTGCTGGGAATAAAGGAAAGAAGCAAGAACATAGATCAAGAAAGGAACCATTGAAAGAGAAAAAGAGAAAGGATTTCGTTCCTATGACAGGTGGTCAATTTTAGGATTGATGAGAATGTGCAAGTAGAAGATAGTTTTGACAGTGAAGATATGAATCACCCTGTTTCTATGAAGGGCCGAGTGAAACATCTTCTGATCCTCTTAAAAACTCCCTCGCAAAGCTTGTAGAAGAGAAGCTTGAAGACTTCAAGCTTGATCTAAGAAAGTTTATCTCACATGAGATCAAGAATTATTTCTCTACAAAGCCAATTTCTCCATCTCATCAATCTATTGGACCTCTTCTGGATCTATTCAATCTTTTTGCCGCTCATCTCTAGCAAAAGCAGAACCTTTTCCAGCAGCTATTATGACCAAATCATCTAAGGTTAGTTTTGTTTCTCTTCCTCACCATTCTTATGAACCAACTCCAGCAAACCTTAGTCTGGTCCCTTTCATCCCTTTCGATGTCCTTCAAAATCTGCAAAACTATTTGGAACCATCTCCTTCACATGCCAATATATCTTCTGTTGTTCAAACTTTACTGACATTCAACTCATCTATTGCATCACCTTTGCCTTCTAGCTATCACAAGCATCAGAAGATGAAAGCTCGGAAATCCACCATTCCAATCCAAAAGAAATAGATTTTTTTTTGTTTTGTCTATGTTTTTTTATTTTAAAAGGACTATGAATTTCATGATGTAATGTTTTTTTTTCATCTTTAAATGACTATGATTCTCTATTTCAAGATCTTTTTGATTGAATATCTTTGTTGATAACAAAAAAGGGGAGGAAAAGTATGAAAAACGCATGAAATATTGTGCGTGATACACAAGCGTGATACATATATCTGTATGTGTGATATGATGATTAATTTTTTTAAAAAAGGGGTGTTTTGTTATTATTAAAAAGGGGAGAATGCTTATTCTCTATTAATTAAAGTTTTGATGATAACAAAATACTCAAAGAAACTAATTATTCTATTTAGTGTGCAGAATTATTTTTATATATGAGTCTTAAACATAACCTTTCATAGAATCATTATTAGTTCAAGATAAGCGAATGAATGGGTTACATGTTTTGAATTTTAAGTGTTTCTAAACATAAACAAGGCCTACATAAGTTTTGTTACAAGGAATGATGTCTTTAAAAGCTTTTCAAAGGAGAAAAGATATATAGAATGTTTTCCAGAAGGTTGCTTTAAGGATAAACAACTATACCAGAAATCCAGAAGGTTTCATAGAACCTTTACTAGAACTTTGGACAACAATTCTAGTGAAACTATAGTTACTGTTCACCTTCCAAATGAAATCTACAACATTTCAGATGGGTATAAACAAGTATATTGAAGATCTAGCTCCGAGATAATAAGTGTATTTGGGTAGTATACTTATTTGTTCAATTAAAGTCGGTTTATATCCAAAGGATTTAAAGAGTTTTTCAAATTCTCTCTCATCAAACGGAAATAATTCTTTAAGGACAAAATCAAATATTGCTTGGACAATTTTATACGAGATTCAATTAAAGACAAGGTGATTATCCATATTGATATATATCAAGACAAGAACAAGAATAATCTTATCTAATTCTATGGATCTTGTCGAGAAGATTAGACGAAGATAAATGTTATCTTAAAAGATCATGATGAGGACAGAAATATCAGCAATGGATTATATTCAAAGTCTATCTCCATCAAAATAACATTATGGAAGGAATTCAAAATGGATAAATTCAGATTTTGTTGAATCACAAAATCTAGCAAAGTTTATCTTCTATCTACCACCGCTTGCTTTTCAAATTCAAATTAGGAAGACAAGCAGAAGATTGGAAATATATCTTCTATCTGTTGAAGTAATCAACTGAATTTCAAATTCCAAAAATAAAAAGGAGACAAAGGACAATGGATTTTAGCCGAGATAATTGGATATGTTATCCATCTTCCAAACAGCATTTTGAATAGAGTATATGAGTGATAAAAGATAGAAAGAAGTATAGAACATCATATACTATTCATGCAACAAACAAAAACTCTCTATTGTTCTATCTTTTCAAACCGAGATTATACAGAACAGCTTTTACACTTACAATTGCGAACTGATACTGTGCATTTCTTTTCTTATTGCAAATTTACTATTTACTCTTTTATTTGTAAAGGAAGGACATGTTGTTGCATTCTTAGTTGATAGTTCAATTACATGATTGGACTCTATAGATTGATTATAGTTAGAAGATAGTTGTGAGAATCGAGTAGAGAGGATTGTACAATCTTGTAACTTGAAGTTATTGGATATAGTGGAACAAATCCGTAGGATAACAGATCTTTGCTCGGAGCTAGAAGAGTGGACCGATGCACAAGGCGAAACCACTATAAATTGTTGCCCAATTCTCTTTTCCCTATCTTTTAAATTCTTGTAATTTATTTTCATAATTGTTTAATTATTTATATTGTTCTCATATTTAAAACCGAAGGGAATTTTTTTTAAAGGCGAAATTTTTTATTAATAATCAATTCAACCCCCTTCTTGATTATTAAGTGGGACCAACACATATTATATCTGATGTTGTATATCTGTTGCAATTGAAATTTTTTCTTGATTGCTGAATTAAAATTTATTATTTAAGTTTTTTTTAGGGTAAATATTCAATTCACCCCCCTTCTCTCGAGTATTCTTAGTGCATTTTCATTGGGAATGTTGCTTAAGGCTTATTTCCCACTTCTACATTGATTACTCAATCTGGAGCTGTACTTCTCTTCCATATCCCAAGATTGAGGTCACTAAGATCTATTACCTAGTGGAGAGATTGTGGTAACTACAACAGCGTATTCCAGGTGAGCAAGGGCTCATCCTCTATCATCAATCTAAGCCTTCGGGGCACTGCACGAGGTTAAGGCGTCATCGAGGGGCTATCCGCTCTTTCTCATGCTTTTTAGCTCCTTTCTTTTGGCCATTTTCATAGCTATTGGAAGTTGTTGGGGATGCAAGGGCTTGTTCTCCCCTTTGAGCTCGATCTCCTAATGCTTATTAGGTATTGTCTCATCATGGGGGATCAACTTTACCCTTTTCTTCGTAGCTTGTTGATGTCTTCTCGAGCTGAGATTCATTATCATCCACGGCCAGCCGATGAAGGTTGATGGATAAACTCGGGCTCATTCTCAAAAGGCTGAGGAGGCGACATCATGTTTAGTCCCACACACATTTTTGAGCTATGGTTGGCTAATGTGAGAGAATTCATCTAATTTGAGGCTCTAATCCTTTTCGAAATTTCCCAGCTCAAGGCTTGAAGTTTGTCTAATTCTTGTACTTATGAAAATTTCACTTCATGTTCCTTAGCTGAAATGCGAGTCAAAATTAACTTGGTCGAGATGCCAGTCAAAACTACTGTAATAATTTGCTTAGAATCAATAAATTTGATGTTTTTAGTTCTCATCTTATTCTTTATGTTTGTAGTGTGTAATCGGTGTCTCATCTAACACAGTCTTGGTGGAAATTACGAGGGAGGCGATTGACCTTAAGGAGAGTCATCCTTAAGAGGGAGTACCCAAGCCCACGAAGGGAATTGCCCTTAAGAGGGAGTCACCTAAGCCTACGCAGGGAGTTGCCCTTATGAGGGAGTTACCTGAGCCCATGAGGAGTTACTTCGAGCTCACGGGGGAGTTACCCTTAGAAGGAGTTATCCAGTTGATGAGGTGAGTTATCCTAGGACGGAGTTACCCGAGCCTACGAGTGGAGTTACTCTTAGGAGAAACTTACCTGAGCCCATGAGAAAGTTACCCAGCTCATGAGGAGTTACTCTTAGGAGGGAGTACCTGAGCTTATGAGGGAAGTTATCTTTAGGAGAGAGTACCTGAGCTTACGAGGGGAGTTATCTTTAGGAGGGAGTACCGAGCTCATGAGGGGTGTTACCTGAGCCTATAATGGGAGTTATCCTTAGGAGGGAGTTACTCGAGCTTATTCAGCACATGAGGGCATAGTTCATTGAGCTCCTAGGGCCCCTGCTGAATATGTTTTGTTTGTTCTTTTATTATTGTATACATGAAGGGGGGGAGGGATATTGGGTATGGACTTTTAACATAGAATCTTCATTTTATTGGCGATTGTTTCTTTTCATTGTTACACTTTACACATAAGCAAATTGTAGCTTATTTAAAGAACTTTCTCAAGTTGTTTTCATTCTAAGTTCTCGGGATGAGCTCACCATCTAGCATTTCAAGCTTATATCCTCCGTCCCCTAACATCCCTTTCACCCTAATAGGATCTTCTAGTTTAAGATGAGTTTTCCATGAGATTCCTCTAACCCCATTGCCTCTAATTTTGGCAAACTGGTTGCCTGGGAGAAAGACTTTGTATCTGACTTTCTTGTCATAATTGAGTGCCCTTTGTTGGTATGCAACAACCCTTTTGCTCACTGCATCTTGAGTCTCTTTTATGGCATTGAGCTTTCCTCGAAGACCGACCTCATTAATTAGTTTCTTGTAGGATTGGATTTGGATGTTGGTCCCTCTTTTATAATTAAGAAGGGATGTTGAATTGATTATAACTAAAAATTTGAAATTTTAAGCCTTTGTAAAAAAACCCCTTCGTTTGAGATAGTGAGAAAAAGTTAAACAAGCAAATGAAATAAAATTTAAATTGTAGGAATTTAAAAAGTAGGGAAAGAAAAGCTAAGTCAGCGATGTATAGTAGTTTTGCCTTGTGTGTTAGTCCACTCTTCTACCTTCGAGCCGGGAACCTCGTAATCCTCATGGGATTGTAGCACTATATCTAATCAAATCAATTTACAAGATAGTATGATTCACTCTGCTCGATCCTCACAGCTTTTCTCAACCTAAAAACTAATACAAGAGTCTAATCTTGTAAACTAATCAAAATAGAAGGCAACAACCAGTTCCTTTGTCAACAAGAAATGAACTCAATTCAATAAAGTTGCAGCAAAGAAAAAGGTGCATAATATCCGTTTAGAAATTATAAAAGGAGCAGGATATATATATATATATTATAGCATTATTTCTCTCTCTTTTTCTTTTTCTTTTTCTCTTATTCTTTTTCATTGATATGAATGCTTCAGGTATATATGCTGCTGGTCTTCAACATTTCAAATGTTTGTTACAGGTTGTTGATAAGTTCTCTCACAAAAATCTCAATGATATCTTGATCCCTTAATTTTGAAGTTGATTGAATATGAAATTCGAACGCTACTTGATGCTAGGATCTTATCTTCAAAACTGTCCTTGGTTTTAAAAAAACAGCTCACTAAATTTGTTCTGAAACCAAAACAAAATAATCTTCAATAGAATATCCTTAAAAATAGGATAGTTAACGTTATTATCTCTTCCTTTTTGTTGAAAACAACTTCTTTGGATAAACTTGAATAAACTTCATCCTCTTACTTCATATCTTCCCGTACTATGTCGATCTTATTAGCTTGGGTAAATAAATTGTAGCAACTTTCATTAAAAATTGCAGACACTTTACTCATAATGAAGCTTGAAGAAGAACTAAAATCCCCTTGGATATTAACCAACTTTAGTGGAATATATGAGTATATTATCTAAATATACTCATTTTCTCGGAGCTAGGCCTTGAATATATTATAACTGATCTGGAAAAAATTTAAACAAAATTGAACCCATCTATGTGTAAGCTGTTCATAAAACATTTTACTACCAAAAATCATAGACAACCTTCTGGATAATTGTTAAAACTTCTATTATTTATCTTTTATGATATATACCTTATGGAATCTCTTCTAAAATCTTCTATATTCCTTTTAAAAACTCCTGTCATTAATTTACACTGATACAACCTTCTGTGATAACTTGTGGATATTCCTCCAAGTAACTGATATTGTTCATTTTTCTTCTTTCTCTTTAAATTAAAACTACACACTTGATAAACTCATTAATAAACTTTTTACACTTTTGTTATCATCGAAACCTATTTAAAGAGAATCTAATAGATTTTTTTTTTTTAGGATTTTGAAGAATTCCGAGCACTTGTCGCGTTTCAAGGGAGGAATATACTCGATGCAGTTATTCTACCGACGAGCTGTTGCACTTCTTTGATCATGTGGGTAGTGTCATTGTCAAGATTGGCTTCGATCCTTCTTCAGGACACTACGTAATAAAAAATTTCCCTGACAAGTGCTAAATGTGCTTTTATGTGGATTTAGCTTGAAATTGTAGAAGCAGAGTCGATCAAAGGTCTCTTAGAGGTTGTACATGTGACTCTTTGCGTTTGACTTTTCACAATCATGTCATTGATATAAAGCTCCATGTTTTTGCATATATGAGGTTTGAACACCTCACATATCCGCCATTGGAAGGTGGTGCCAACATTTTTTAGCCTAAAAGGTATCATTTTGTATCAAGTTTGTGCCGAAGGACGTGACGAAGAAGGTCTGCACCTCATCAGTCTCTTTCATTTTAATTTGGTTATATCTAAGTAAGCATCCATGAAGCTCAGTAGCTCCTGATTGAAAAGTGCTGTCAACGAGCTGGTTGATCCATGGTAGTGGGCAGCAATTTTTTGGGCATGCCTTGTTCTAGTTATAATCTACACACATCCACCATTTCCTACTGGGTTTCTTGACCAAGACTATGTTGGCTAGCTAAATCAGGTATTTTTCTTCCTGATAAATCCTGCTTGGAGCAGTTTCTAGACTTCTTCTTCAATAGTGGCCTGTTCTTGAAGGTGAAGTGTTTGGTTTTCTAGTGAACTGGCTTTTAGGTTTTTTTGATGTTTGACTGATGTGTAACCATGCTCAAGCTTTTGCCTGTCATGTCGAAGGATGGTCATGCAAAGACATCTTTATTCGCTTGGAAGAACATGATCAAGCTCTCTTTTATGTGAAACTGCTTCTTCAATAGCCTGCTCTCAATGGTGAAGAGTTTGGTTTTCTAGCAAACTGCTTTGGTTCTTGTTGATGTTCAACTAATGTGTAACCATGCCCAGGCTTATGCTTGTCATGTTAAAGGATGGGCATGCAAAGACATCTTTATTCGCTTGGAATAACATAATCAAGCTCTCCCTTATGTCAATTGATTTTCCTACGTTTGTGGTGCACTTAAGGTTATCATCTAAGGCAACCTCTTTTGTGAGCTCATCTAATTCACTTCGTCGTTCGAATTTGGCTTCTAGTTCAGTGTCTACAACACATACATGGTCTTTTTTTAGGCCTTGATTTATAGTTTTTGGGATTGTTCCAGTCTCCTTAACATAGTTCTAGCCTAACTAGGTGGGGAACTTTACTTTGAGGTGGGGTTGGGAAACGATCATGCTGAATATTGACTGCATGACCCTTCCTAACCATGAGGAAATCGATATGGTGCATGGCATTGCATGGCTCTTTGCTGATCTCGATGGATAGATGATGACTCCTCGAGGCCAGACGGATCGATCATCAAAATCATATAGTCTGTAATCATAAGGCCTCAACTTTTGTTTCAACTCATGTTTCATCTGCTCGCATGCTTGATTGAAGAGGATGTTAACACTGCTTTCTATATCAATCAATACCCTTTTGACCTTTCAACCCAAGATGTGAACGGATATCACTAGGGCATCTTAGTGGAGGGTCTAGATCCCTTCATAATCCTTGTTGGAAAAGGAGATGGTGGTGTTGACTTTAGCCCTTTTCTACTCTAGATTCATTACCCATCGAGACAAGCTCAAGCTTGGTGGTAGCCTTGCTCTCATTGAGGTCGGTTCCACCTATGATAGTGTTGGTTTTTCCATGGCATTATTGACGGAGTTAGGGTTGATCCGAGTGATCCTGAGTGTTTGTAGCTCTCTTTTGTTTGTCATTCCTACATTTCCACGTAGGTGGTTCAGGTTTGAAGTCGTAGTCAATGTATTGCTTTAGCCAGCCACACTGTATGGCATCTTCTATGATGCTCTTAAGCTGCTAACAATTCTTTTGTGTTGTACCCGTGATCGTAGTGGTACTTGCAATATTCCTTTGAGTCCTTTCGCCTCAAGCTATGTTCTATTGAGGTAGTAGCGGTAGGAGGCCCTGGTTCCTTATCTCAAGGAATACGCCATGCATTGATAGTTTTAAGGGGGTGAACTCATCATACATCGGGAAGAGTTTCCACTTGTCATTATCCCTATGACCTTGACATTCATTGGCCTTGTTGAAGTGGCGATGGTCTTTTTGTCATCCCTTGTCTTGAGGTGCGTTATTTTTAGCTTGGAGGGGATTGGGTTCTAACTTCACTTCCTTTTTAGTGTTTATGGTGTCCTCCTGGTAGATATACTTCTACGCCTTTTCCCTCACCTGGTCAAGCATGGTGAGCTGGCATTTTGAAATGGAGTAGAAGAACGGGCTATCCACAAGGATTCCTTGTTCAATAACTTTGAGAGCTACTCCTTAATTGAGACTTAAGACTTCTACATATGCTTTTGTTAAACTTTGCCAAATAGTTTCTCAGGGCTTACCCTACCTTTGTCCTGCCATATAGAGTTATGAGTCATTTTACTCCAGCAGTTTGCTAACCATGAAGTGTGCCACGAAAAGGTAGCTATGCTGGTTGAACGAACCTATCGTACTTTGCTCAAGTTTGTTAAACTAAGCTCAAGCTGCTCCTCAAAAGGTAGTGGGAAAGGTCTTACACCATATTGCGTATGAGAAATTGTGCACTGCCATGGTAGACTAGAATTAGGTGATGTGGTTTCTAAGTCAGTTGTCCCATCGTAGGATTCTAGAGTGGGTGGCGATCCCCGGTCACAAGTGCCTTGGATTGTACCTCAACCACAAAGGGCATCTTGTTTGGGAGTGTTTTGGGGGCAGGTTCGTTCCTAAAGCTTTCTTTGATGGTTGGCGGCCTTCTAATCATGTCTTTGGTTTCTTTGAGAGCTTGTTCCTTGTTGGAGCCGAGCTTGGTATTCTTGGTGATAGGAGTAGGTGCGTTGTCCCCATAAGTTCAAGTTGAGCTTAGACTTGTAATCCCTGCCCTCACATGTCTCCTCCTCTTGACACTACGAAGTAACTCGAGCTGAATGTTGGGACATTGTGCCCTTGCAAGATGTTGTGAGCAATTCTCACCGAGCTTTTAGGATTGTTGGATCTTTGGTATTTGTTCAGGTGCAGTCTTGAACTGTAAGACCGCTCTCTGGTGGAGGTGTTAGCTCGTGGTGACATCGTGGTATGCTTATGGACCCCTTTCAACTGCTCCTCTTCGAGTTTGGATGGTTAAGTTAGGGAAGTGCTCCGTATGCATTGGATGCTTGTTCCTCTAAATGCAAGTTTTTCAAACCTTCTAACTCCATGATTCTAGCTTGTAAAAGAGTATTAAAGCGTTCGTTTTCCACATTTTTGTGCACAAGTTGCCTACACAAGTTTCCAGTTCTAGGATAGTCCTAGGTTTAAAAGATCGGCGTTCATGGCAACGATCGACTTAGGAAGTGGTAGCTCAAGAGCTCTACCATCCATTTGGGTTAGGAATGGGTTATATGGGGGTGGAATCAAACTTATTCTTGCTCTATTGTCTAAGCATCACAAGAAGCGAGAGCATCTGTTGGGGCATCTATGGGTTGGGAGGAGGGGGGAAGGAGGGTTTAGCATAAAAGACGATGGAAGACAAAGGAAAAGATGGGTTTAAGAGGGGTAGAGCTTTCCTACAGATGGCGCCACATATTAAACAATTGATTTTGCTGGTAGAAATAGTTCTTGCAAACACAAAAGAAGGGCGCCAGAAGGGCACTAAGGGGTTGCCCAGCACAGCCATTCTGATGTTTAAGTTAATCTATGGGTGAAGAAGATGTATCTATGGAAAGATAAGAAAGATTTCTTTTCCTTCGACCTCCCTTTTTCCCAAAAGGGAAGGAGATATTTATAGTGTTTAGGGTCATACCAGAAAGACTTCTTCTTGGCAGCTGACTTGATACCCGAGGTATCGAGGGTACCCAAATTGATGAGCTGTGGCTTATTAAGTTTGTTCTGAACTAATCATGTTCCCCTTACCCCCACCCTTGATCACGAGGTATGACTGGAGTACTTGCTTACAAATCATGAGGTCATAGAACCGAACTCACTGGTAGCTATAGATGAGCAAGGCTAACCTTTTGAGGCAAAGGATCCTAAAATTTCGTGTCATTTCCCCTGATGGGGCCTTCGGTCTTCTTACCTCCAGAGGAGGTCGGGGCATCCCAAGCAATGGGCTCTATTTTAGGCCTATTATTGTTCTTGGGCCTCAAGGCCAAAAGATCGAATGGGCCAATGGCTACATTCCACTTTAACAATAACCTTTTTTCATTGTAGGGTGTTTTAACGACTAGCATTTTTGCCTTCTTGCATCCAAATTGTCAAAAGAAGAACTAGCAACTAGTACATAACATAAACACCATATGAGCCAAAGGTCAATAAAAAGAAGGTTTTTTCCAAAACAAGAATTGATATGGTATTTTCTAACCCAACCTTTTAATTGGCAATTTATTAATAAAGGTAGTAACAACCAACATACACTCTCCCCAACATCTTATTGGCAAATTCACATGAATGCGCGAGGCATAAGTTGTATCTAGCAAATGCTTATGCTTTCTCTCCACTATTCCATTTTTATAGGGGTATAAATTATATTCTTTTGGTGTAAAATGACTTTCCTAATATTGAATAGCTATTAGTAAGCATGGGAAGGACATTCATTCTTGTTATTTGTTCAAATGTATTTGAGTGTAGTGTTGAAATGATATAATATAAAAAATGAAAGTATCAAGAATGGTAGGTGTTTGATGTTTATGTGAAAGGAAGTAAGTCTTAAGTGCTTTTACTCTTATCATCAACTATGGTAAGTGTGATGGTTCAATATACATCATGGGCCTCTTAAGTCTAGTCTAGCCCATTAGCCTTAGGCCGACTAATTGGGTTAATGCCAAGCTCATAACAACAAAGCCTAAGCCTTGTTAGGGCACTCTGCACCTTGGCTGAAAGTACTAATTGACCCCTCGCAATATCGAGATGGCACTTGACTCAATGTCTCTTGACATAGCTCTCCTCACTCGAGGTTTGGCATGAGTGAACATTGATTGGTGGGCTCACCCTACATTCACCATAATTGTTGCCAACTCCCTACTTGCTCATAAGTTCATGGCATGCTCAACCGCAAGGGCCTTACTTATTATAAATATCTCTTCTACTCTCTGGTATGGTAATGTTGTCTAAACTCTCTTCTCATATCCATCGATTATCATGGAATCAACATACTTGCTGATTTAAGTATCAAAGTAGTTATGCTGGCTCAACAAAAACATACCATAATTATGTTCTATTTTGCAAGCTTACTATATACACAAGTCCAGTCCAATTACTTTCTTTCTTGCTCCTAGGATTAAAACTAACAATAGTAAGGAAGCATTTTGCACATGTAATTTATGGTATGCCAAGATGAAGAAACTCAAAAAGATGAGAAGAAATTGAATTGTTAGATTGAAAAGGCAAACGATGTTTATTAGCTAAAGTATAAGTATCACATATAAATGTTTCAGCCAAAATAAATACATGTAAATAAATGTTTTAATATGGAAATTTATATATATATATTCCTTTTTTTTTTTAATTGGCAAACATTGTAAATGGCACTGACATAGTTTATTGATATGCAATAATAAAACAGTAAAACATGTTCATATTGGTAATATAATCATATTCTCAGTAATCAATCCATTATATCATTCTTTTAGTGTTTAAAAATTTTTATCTCGTTTATTTTAAATGTATTGGCTAATGACAATGAGCATGTGTTTTCTTACCTTATATAAATTAAACCAAGTAAACACTAGAGATAATTAAGGGGGGAAAAAAGTGAGAGAAAAAACAAATCAGATTAAATATATAGATCTATAGTCACAAATGATTAAAGGAGACGGACACGTTACAAAATGATTAGATAGATTTAATCCCATCAATGCAAATTAATCGGGTCACTTGTCTCATCTCGCACACTTTTTCCTTCTTATCTCCAAGCTCATTATTGACGTCGTCCAATATGGGCTTTGTTTATATAAACATAATATATTATTTATTTAGTTACCAATCACCACATTCACTGGAAGACGCAGGGAAACCTCTCCAAACATGAAAAACTTATCGTACACATGATTTGAATTTAACGGATTTTGATCATGTGATATGAAAAATCGAGTCTTTTTCTTGTATACGCAATCTATTTGTTATGTTAAATATGTGGGTTAGGCGCGTGGTTTTTATAATTATTCCACGTCTCTTTGCTTTAGCGTGATTCAAGGATACATACATTTTTGTTTCTTCTTCCAGGTATGTTTTACAGATCTCAACTTAATTTTCTTATATAATTTTTATTAATCCATTAGTTTTGAGCTACTGTTATGTTTGTAGTTGTTACTGATTCTAGACTTTGTTTTGATATCATATGATTTATTTAAGTGCTCCTTTTTTTTTTTTTTTAAATTTGAACTTCTAAGTTATTTTAGTTTATGAGATGTGAAATCTGGTGTTAGAGTTATAATATTGAGTGTTTGTTTAAATTATTGTTGTTGGGTGTTGTTGGTTTTTGGGAAGTTACTGATTTGGGTTTCTTTCTTTCCCTTTTTTTTTTTTTTAACAATAATCAGGAGACTGCTTTTTGATTATTTACTAGTAAAGTAATGTTTTTGAAGCACATAAAGTTTGGATCAAAGCACTTGTTTGGGAAAGATGGAATCTTTCTGTTGGATGGTTTGTGTTTGAAGATTCGACTTATCCGTAACTGTGTTTTAACTTATGAGTTGGGATTCATTGGAGCTCATCTCTCGGTATAATAAGTGTTGGTACTGTGTTGCCTTTTGGGTATGGAGCAACCGGCTGAAATGTGCTGCAAGTTTGATTGATTTGCCATTTAGCAATAGAATTCGACCTGCATATGGATCAGATCATTTCGCAGTTTCGCTTAAAGAGCTTGCACATTATTTTAGATGCAAGGGTTCCTTTCCTTCGTGCGAATGGTTGTAGTCAGGATTCGAGATCTGGTTCTCGTGTGAGAAAAAGTGATAAATGGTTTAACTTAGTTTTAGGAGATCGCCCTGCAGTTCTCGAAAATTTGAATTTCTGGCATAGAAGTCTTCTTGATCCAATGATAATTGATATAATACTTGTGCATGAGGGGGCTAGCTCATCATCTGTGGACAATTTGTATGCAGCTTCTGGAGTTAAGAATTCTAGCGAGACTGTTATAGAAAGGTGGATTATCAGTTATGAGTCCCCAAGGGTTCCTCAGACTAATGATTCTTCTATTAATAAGAAGGTATATAAGAAGTTGATCATACTCCTAAGGGCTCTTTATTCGCAGATGAGACTTCTCCCAGCATATAGGATCTTTCGGAAGTTAAGATCATCTGGGCAGGTATATAATTTCAATGTTATATACAAGGTATCATCATTCAGTGAACGATTCTCACGAGCAGAAGAAGAAATGATGCAAGAATATGGTTTCACTCCTATAGAGGCCTCTCCTGGACGTCTTTCTATGTCAGTGAAGTACCGCAAGACATTGTCTGATTTCAACCTGGAGCCTGCAGCATCTTTGTTTCCAAAGATTATCACTGACTATGTTGGAAGTCCTACAACTGATCCACTCAGGCTTTTCCCTGCTTCAGACAAGGGTGTTCCTGCAACATCATTTCCTTTGAGGGGAGTTGGACCACCTTCATCATCACCATGGCAACGGCCACACAGCTGGACAAGTGGCTTCCACAAAGGACCTAATTTTACGCAGACCAATCTCATGAGTGGATCCCCACCTATATATGGTACATATGGTTCTCCTTCGCCTCCTACTGATATTGCTGGTTATCGAGTTCAAAACTATAGAACCACAATCCAAAAGGATTCGGGTGGTGATGATTATCAGTTATCTCCACCTTTCTCCTCTTCTCCCTCCCCATCTCCTCCAATGTACTCACCTGGTGGTCATATGACACGGGGTAAAGGACGATCAGGGTCCGCCCCAATGACCATACCACATCCAACAGCAACTGCAAGTAATCGATACATATCTCCGAATCTTTCTGATCCAAATAGGCATTCTCTTCCCCCTCCGTCACCTAGAAGCTCACGGCTCGATCCTTCATCCCAGGAGTCTCCATCTGGAGCAAGATCATTCAGGAAGTCAGAATCATTAAGATTTGGAGATCTGCCTCACGTGTTGTTGAACAATTCTTTTGGACAGAGGGTAAGATTCCTATGCTGGACCATTCCCATTTGATTTCTTTCCGTTTTCTGGGGCTAAATCCATTTTTTTTAGGCCATCAAAGATAGCCGAGATGATTCTGGGCGATTTTCAGGGTTGTTATCATCAAGTGGCTCGCCACGCATAGGAATTTCTAGAAGCTCTAGCAGATTATCATTTCAGGATGATGCAGATGACATTGACTTCTCATGTCCTTTTGATGTTGATGATGTTGAGTCATCAGATTCCCCAGCCAGGTACGTATTTTCTCAATTATGTCTGAGTAGTGAATCTATTGACACTTTTCAACCACTGTTCACCTCTTTCTTTTGCTTCGCGAGCAGCAATTGTCATCCATTTAATTTATGTGTTAAATTTTTTTTCTCTGCTTTAGAGAGATCTTTCTGCTATTGAGGCATTTAAACTCCCAGGAAAAAAAAATAAAAAAGTGTCCTTAATATGGCTTGGGTTGTTTTTGCGCTTTGGATTGTGTTTCCTTCCATGTGAGTTTTTAATTTGAGGAGGAAACTTTGTAATAAGTGTTCTGTAGTTAAACCATAAGCTAGTGTGTGAAAAGAATCTTGGAGCAGACAATTGTGTACCTTAGAATTATGTTTATTGGTTGAGAAACTTAACCTTGTTTGTTGTGTCTGACGTCTAAAGGAAGCAGACTATTTTTATGACACAGAAGGCAAGTGAGGAAAATATAGAATAGCAATTGATTGATGACTAAAGACGGTTTAAGGGAAACATGATGACAAGGTATTAATGTGCTGTTTTTTTTGCTAGTGACGTAGTTTGAAAGGATGAGACAGACAAAATGTGTTTCTACATATTTAGATCTTGTGGAATACAGTAATAACGTAACACTCTCTCCTTAAGTTCTAAAATAGATTGGTAGCAATAGTAATGGAAATGCTGCTGTTGTTAGAAAGAAGAATTGAGAAAAGTACAAGGAGAGTATCTAGATTTTACATAATTATTGTAGTTAGAGATGCTACTGGACATCCTCTCTTGACAGGTGAGTTGATGACCTACATTGCCCTTGGAAAAGTTCTTGTAGACAATCTAAAAAGTGATAATGGTTAGTGAAGTTGATGATCTCATCAAAGCACCAGCTTTTGAAAGAAATGATAGTGGGTATCTTGAGAAAAGTATGGCAACGTGATGATAATTAGCTGGTATTGATTTTAAAATTTATCCTGAAATGAAAGCAGAAACTATCTGAGCATCAGCATTTGATCCTTATTTGATTAAGTTGTTCATTTGATGGGTTGCAACAAAGTCCTAATTCTCAAATGAGGAGAAGTGTTGAGTAATGGACATAAATGCTCATACTTGTATCATAGTTACAAGTTTAAATATCAGACAGATGTTGTGCTAAATTCAACAACTAGAAAGCATAATTATTAACAAAGTTGGCATGTCACAACTAGAAAAGAAGTTGAGAAGTAAGCTTGTTTAGGTATTTACTTTTTTTTGCCTCTAGATGTTGCTGAGTGGTGTCATGTGAACGAAAGCCCGTTCCTGTATAGTTCTCTGGATAATTACTCCTGTACCATTTATTTGGCATTTAATGATTTATCAGAAATTTTTTTTTTTTTCAATATTACCTTGCAAGGCTTGAGAGTGTTGGATGGATTATTTGAGGCAGTCTAATTTCTACAAATTTGTAGCAGCCTACATAATTTCATTTACTTATTTTCCTAGAAATTTCTGATGAATTTCACTACTTTCCAAGCTTTTGCAACTTCAATCTGACTTTTAGTTCTCTACAGTCATAAACATGAAGGGAAGAGAATGTCTGAGTTCACTTCAACCTCAATGGGTGCACAATCACAGGATGCAGCTGTTGGTTATCTTGTTCATGTGCTAAGAACAGCTCCGTCACTGAGGCAAGATTCCAGTTGTTACTCCTCCCACACCCAAAAGCCAGAACAAGAGGGAGTCTGCACGGCCTCAGGATTTTATATGCCACGTAAAACCCCAGATGCTCTTGAAGAGCTTAGAAGTTACAGAGAAATCAAGGACCTCTTACTTTCGAAAAGTGGAAGAGTTATCAACAAAGAAGCTTGAGTGCTGCTGGGCAGCGATTTGATTTCCTGCAACTCTTCTATTTCCGAATGCAAAGATACTGTACAGTTCTTGTCTAGCCGGCTGGCGATCTTGCTGGACATCATTCGTATGGTGAAAGTACTTAACAACCTTAATGAAGAAACAACTAACTTAAATTACCAGAAGTGTCTGAAACTGACTGAAACTGCAGACACAGTCCCTTCTTCAATTCTTTCAGCATTGCTTACGATTGGCCTTTTTCTGGCTCGATTCTGGGACATTGTTCACAGTATTCTATGTGTATGTTGTGGGATGATCATATTATGAGAGCAGAGGTACTATGATGGTAAACTGATAATCCTCATTCACATCTGATGTTAAAAGTCTGGCGCTGTGTAAATAGAAATTTCTTGCATTGTACTTCTTTAGTGTACAAACTGTTTGCTTCAAATCCAAGGATTTGTTAGCTGCTGGGACAGAGTTCCCTTTAACATTTGCTGGAATGGTTAATCATTGAATGATTGTTTACATTGATTCACGATTTGATGAAACTAGATATCTTGCAAGCAAAAACAGTTAATTTTCTGTAGTTCTTTTGCAGATTTATCTCTCTCTCTCTATCCACACTACCACTTTCAGTTTGATAGCAGTTTTTGTGTAGTCCAAACTGTTTTATTTGGAAGGTGCCTTAATATATTTTAGGCATAGTTGTAAATTCAACTCCTAAACGTTTGGTTCAAGTGTGCACAACCTTTTATGCTTTTAATATATGATCTATCTTTCCATAATTTTTGTAATTATGCAAACAATACCAAAATGCTTCTTAGAAGCAAACCTTGTTAAAGGGTTATATCATATAGCCGGTTTTAAAATTTTAGCAATGGTTTAAGGGATGAAATTTTGCTGTTTCCAAATTTTTGTTCCATTTTTGTTCTTGCTAGTTAATACTTGATACGTGTTATAAATTGATAAAATTTTTAAAATAAAATAAATAATAATTGTCACTTTATTACACATGGTAAGAACGCGGCAGCAATTTGGAGACATCAAATTTTCATTTGAATTGGAGTATATGTCAAGGGAAATATTTTATATTGATATATGATGACATGTTGGTCTAATATTTAAATAGGGGAATTACTTCATGTATGAAATCTGTATAATTCAACCAAAGATTGACTAAAATATCGAATAGAATGTTATATAGCACATTATTTGTAGCTGAATCTTTATAAATTCGATCTCATTTTCATCCTGTAAAGTATTCCTTGGTCCTGACAAGGGTGGCTAACATGGACCATGTCAGTTGTGACCATTGTCTTGTCTGAATGAATGAATGATGACAACCCAGGATTAGGCCATGGCCCATGAGATGTCGAGACAAAAAAGGACACAAACAGCACATCCACAACCGTTCTTTCCCTTTCCGTGAAACAAAATATCGAGTCATACTCAACAAAACTAGACATATTCTTTCTTTTCCCAACATTTTTGTCAATTTCAATCACTGTCCCCAACTATTCATCAACACCACCATAATTGAACTACAACCAGCAGAAATTGCTACTGCTATCAGTAATTTCTGGCGGTCGGTGGTGGTGATTACAAATGTAGTATCGATGCATGTTGATAAAAAAATGAGTAAATGAATCTTATTTATTTTTACTGCAAGGGATATGAGGAATACAATACTCTATATTTATGAGTTTACTGAAAAAACAATCATTAGATTATTTATAGATCTTTATGATATGTTCCTATAGTAACTGATCCATGAATTCCGGGAGTAAATTTGTAAGCATGCCATTAAATATATAGTTGATTTTCCTTGAAACTCCAACTAACCTGCTCATTGGGCAAGTACATATGCTCTAACTCAAACCGGTGAATCTCCGCTTGAATTTTGAAATCAAGAACACAATTGGCCTTGGACTTAACTTCTAAGATTGGTTTGACGTTGGAATAGCAAGTCCATGTTCGTCTCTAATTGTTCATGTTTTATTGGATCCTCAATCGTCCATGTTGTGGATGATGGCAAGGATTTGTTTGGTTTGTCATTTCAAGTCATTTTAACATCTTAATTTTTGGTATTTTTAAATAAACTATTCATAAAAAATGGATACAAATGAAGAATTATATATTTTTACTTATAAATAGATCAGATAAATCAAATTCAAATAAAATACATATAAGATATAGATACAGAAAAAATACTAATAAAAATTAGACAATCCAAACATAACCTTTATTATAGCAATGGCTTAACTTTTCCCGAGTAATAAAAAGTAGGAGTATCATGGAAAAAAAAAAGAAAAAAAGGAGTAAAATGACACTTTAGGATGACACTAATGATTTCATTTCAAGTCATGACAAACCCCCTAGCAGTAGGCCTTCTTCACCCAGTGCAAACGAATAAAACACTTAGGCAACGACTGAAGGGAATTGAAAAGAAAAAGGAAGGGGTAAAAAAAAGTGTGGAGAACTAATAAAAGGAAGTGAAGAATAATTAATTACACATTAAACATCAAAGCCAAATCCAATACACTTAGTTTAGCTGTTCTCTAGCTCATTTCCACTAAAAATCAATACTTTGCGTAGCCTCTTGAAATTTTTAATAATTATAGTTTGCATAAGAAATTATGGAGACATATTGTACTCCAAATGCAATTTGGAGGGAAAAGAAAAGGAAAATTACAAAAATATTATCTATATTTTAGTATTTTCTCAAACAACTAATGCTTTTTTTAAAAAAAAAATATAATAATAAACACGTGACCATATATTTAGAGCTTAGCACAGGTCAAGCTAGATCACGGTTTGGCCCGACTCAATACCAATGAGTCCAATCCACCAACCCACCTCGGCATAATGGATCATCACCCATCTAATGTCCATCTGGTTAGTTTGCAACTCAAGACTACCAACTGACTAGCCCGCTAGGTCTTTTTCTTTAAAAAAAAAAACATGTTGTTGTCACCCATGCATCGATCATATGCAAACAAAAAGCTTAGAAACATAAAAAGTACATAATGTGTGTGTCAGTGGTTGAAGTGTCGCCTCACAAAAGGATATCATCAAAGAGTAGTATTTCCTTTCATCTTTATATTAGGTTTGGTAATCTATTTCCATGCTCTATTTCCAACTTATATGAGCTAACCAACATATGAAAGATCACAATTACAAAAAAAGTGATTAAAGAATTTTACCAAAATTACAAAAATAATACTAAAATGTCACTAAACTCCAATATTGGAAGGCTTTTCGTTTCTTGATTAACTAGTGGCCTAAGTAAACATCTCCCTGGGTGGATCGAGTTTGATCCTTGACTTGACCTTCCGAGTCTGGGTCCTCAAAACATAGACTCATAATCACCCTATCTTAACGGTGGGGTAGTTCGGACCTATGGACCTGCCGGTTCATGGGGCGGGTCTAAATAAGTCTAACCCTTTTTTTTTTTTTAAATTTCACCTCCTAAAAAGCAATTTTTTTTTTTTAATTTGGTTAAACCCTTTTGAGACCCACTGGTTCGGACAAGTCCACGAAATGGACTCATGTAGGACCTACTAACTGGCATGGGTCTGCTTAGTGGTTTCGAACTGCCCCAGTGGGGTGGGTGTAATTCCAGACTCATGTGTTGCTGGTTCGAGTCAGGTCCCGATTCAAATCCTACCCAAGGAGATGTCTAAGCCACAGGATAAATATATGAATAGTGTTTTGCAATTACCTGGTTAGTAACTACAAATAAGGGATAAAATAGATGGAATGGCTAGAAATTAAAGTCTAGTTTTGGATTTTAGAAGCCACTACACCTATACGAAACAAATACCTTTTGTTACCCAATTTTCTTTTAATTTAATAAAGAATAGGAAAAGGAAAAAAAAAAGTAAATTTCACGATTCAACAGACCAAAACTGACCCATGACCCACTTGGCTTACTTGGCACAGCCCAGCTTATATAAAGTCGGACCGGTTTCAGGCCATTGTAACCCTAACCCATGAATAGGCAATTCGGGAATGGGTTGGCTTGCTACCGAGGTCTATATATCATTATACTTATTAACATTAATTAAAGGACACGTGCCCACTTCTAGTTAATACATATGAAATTAATTAAATAAAATAATATTAATAAATATATTTGATTGGAAAATATAATAAAAAACATAAAATTATTAAAATAAAAAGATAAAAAAAAATTTGATTATAACCTTTATGACAAAATATTCAACCATAACCCTATTTTGGTCATTAGGACTTTTTAGCCTTAGAGTGGCTTATATATGGACATGAACAAACCACAGTGGGTTATGACTAGGGATGCTATTAGACGGGTCGTTATAAGATACCTGATCTGCCGTATCAGCTAAAAACCCTATAGAGTTTGGGCACCATTTTAAAACCCTATAGGGTTTCAATCATACATGTAACCCAATGGAAAAGTCAAACCAAATATAATTATTGAAAAATAATAAAAAAATAATGAGATATATATGATTATTAACCAATTTCATAAATTTTATTCACTCCCTCCTCTCCGATCTGTCAGTTGTGGTGCAAATAAAACTTTAACAATAAGCAGTTTTCATTTTTCTACTCTTTCATTCTCTCATCTCTTGTCTCTCATAGTCTCACACATAGTCATGGCACACAAAAAAAAAAAAAAAAAAAATTCTAGCACAAGCCACACTTTGAGATTATTGAGAATGCTGGCAGCTGATTCACCGAACAATGAACACTCTCACTCTCTGTGTCCTTCGACGATCTCACACTCCTTTTTGCCATCTCCACTGGATTTTGAGATTCTAGTAACTTTTGTAATTATATAATTTTAATTTAAGATTGCTTTTTCAAGATTCCTTCAAGTTTGACTCATTCAATGTAGGCAATACATATAATATACGTCTATTTATTAATAATAATAAGGGTTGTTTTTCCCCCCTTTTTCTCGTCCTTTTTTTTTCTCGTAAATTCCAAATAATCTTAGTTTAACATTGCTTTTCCACTTTTGAAATGCAATAGGATGGAAAATTTATTATTATTTTTTTTTAAGTTGCTTGCTTGCTATATATTTATGTTTGTTATTGAGGTTGGTCGGGTCGGGAATCGAGCTATCTAAAATGCTATAAGGTGGGTTCTGGACATGATGGAAAAACCTTATAGGATTTTTCTCGGGTTTTGGAAGGCTCTAAAGACAATTGGGTCGAGTTGGAATTCTAAATAATCCGTCCTAAAGTCGTCACAATGGCATCCCAAGTTATGATCAACTATCATAAATGGTTGTGCTACCCACTCAATGATAGCTAGCTTCCCATTATCAAGAAAATTAAAATACTAAGAAAACTCAAACAAAAAAAAAATAAAGGGTTAAAAGTTAAGTTTCCATTAATTATTGTAGTTGATTTTTTCTTTTTATCAAATTTTCATTTTCATTAATTTAAAAGAAGTGATTATTCGCCCAGTAGGATGGGCACGAATCAATTTGGTTCGGTTTCACTAAAATCCCAATCAAACCATAATTTATGATTTAATTTTTTTTTTCTATCTTGAATCAAACCATTAGGTAACAGTTTGGTTTGGATCAGAAATTTGTTAAACCATTAAATAACGGTTTGTTTCTATTCAGATTACGAATTAAATGAAAATTCTAATTAAAAAATTTAAGTGTGCTATTTTTTTTTTTTTTACATTTGTGTGAATATTTAAATATTTATATCAATTCACAAAGTTTATATTGCAAATTACAACAGATTTTTTTTATAAATCTATCATACTCATAGTCTATACCTCCATAAAATTAGTAAGTCACGATCAGTTATTACCAACAAAATACATTCATTAATTAATACATAGTAAATCATAATTTATAAGTTTTTACAGAATTATTAAGTCAATCATCTACCAATAACCAATAAATTTGGCCAAAATAAAAAATCATTTACCAACAAAAGTTATTTAGGAATAAAAGAGATCTGTTGATAAAGTAGCTTAAATAATTAATACATAATAAAAGTTATAACTAAATAAATTACATACTTTACAAAGTTATAAATATTAAAAAAAAAACACACAATATTACATCACTAATGAAAGAAGGGAAAAGAAAAATAATATTTTATTTTTTTAATTACAAAATTGCCACTGGGATGAAAATAATCCCAGTTTTAAGCAACTTGACCTTGTCTTTTTTAAGTGTCTGACGTCGTCTCTAAAATAGACGAGTATTTAATATTCGAAGGTATCTCATCTATTGAAGAGACGGGGTCTTAACAAACAGAGTTACCTCGTCTCTTCAAGAAACGAGATTAGTGTAACATATTAATCTTGTCTCTTTAAGAAATAAGGTTGGCACTATCACATTCCCCCTACCCCTTGTATTTCATATTTCACTCCTTGTTGCATAAGTCAATAGAAACAACTATAATATCTTAGAATCGTGTACAATCAATTGTGTTCCACCACAAACAAATAACTTCAAAACAACATAATCCAACCAAACCCAAACTATGTAACCACAATGGTATTTTCAAACCTAATTCATCCAATCATAGTAGTATTCAAAAACCTTTCACAGTTAACATATGGGAAAACTTATAAAACATAATATGAAAATAGTTGCAATATTATTCAATTAATTACATCAAATGTATATATAATAATACATTACCATCATCGTAAAACATAAATATAAAAAAATCTACTTTAATCTAATCTAATCCTACGTGCTTTGTCTCTCTCGTCTCTGCCTAGTAAAATTACGACTGTATGGCATACACTGATGCAAACCCTGTTGGGGATGCTCTATAGATGGATCAACCTATGTGAGTGTGGTATTCCCATCTCCATCATCAACATTGTACTAGTGAAATGGGACAAGGTATGGATCTACTTGGGTGAATCCCTCTCCCATATCATGTGGCGGTGATGGTTGCCTCTTATGTAGAGCTCTTGGGCTATGAATAGCATATGAAATGTCTGACATTAGGGTATCTAGCAGATGAGCATATGATGATGATGGACTAAACAAATCAGGCTGAACCTGCGAAGGGCTAGGCTCGTCATGGTGTACATGTGGGGATGAAGGCTCGTATTTGATATCTGTAGCTTTGTATCGGCCTCACCCTTGCTCTTGAACCCATCCTGGCCCACGCCTCTCCCCGTATGGTCTATGTTTCTCTATTAGTTGAGGTGAGGCTGTGAGTCATCCTCACGACCAACGATATTAGGTGTAGGGTCTGGTGTTGGATCATCGATATGAAGTCCCATGAACTCATTCACTACACGAATAACATTTTGTGCAGTGCCAGAAGTGTCCTCAGGTGGCATGTCGAGGACCTAGTGAATGAAATATGTCTACAATTAATAGTAAACATGTAGGTTAGGAAATAACGAATCTAATATACATCCATATACCTTATGTAATTACCAAACTTACCATATCTTGTATAATGGCCCTTGTACGATTGATCCAACGCTTGATGATTGCATGATATCAATCGAAACAATCTCTAGATGTACTAGTGGGGATATCCGACATCTTTACAATGCGATCGCGCCTGCCATCCCACTCTGCAAGCCATCTGGCATACTTTGTAGCCTAGTTTCACTTGGAATACCCCGTAAGTCGAGCTTATGTAATGTTCTCATATCATATGGGGGGTCTGGAATCCCCTTGGAACTACTAAACTATCTCACATATTTAGACAACTTCTAATGTTGTACCTCGTTTGCCTATACGAATCGCATGAGTAACCTCATAGGCCCTCTTGAATGTCCATCTCATTTTGGAAGCATTTTTCCCTAGGCCTATCCCTTCTTCTAATAATTCTCAGGAAGAGATGCCACATTGGAATGTCAATAAGAGTCTGATTTGTCTTGTCTACTGCAGGTATGAATGAATGCCCATATACCCATAGGTGATTCTCCCACCAGTACCACTACTGACTTGAGCAACATAATCTATGTGCAAAGTAGCAATTACTACCATTGTATGTGGGTATGAAATTTTATAGGTCTACCACTTATTACATGTACATCTACTTGATCTCAACTCACCTTTTTATATGTACTTTATGGGACAAGGTGCAATTAGAACCTTAAATATACGATTTTGATAGTAGAAACATGTTACTCGATGGGCACTTGACATATTGTTCCACCTCTCAAACTTCTTCGTAGCATAAGCTGTCAGTACCTTACCTAAATTCATTGCTTCACTCACCTTCTACCTTTGTCTGTTGAAGAGTGAGTTGCAATTGTAAAAGGTTTTTTTTTTTCACTAATGCTACTACTGATAAGCATCGAGCATCTTTTAGAATGGAATTGTAACTTTTAGTCATTTTGTTGTACCAATTCTAAACCTTATGCCTTCATCGTAAGATAAAGTCCAAATACATGTAGGCAACTTGTGAAAATATCGCGATGTCCATGGACTACTTTGATTTGCTGCATTAAAGTAACCATGGAACTTTCTCATCTAGGTTTGATATGCCGCTCTTTTCACTAACTCAGGGCATTTTTTACTTTTTACGTTCAAGTTGAAATTGCTGACAACATGCCAGATACACCAGCGCTAAGACTAGCCTCTAGGCCACACAGCATTCTCACCTTCAATGGTACTCTTAATACTAGCATGTTGGTCGAATAACAACCAAATGTTGGAGTGCTTCTTGATGAGGTGTTCTAACAATTTTGCAAGAAACCAACTCCATGCGTCATCTTTCTCTTCATCAACAAGAGCATATACTAGTGGAATGATATGATTTGCCCCATCCACTAGCACTACGATGAGCAGCTTATGCTTGTATTTGCCATACAAGAAGGTTCCATCAATTGTGATAACGGGTTTGTGAAGAATTAATAGATATAAATTAGTTCATAACTATTGAGCTTTTATAGCTAAATTCAATCATGTTTCCAGAACATACTTGCATAACTAAAACACTTTAATGCAAAGAGCAAATGCCCAAAAGAGTTTGTCAAGGAATACACGTCCTACAATATCCAAATAAAAAATTCTTCATTCAACCTTTGTTCTTAGATTTGCCTTTACTATTACATTAAGTACACGCGAGAGCTCCACATATGAATCCTCCCAACTTCCATACACCTGCTCAATATCTTTTTGCTTTGCCTCACGAATTCTCTTAATATGAACATTATACCCAAACTCTTTTGAGATAGTCAATTGGATGTCCTTTACCCTCACTTCTGGAGAATTATGAATTTCTAATATAATGTACTTGGACATACTGGTGGAGTCCAATTGAGAATGATCTTGTATAGTAATTTCATCCAAACATGTGTAGGGTTCTTCATATTTGGTCATGTGAAACTACCCATCGTGTTTCTTGTAGCTACCTCTGAGTCTCCACTTACAACCTCTGTTGTGGGTATCAGTGCACTTAACTGCTCATAATCATGGATTCGAGTCCACTACCTTAAAATTGTAATGGTTCGACGTATGCCACATTTTAATTGCCCATATGAGATGATCTTTAGTCTCGAATTGCATCCTAACCTTGAATTTATCGCTGAAGTTATAATTTCCAGCACTCGTTTCCTACTCATCAACAAATGCAACAAACCCACTACCTACATCAGTAGTGAAAAGGGTACGGGTACTAGTTCCTTACTACATCAACATCTTTAGGAGCCATAAAACAGTGTTATTCTTTACCCCTAGTTTGTACATTGGTAGCAATTACCTGCTGGGATAAACCTGCCATAGAATCATTTCTATCATCATCATAGTTGTCACTAGATTCACTTACTGATGAGTCTTGCATCACACCAGTATCTTGACCACAACTCTAGTAAGGTGCACCCATTTTAAAGTTACGCATCCGAACCTATAGGCCACTATTGTCTGATTTGGACTAGAGTTCGAATCTACTAACCCTTGGCTGTCAAAATTTGTAACAATGCCCATGGCACCCATAGGTGCTTATGGTAATTCATTTTCAAATATCTTGAAATATATAGCCACTGACCCTTCTGTGTACACCAATATCTCCTATGCAATATCATCATCGATCATTAGAATAACATTATAGCATAGCGTACTATCTCCAATAGCTATTGTAAAGACCCAACTTCACCCTGATAGCTAAAATAGGTGATTACGGATTCCCAACCACATATCTGCAATATTATATGTAAGTTTGTCTTCCAAGAAGTGTTTGAATAATTGTTTATCTAAATCTTCTAAATAACAAATTTGAAAACTATTGACTTTAATATTCTTTTAAGAAAACATACCATCATTATCATCACATTTCATAAAAGATATAAACTTTAAACATACATAGTTAAGTATAGGCATTACAAACATAGGCTACTAACAAGCCTTATATAAAAGACATAAAAGATAGGCAAACTATAGTATTTACTACATATAATCAAGCTACATTAAGCTAATCTATTACAAAAAAGAGGTCCATCAAGGTCCATGTCTAACTTCTAATCCTCCAAGTCATCTAGGAAGTCCTCAAAGTTTGTACCATATCCCATTCTCGCATAAAACTCATCTGAGTCATCACCACCTGAAATTGATAAAATATGAGCCAAAGGCCTAGTACACAAGTAACTAAAACACAAGCTTAATGGCATACAAACTTAGACTATATGCAAATGCTACAATCATTAAGTTATTAGATAATCTTTAGTTAATCAAACAACATGGGAGTATTCAAACTCCGAACAATAGGGGTATCTAGGGAACTTGAGTAACAATCTCGATGCTCAAGGGGTTGATATAAATAGCTCAGATATTTATATCTCCCAAATAAATCTATCCAATAAAAATCAAGTAGCTTTCTTTAAGGTTTTTAGCTGTTTCACAACTTTACTTAACTTAATCCATAATATCACCTAATTCAAATGTTCCCATAAACAATAGAATTAAATCATATTATATCTCCTTAATAATAAGCAAATGTTATACCGATACCAATTATCCTATCAACTACCCGCTAAACCACTTACAAAAGTCATTGCATCATGACATAGGTGGTCTAAGTGCCTAAACTACCATGCCCCCAATCTGAGCAGGGTGCCACTCTCCAAACCGAATTCAACGACATAAAAGACAATCATACAAACAATCCTTAAGTTTTTCTTAAATTAGGGTAAATTCAAAGTATGTCTATCCTGTGCAAGGAATCAAGCATGTTACTGCGTACCTGAATCAAATCATGTTTTAATAGGTGTAGCCAAGCGAGAATCTAACATTGTTCCAAGAAAAATCATCTCAATCAACATTCTAATTTTAATTCATACATAAACATAATTAAATTCAAGCAAAACACTCAAATAAATTCAATACAAGGTCATAACATAATATTTATACATCATACAACATCATATATGCTCAACAAATACTCACAAGATTATATATCAAGCTTTGGAAAGTTCCCAAGAGAGTTTTTAAGAATGGAAACTGCAGGGCATACGCCGGCCTTCAACGCTGGTGGCGTTGGGGTGGTGTAGTCTGCACTAAAAACTCTACACCTGCCATCACCAGTAGTGTTCAACCAAACGCTGGCAGTGTTGTGGTCTATACCGGCGGCGTTAAGTCGGTGTAGACTACAACTATAATTTTTCAAAATTTTCGAGAGTTTCACAGGGATGGTCACGCCCGTAGATACCCCCAACATAGGTAGTATTGCCGTGTACGCCGGTAATGTTGCCTCCTACGCTAGCAGCATTGGGACAGCGTACACTACAGTACAGATTTTTCAAAAAAATTGTAGACCTCCCCTGCTCATAACACAACTTTTACTCGAGCCTTCATTTCTAAACTTCCTCTCAACACATTCCCAATACCAAACCTTCATCTATATGCATTCTAACTTCTTTTAACACTCAAAATCTTTATTTTAACCTCATCAAACATTCATTTCTATCATTTAATCACTAATCATCATCCACCCTCACTTAACCTATACATTCTACTCTAACTACCCTACTCATTTCTACCTTTATTCACTTCCACTCTATTTGTCATTTACTTAGCACAAATAATCACTCATATACCATCAAGTTATTCATTCATTACATAACAAACACATGCAAATCATCAAAACTCATTTTAACATAAAAACTTATATTCTAACTTAACCTTAAACTATCAAATATGTTCTTAACATAACAAACACATACCTTTAGAGTCTTGGGCTTGGCTTTATGGTTTAGCTACAAGAAAATGATGGTTTTGCTTGGGAAAAATGTAGGTAATGTTTAGACTTGAGTTAGTTGAGCTTTGGAAGACCAAAAATAGTGTTTTTATCTTCCCTTTTGGGTCACATTGGCTTGTCTGAATTTTCATAAGAATTTTTGCACAATTTAGACTTGATAATTCTCCAATTATTGAATTTTGAGGCTGCCTAAGAATGGGGTTTAATTGGTATGGGTTTAAGCTTAATTTTTTGCCTATAATTAATGCATTTAAGGCTTGTTTGTGTCCAAATTTTCTGCTCAAAGTGGAAATACATATTAAACATATTTAACTTGTTTCAAACTACATATATAAATTTATAAACTCAATGTTTAATTACATTAAGACATATCAATATTTAAATATACCGACACAACACATATATCATATACTAGCATAAATCATATTTATCATGCTTCATGATCGTGCATAAATTCATCAACATATTTATAAAATATGATTTGGGAAATTGATTGCTATTTCAGCTACCCTATGACACAACTCAACCTGATGTGTAGCCATATTTACCTTAAGTCTATAACAAATGGTGTCAAGTATTTGCTCATGTGTATAGTTCCTACTAACACTAACCATAGCAACTAACCACCTATCATAACTAAAACCATCATTCCTTTCCACAATGTTGCCATGAGCATACAAAATAAACTTCGCCCTATCCATTTCCTCACTTATCGTGCAGCTCATAAAACATAGGTTGAATGCATGAAATGTGATCATGACCTACGAATTGCACTCACTTAATATCGAACATGTTTACTAATGCTAGTATATTCATTTCAGCCTTATCAAAATATTTCAATGATGTGGGTTCTAGCATCATCAAGCATGATCAAGCTGGAAGACGTATAATAATATATGATTTCATAATGTGATTCCTAAATTCTAAAACACAAACAAATGATAAAATTCACATAACTACTCCACAATACAGATCATGTGATAAGTAAAATATAATGTGCTTAAACATTTGGGGAAAAAAAAATCCACCAATATATACAACACCTAAAAATCTATAATGTAACATCAATAATCGTGAAAAACTAAGCAAAAATCTCAAGAATCTCACTTACGGAGTTCGGCATGTATGGATCATTTTTCGCACAAATTGCTTCATTTTTTTTCACCAGCTAATGTGTTTATAACGCCTGCTGATCGAAATTAACCAAGATAACTCGCCAAATTAATGAAAATCAGTGTTGCAATGGAGGAATTAAGGTTAGGGTTTATGGAGAGAATTGGGGGTTTTCTAATTTTTGGGTCTTAATCGAACGAGGAAGAAGAAGACGACTAGAAAAAAATAAGTCCGTCCTCCTCTCTTCAAGAGACGAGGAAGCTCCACCTAATGAGATCTCATGTCTTGAAGAGAGGAAGTCAAATTGCCTAAAACCAGGTTTGTTTTCATCCTAGTGACAATTTTGTAATTTTTTAAAAAACTTCAATATTATTTTTCTTTTCCCACGAAAGAATATATATCATGAACCTGAAAAAAAAATGGAGACAAGCAAGTTAATATTAATCAATATTCATCAAATAATAAATATCATAATGAAACCATAAGAACATATATGACATTTAATCAATCATCATAAAAAAAATTAGTAGTTACAAGGAAAATATTAGTATGATTTTTTAAAACAATTTGATTTGATTTTACAGACTGGTCTGGTTTAGCCCCTCCAAACCGATAATAAATTTACGTATTGGTTCTCATTGAAATTTTTACCAAATTGTTTAAAAAATACTGTATTTTCGGTTGGTTTGGTTCAATTACAAATTGGTTCGGTTTTGTTGTTTTTTTGCCCATCCCTACCACCTACCACAATAGATTTTTTGCATCATCCACTATTATTGTTCTTTGCCATATTTCAACCACCTCATGGTTAAGGGATGGCTGATGGCCACTTTAGATGGTTACTTAATCTTTCACCTGTGCTCTCTCCTAGTGGTGGTCAATTAGTAATGCACTTAATTTCCTCTTTTTAATTTTTCGTTATTTATTTTTATTAATTCTTATTAATTATACTTATAGTAAAATATAATTATTAAGATTTTTTATTAAATTATTGTAAACCAATTAGAAATTGATATGCGGTAAAGAAAATTTATGGAAGATAGATGCCATAAATACTTATACTTAACCAATATAAGTAGTGTTTAAAAATGATAAAGCTGTTTAAATTACATATTTATTTGTAAATATTTTACATGCTAAAATGTACAAAAGGGGTGCTATGGTTGTAACAGACCACCTAGAATTATGAAGATGTTCAAGAACAATAATGCTAACTTTAATAAAGCACACAAGACATGTCACTAGCCATATAATATTATGGTAAAAAGAAAAAAAAAATCCATACAAATGATCTATGTAGCATCTCAAATAACCACATGAAAGTCTAAATATAAATAATAGTTGTTTGATAAGAAAATTTCAGCACAACATAAATATCAACATTAGTAGTCTATATTATATGAGTCAAAATTTCAAATCATAATAAGTCTCACTCCTTAAAGTTCTTATAAAAGAAACAAAGATAAATGTGAAAATAAAATCTCTTTTAAAATTTGTTGCAATTGTTAGTAACTTTTATTACTCACTATTTGAATAATCTTATCTAGATCAACTATTACAGTCCTTGCACTATAAAGAACCTATTGAGGTATCAGCAAGAATCTAGTTATTGAGATATCCCTCATATTGTATACACATACAAGTACAAGTTATCAATTATTAACATGCTATGTATAAACACTTAATAAACAACACACATAGTCTTTTCCAAAGCTATCCATAGTATTGATTTATGCCCTCCAATATCGAGAGTTAGGAAATAAGGGTCACCACACTGACTTCAAATTTCAATCACTCAAGGCTAATGTCCTCGACCCTTAGCTTAATTTTTAGGTCTATTTGCATTAAAAATAATGCATTTAAATTATCAATGTAGCTTTTAAAAATGTTATATCTTATGATAAATATATGTTCAAGAGTATGGATGTGATCTCCATATCCTAAGTGATAAATCTATAAACTAAGCCCCCATCAATGGATGGTGTTTCCTAATACTATGTAATTTTCAAACTTTGATGCAAAGATATATTCGATGAAGAAACACCTTCATGAGCCCTTTTTGTGTGATTACATGATGGTGACAGCTGTCTTAATGCAATTGTGTAATTTGTATTTAGTTAATGTCTTAGTTAAGATATTTAATAAGTATCTTATGGGATGATCAACCATATACAAAAACATAGAGTAGCACATAATAATGTAGTGTGAACTAATATGACACCCATTTTCGTTTTTCATATTCACACAAGGCAACCAATAATAAGGATATCGATTTCTTAAATCCCCAAGCAAATCATATTTTTGCCATGTAGAATTGTAAGCATAATAGTCTTTCAAAAAGTATAGTTAAGATCTCCTATTAATAAAAGTAGACATAATAAGGTCTAGATTTCAAAAAGAATTAAGGAAATTGAATTAACTCAAATTTATTTATATTCTAGTTATGCTTCGTTTTTGTATTGTAATCATGACTTCATTGTTCCGAGTTGGTTTTTCACAATCTTATAGTAATTTTAAAGTTGATGAGTTGTAATTTCATTTAGATATAGTAGCTTTATGGTTTATAATTTTCTTTAGCAATTAACACCAAATAGGTGTAAAGCATTTTCTTAATGAGAGAAATCTCTTTATAAAAACTGAGAGAGAGAGAAAGAAAGAGAGTAAGTGATGAATTAGATTCGACTAAAATACTGATATACCTGGCATTAAAACTGGAAAAGGATGGGTAGAGTTAGTCCTAATTAGATGCCATTTGATGATTTAACTAGACTTGAAACTCATACATATCTTATAAGGGTTATGGGTACAATTTATTCAAGAAAAAAAAATAGGTATACAAATTAGGTGAGATACTTAAAATAAATTTTCTTCTTCTTCTTCTTCTTCTTCTTCTTTTTAATGTTTTACCTTTTATTTATAAATGTGTCAGTTTTTATTCTCTATATAAGACTTTTATAAATGGCCAATATATATATATATATATATATATTATATAGGACTTTTATGTTGCACGTTAGTATTTGTTTTTCCTTTCTTTCTTTCTTTTTTTTTTTTTTTGGATATTGATGTATTTGAGTTGTGCATGCTACACATAATACTAGGTGGTTACAAACTATTTTAGCTTGACTCAATTTTTATTCAAGTTCAATTTAAGAATAGTTTGTTGAATTAAAGGGTTCTAATTAAATTTTAATGAGAAAATACATTGCATATTTACTCAAATGATTTAATTAAGTTACACTTAATAAAGTGTGAAGTATGTTTGTGATATGTTAAGCTTTATGTGCTATATATTTGTATTTGTGTGTTGCTTGTGTTTTGCAAGATGTAGTTGTATTGCAGCTAGCATCCAAATGTCATAGCATGGAAGTTAGATGCTAACATGATTATAAAACTTATTATGAGATTGCAACTAGTGTTCAAATAGCTAGGGCAAAGTTTAGATGCTAGGGTAGACTCACATAACCAAAGAACTTTTGACCATGTGTTTTTCGGTGTTTGGATGGTACAAAGTTTTGGTGCAAAGTAAGGTACGACTGATAAGGAAAGAGGAAAAGACGACATGAAGTTTCTAGATGACGTCCAAATGATGGTGGGTGGCTTTCGAATGCTAGTTGATAGAAAATTGATTGTTGGAATTTTTGTAGCAATAACTTCTTTAGGAGAAAAATGGACAATGACTACATTTCTTGAATACCCTATAAATAAGGGTTATATGGTAGATTTTGTCTATAAGAGAGAGAACTTTAAATGTAGAGATTAGTTTAGCCTATCTCTTCAATTACATTTTTGTATTTTCTCGTGTGAGTGAATGAGTAGCACCATTTAGAATGTAGTTGTTATAAGGCACTACTCATGTGATATTTAATGTATTTGTTGTGTGTGTGAATGAGTTGTACCTTGTGAGTGTAAGTGTTGAGTAAAAAAGGCACAACTCATATGTTATATTGTGATGTGGTGTAACTCTTTGGGACCATTATTTTGTGATGGATGAGCTCCACAAGGTCCACCATAAGAGGCAATTGTGTCATTATAGAGATTAGGAGGGAGATTGAACTTCATGTTAAATCCTAGTACACTTTCTTCTCTGCCCCTTATCTCTGTGTTTATGCATTTTCATTAAATATTGTTGAGTTTATTGAAATTGCATGAATTGACATTGTTTTATAAAGCTTTAAAATTGGAATAGAAACCTTTTTTGAGTTTTAACCTAGGTGTTGATCTGTTTTACACAATTGAGTTGACCTCGAGCTTCATAATATTTTGTATCATTAGTTCATGAGCCTAATTAAGCAAGATTCCAACGTAAAATTTAATCAAGTTTTTAAATTACAATTAATATTTTTTTGATAAATTAAGTTTAAACGAGCTTAATTGAATTAAACTCAAAGTATGGATAACGCCACTATGAGCCGAGTTCGAATTTAAAATTTTAAACTTAGTTGAGCCCAAGTGTAATTTGAGTATTGAAATTTCAAGTCGAGAGATTGTTTCATCTCATTCATCTCGATTACAACTCTGTACAATACCATTAAAGATTTTTATTCATATAATTTAACAAAAAAGAGAAAAAAACTACAAAAAGAAAAAAGAAAAGTAAATATAAGAAAATCTAAGGGACTCTCCTAGCAATTTTTTCCCCTTTTACCATTGTTTTTTTTTTTAATTTTTTTAATAAATATATATCATAATGTTATTTTTAATTAATTAATTAATTCAAACTAATCAAAATTTGATATATGTACCTAATAATGACATTTAGTACTAAAACACATAAAACATGATTAATCATTATAGGAAACCTAAATCATTTTTTTTTTGTGGTAAAGTCAAAATTAACTCTTTTTAAAATACATATATATAATTCTTCCTAGAAATTATTTATCTCTCTTTTAGGTACATTTTTTTTTTCCTTTCCTTGCTTACCATTCCCTCAGGTATGGACGTGCACAGTTTAGTTAACGCGTCAATGATCTCATTTTTTAACCTAAGCTGAAACGATTGGTTTTTTAATATTGTAAATTTAAATCAGTCTATTATTAATGGTTAACTGCTTTAGAAGTAAACCATTTTTTCTATCAATATTTTCAATTTTTAACCATTTAACATAATAGTTAACCAAAAAAAGTTCGTTGACTAAATTTTTAGTTATAACCATGAAAAATTAAACTTTTTATTTCATAATTACATTAAAAAGTCGCAAATAAAAAAATCAAATAACTACAAAACCAACATATAAAGAGCATAAATCTAATTCAACATTACACAAATTAAAACTTGATGTCTTCTTCTTAATCCAAATTATAACACAATAACAAAATAATAATTAAAACATAAAAGTTCCAATTACAACATGTCTCGAATTACAATAGATTTTAGAGTTTTTATCTTTGTATGTATATATATTTTTAAAAATTAATTATATGTATATGTGTTATATATAATATACTTATAAATATCGAACCAATTAATCGTTACCTATCGATTTCTGGTGGTTATAAAACTAAAATCAAAAACAAAAAAAAAATTGTAATTCTAAATCGAAACCAACAGATCGATTAACCATTTATTTATATTGGTTTTTCAATTTCGATTTAATTTTTTGGTTTCATCGGTTTTTTTACACACCACTACTTTCGGGTTAAAGGAAAAAAATTTCAAAAATAACTACAAAAATGCTGCCAAACTTGTCTCTTATAGGATTGTCTTAAATTTGTCTTCTAAAGAGACCAATTAACATATCTCGACATCTCCCCGGGCTGGGTCCCAATTTTATGGATTCATAACAACCCTAGTAAGGGATGGGTTAAACACATGGACTTACTAGGTTTCGTGGTGAGTCGAGACGGTTCTGACCCATTGTTTTTTTTAAGGGAAAAAAAAGTAAAAAATCAAAGAAAGAATTTTTTTTAAAATTAAAATAATAAAATTTTATCTTTTAAATATATAAATTGAGCGTGAGAATATACTACTATTTAGCCCGTATTCAATTAACACTATTAAGGATGTGCAATTATTTATACACAAGCACATCCCTATTGAGTTGAAATATTAACAATATGGGATTAGAGAGTAGAGTTTAAAAAAAAAAAAAAAAAAAAAAGAAGTCCTAAATTGTTTAAATGTGTGATTTCTTTCTTAGTGAAACTCTATATAAAACATGAGATATAATTGTTTTGAATTGTATTTATCACATGTGTTGTTGTCAACAAGAATTAAATATTGTGAATAAATAATTAATAATTTTTATTCACACAAAAAATAGTCTAAACATTAAATATATTATTTAATTTATTTAAAATTTTTATTCTTTTAAATTTTATATTATTTTTATTCTATACTTATTTTTATTTTTTATTTTGATAATTATAATATTATATTAAAATTTTTATTTATTTTTTATTTTTTTATTGAGAAGCCTTAAGGACCCTAGCTGGACCTGCCTTGGACTTTTTGAAACATCCTAAAAATCCTCATTTTAATTAGAAATTGAATATAGATAATTTAATTAAATAAAATAAGTAAACAATAGGGTAATATTAAATAATTTGACATAATTAAATTAGTAATAAATTAATAAATTAAACTGAAATTTGAGATTTCAAATATCCTTTCAAATTCAAATTCCTAAACCTCTAAACTTTAATCAAAATTTCAATTGCTTAATCCTCATAAATTTTGAGTTTCATTGCTTGCCTAAAAATATTAGTTTTTAGGTCCAAGATCAAATCAAATATCAATTTGATGCAAATTAAACTTCTAAATCAAATCCCTATTCCAAGTTATTCATTTTTAACATATAAATTATCAAATTAATTTATAATTATTTTTAGAACCTAATTTAATGATCTGAGAAGTTTAGACCTAATACCCATGCCCTAAAATATCTTTAAGTTTCCTTTACCTTATCCTTTTCGTTCCTTTGTCCTTTTCTTTTTCCACCTTTCCTTTTCCCTTTTCTTTTCTCTTTTCTTTCTCTTCTTCTATGTTTTCTCTTCTTCTTCTTCATCTCTTCTTTTCTCACAAAAAATCTCAATTTGCTAAACAAGATAGAAAATAAGATAGAAGATGGAAAGTAAGATCATGTTAGCTTCATCAATAGAAAAAGAGGAATAGAAAAGAAGATCAAGTAACTAGGATTTGTTAAATAAGTAAGTTGTTGTTTTTCTTATTTTTTTATTGTTGTATATGTTTGAATATGATGAATACATGCTAGTTATATATAGAATTTATGATAAAATTAATGAACAATGGATATATGAACTTGTAAGATAAACATTGGTTGTGTTCATGCAAGTATAAATTAAAAGTTAATGGAATGGAATGATCTTGATGATATATGGTGTAAATATACATGTTTAGAAGTATTTAGTTAGAAATATAAGTTGTACGTTGAGTTTAAGATGTTAGATGTTGAGTTATGATGTTAAATAAGTAGTTAAAATAGGTTAAAAATGGCATGCTTTGTTTTTGTAAAAAAGCATGAGCGGAACATGGCATGCCTTATTCAGACGTGTTCTCCTTATGCTTAAAACATAAGGATTTTTACCCATCCAAGAAGAAACATGACCGGTACATGACCTCTCTATCTCCTCATGTTTCTCTTTATTAAGGAACATGACTGGAAACATGATTTCCTATTTCCTCGTGATTCTCACCCGAGAAGAAACATGATTGGAAGTTGGAACACGACTTGCCCTATCTAACCAGGCTTCTCCCTATTTTCTTCATTAAAAGCAACTCCGGAACAGCATGGCTACAACATAGCTTTCTATATTCCATCGTATTTCTCTCTAATACTTGAATGCTTTGAATGTTAAGTGAAACACGAAAGGAACACAACTCACTTTATCTCATCATACTTCTCTTTGTTCTTCAACTCAAGAATAAAACATGATGGGAATATGGTAGAATGTATTTGGTCGTGCTTCTTGATATGCTTGTACACGGGAGAAACACAATTAATGTATCTGCCTGTATCTTCATAAAAATTAAAAAAATAAATATAAATAAATAAATTAGATGAATGATAGTTAATATGATATGTTAGTTAATTCATATAATTAAAAGTGAATTAAGAGAATTTATAGATTAATAACTAATTAGATCAAACATAGAAGTTAAGTATAAAATAAACTTAGTTTATAAACTTAATTTCAACTCGACTAGATGAACATTAATCAATTAAAATGAATTAGATTGATTAAGTTTAATCAACTTGGCTAAGTTAAGTTAATATGGGCTTTAATAACTTGTAATTGACTTAGATTGAAGTGTTAGGTTAAACCACAAATAATATGGAGAATATATTATTTTAAATGTTTGTTTGTTAAGAAATATGAGTATGTTGAGAGTGAACAATATGATGATGATGTTTTTATAATGAATGAATAAATTATAAACAAAGAGAAAAGAAATAATTTAATAGACAATGGAGAATTATTTATATCTTAGCAGGGTGATTTTTGCAACTATAGCAGGGTTCCTACTTAGTGTTTGATCAAATAGGTTCTTAAAATGAGATTAATGTGAGTTAATAATTAATTTAATTTCTTATATGATTTTAAATTCTTGAACAGATGCTTGAATCTACCTTCTGTCTTATATTTTGGACTATCCTCTGATCTTCGCCAGATTTTAGATAAGGTACATAGTGACGTGCCCGCTGTTTGTTTAGGATAGACATCCTAAATCAACTAATACTTAAAGACAACTTAATAATTGAGTGTTGCTTGTGCTTGTGTTATTTAATCCAGTCTGGGAAGTGACGACCTTATCTAGAGCCAGGCACAGTAGTTAAGTGCTTAGGCTACCCTTTACTATGATGCAATGGTAATTCACAAGTGGCTTGACAGGTATTTGATGGGGCAAATAGTATTGGCGTAATGCCTATCTTGATCAACGAGAAGTAATATAGTATGGCTCCATTCATAGGATCGGTTCAGCCCTACTATATTATGGACTATGGTGGATAGATTATGTGTAATGGCTATGAACCCAATATAAGGCTATTTTCCTTTTGAATTAGATATAGGAGATATAAATGATAAATGTGTAATTTTACGCATTTATCTCTCATTAACAACACATTTTCATGTAACTTTTGGCACTTTTACCATGAATTCAACTCATAAATGGTGAAATTTATGATTTTTAGATCATTAGGCTAAAAATCAGGAAAAAGGATCAAAATGTGCTTATGATTAGAATGTCGTGAAACTTTGATGATCAAATCATTCCATTTTCATGCATTTCGTGCATTTCATACTTGACTCGTTACTTGCATATTAAAGCTCAGCATGTACATAATAGTAGCAAGCAATCTAAGCTTCTCCCATGAATTCTAAACAGCAAACAATGGCAATCAGAGCAGTAGAACAAAAGTATTCACTCCCAACAACATCTGTAGCCGACTCCAAGCAAATCAAGGATGCTTCACTTCATTTGCGCGCCTCTATAAGCAGCCCCTACACAAACCAGGATAGGAATCGAGTGTCTAAGTCTGATTTAGGACAATTTCACTTGTCCAAAATTAGAACAAGTAATCAGACACCAATAGTAACAGCAGGTCAAGTAGCTAGATCGCCTAATGAGTTCAAGCAATAGCCACAAGACAAACCAAAACAACAGCTACTATACCACCAATCATCCCATGCTTCACCTCACATAGAAGCAGCAAGCACGAGCTCTCCCATGTCAAGCTATAGAAGCGCCCAGTCGAGTGCCCATCGCACATCCGAGCTTCCCCTATCATGCTCTACAACTAGCTCC